>CAXKVW010000380.1:0-425921 GCA_964058825.1 Carex arenaria | reverse complement strand
CAAACTCTACTAAACAAGCTACATCTTAGAGTTTTATTTACCAAATAGACCAAATTAATTTAATTTATTGCATAGGTTTGGATCGAAAAGCAAGAAGTTTAAGTGTAATAAAAGATATGGAACAGCCGCATGTGGGTTATGGTGGGGACTGTACCGTACTATGGGTACGAGTACAGCTCAAAACTCTTGTTCCTGCCGCTAATACCATTTTATTAGCTGTAATGAGAAGCTCTCATTAATCAGATCTGGTCAGATGTTGCTAGTAACTTGATCTTCTCACGACTAATGCCATTTTGTTAGGTAAGCATGAGAACTAGTATTTTAGTTTTCCAGAATATCTAAGATATTTAATAATCTTACACTATTTACCTACTAAGTTCTTGTTTGGCTGCAGCTTAAGTTGAGGAATCAGGTGTTTATTCCTTAAGCAGTCAAACAAGAATAACATTAGTGAGTTATTTGAAATAAGTTTGGTATTAAGACGGAGTAAGTTAAATCACCCTTTTTTTAAGGGTTAGCTTATTTCGTGCATCTAGGTGGGTAAGAGACGAGTTTATTTACGATTTCTTTTCTCTTTAAGGGTGTGTTCGGTCGCTTCATTGTTTCTGCAGGAAAAAAACTGAATGTTTTTTCCCACGTGAACAGTAATTTTTAGTTCAATTCCGGTATCCATGCCAATTCCCAATGACCCGCCGAACAAGCTCTAAGACAAAGTTGAAGTCATAACTTATATATCAAGTTCAATTTTTGATCTATTGGCAGAAGGTAACATCCTCTATGTGGAAAGTTCTATGTCTTTCATTGACAATTAAATAAAAATCAGTAGGTTAAACCTCTATTTTTCTATTCCAAAAAAAACGCCCAACCAAAAAAGAATTACTTAAGATACAAGTAAGTAATTTAATCTTTCTTAACTTTAATTAAGTATCAGTCAAACATGACATGTGATTATAGGCCTTCAAATTAAGTTATAAATATTGAATATTAACTTTATTTCTTACTTAAAAGAGGAATACTACAATCTATCTTACACAACCAACTCACTTATTTTTGTCACACCTTTCACTCAATTTACGGACCTCTACATTCTATTTATATAAGCTCTGAGTCAGGTAGTAATTTCTCTATATTTTACAAGTTCATTCAACCGATTTAGGGGTCCGGATCCCCTAATGTAACTCAATTTTTGGATTTTGGATCGAGACTATCCGATTAGAATCCGACATTCCATCTCGCACGATGCATCTCGGAATGTGTGCTCCATCTCAAATATGACGCTTCATCTCGTGCGCTCATCTCGAATCGGACAGTCCCGATTTAAAACTAAAAAATTGAGTTACATTGCTGGATCTCGATTCCCAATTTAGTGAGTGGTACTTTCTATATTATATCATGTCTCTACAAATTTATAGCACAATTTCATGTTACTGACCTTATAAGTTGGTTCCTAAATATTCAAGACAATTTTTTTTAGGCTTGGGCCTTCTGAATCAGTTCTGCTATTTAACACTCCATCTCAGCACCAACTTGATGTTGTCTTGATCTTCGATACTCCGCGTTTATCTGGATCACCATGCTTCTTGCTTCTTCTTTCAATTTTCTGAGCTTGAAGTTGCTCAGACGTTTGCAGTCGATCTTCCAGAATAGTCTTCTTCAGAAGTGAGATTCTGGAATCTTCTTCTCAAGTTGCCTTGGCAAGAGTCGTCATTGACTTTTCTTCTCTCGACGGTTCACCTGACAAGTTACATGTCCTTGCACTAACTTCCGTACTACAATCTTCTCTATTGCAGCGAAACTCCTTTGTGTCGTCTCATCATCATCACCCTTCTTAGTGATGGTCGCCATCTCAGTGCTCTCTTATGGCTTCTCCTCATTAACCACCATGCACCTCACAACTCTGGTCTCCTTCTTGGCCGGTTCTTCAACTAGTTCTTCAAACAACCATGATTCAAAATCGATCTCCTCATCCTCAGGCTCATTAGTCCTTTTGACGTCCTCTACGTCAGCCACCAACTGCATCGTAACAGCCGCCACTACGTCCCACTCTTCTTCACTTGGGATCTTCTCCGGTACCTTCTCTTTCGTGGTCACCACAAAGCTTCATTCATTCTTCCCGAACTGGCACTCTCTCAAATAGTCTTCAAATAGTGTCTTCGTCGTCCGCAATTGCAGCACTCTACTCTTCTACTCCGATATTCACCACTTTCGACTCTTTTGCCCTCTTGGCCTCTCGGAGCTCCCCTGGACATGAACACATCTTGTATTGTTCATGACGAACATTCTCCGTCTCAGGTTGTCGTCGATACTGGTCCCTGCTCGACCCTCCGTGTTGACCACTATACAAGGCCTTCTCTTCTTCGTGCTTCACCGTCAAACTTGCTAACTGCTTGGCAAGAGCTTCTTGACTACTGTACTCTGGCGTCATGCTATTCAGGAATATACATGGTATTTTATCCTCACTAATGTTCGCATTAGCGTCTAGTTGCTCAATCTCCCTACACAAATTATTTACTTGAAGAAAATACTCACTTACAGTCATGTCACATTGGGAGATATTCATCAGCTCTCTCTCGAGTAGTTGTAGCCAACCTGTGTTCTTCCTTGAAAATAACACGGCGAAGACATCTCATGCCTCCTTTGGTGTCTCCACATCTTCAATGTGAGATAGCAGACTCTTGTCAACCGTAGCTTTCAACACAAATAACACTCGACCTACCTTTACCTTCCATTTCCTGTAGGGTCAGATCGAATTCGGTGGCGGCTCGATCTCATCATCACCCACAATCTCCCACAAGTCTTGACCCTGCAGATATGACTTAATACATGTCCTCTAGTCTCTATAATTATAATTATTCAACTTCTTAATCAGACCACTCATGCCACTCAAGTCTGATATTCTGACACAACGAAGGACTCACAGGTTACACAAACCTTCTAGTCAGCAGGACCTTCGACACAACGACAGATTCGAGTTATACGAATCTTCTAGCCAACAGGACCTAATCTGCTCTGATACCACTTGTCGAATATTAACTTTATTTCTTACTTTAAAGAAGAGGACTACAATCTATCTTGCACAACTATCTCACTTATTTTTCTCACACCTCTCACTCAATTTACGGACCTCGACATTCTATTTATACAAATTCTGATTTTACAAGTTCATTCAACCGACTTAGTCGGTGACACTTTCTAGATTATATTCTATCTCTACAAATTTATAGCACAATTTTTTTTTTCGAAAGTCTGGCAGTGGCTGCCAGTGCTAGTTTCATTCAACGAAAAAACAAGTACAGCGATTACACTTCTTACCTAGTCACTGTCCAAATCCCTACCTACATAATTAAAAACAAGTACAGCGATTACAAGCACAATTTTGTGTTACCGATTTTATAAGTTGGTTCCTGGATATTCCCGAAAAATTAATTTGGGCTTGGGCCTTCCGAATCGGTGCTGCTATTCAACAATAAAACTTGATTGCGTTCATAACATCATTTTGGTATATAGGAATTGGAAGTGAAAGAAAAGACATTAGCCATACTCAGTATGCACTACTGTGTGTGTTCCGCAAGATATTGAGAGGTTAATTGTTCATTGATAGTTTTCTTCTTTTACGAAAATTTAATTCACCAATTTTTATCTCTATTGAAATATTTGAAGTTCAAGAATAATGCAAACATAAATAATTAAGAAACAGACAATTCACCAACAAAACTTTCTTATTTAACAAAATTTCGTCTATGTTTTTCTAAACATCAATACTGGTTTTCCGCCAAATTTGCCATTATTATATTGATCCATCTAAAAATATGAAAATATCTCGTTTATTTTCCTAAAGAGAGAAGATAATTACTTGAAAATTATTTTTATTGACAATCATATAACAAATCATTAAAAATAAAGTTTATATTTAAAATTTAACATAATAGTATGATCTACATTACTCACATATTATGTTTATAAATTATAATAAATGATGAAATCTGCTGTATGTTTTACCTATGCATCAAATGTCTTAAAATTTCAACAGCATAAAATTAAGAGTACTCTTGATGCATCATTATGTGACATAATGAAAATTACATAAAAATTGATCGTTAGGCTATCAATATTCAATTAAAATACCTATAAACTTACTATTTACTTTTTAATTATTTGAATTTGGAAAAAATGATTATCTGAAATTTCAAAATAACTATTATATATCAAGTGATCTCTTTTTTTTTTTCTAAAAAAATCAGAATTTATAATTTCAACCTTTAGGAAATCATATTTATTGGTGTTATAAATAACATCCTATAGCTACGCTATAGCATTTTTGGGACTTAAAAGCTAAGCTATGGGATAAAAGTACGTTAATTTAGCTACCACCGCTACAGTAGTAATAGGGATCCGCAATCGAACGTGGAGTGTAGCACGGATAGTGTACGCTGTGCTACATAGGCTCTTATTTAAAGGCCCAAAATGTAAAAAAAAAAAAAAAAAAATTAAGGACCAAAATTTTCAAAACCCATATTGTTTTTTCTTTTAATTCAACATATCTCTCGTGCTCCTCTAATATTTGGTATTTGGGATTTGAATATAAAAAAAAGATAGTTTATATCATAATGCTTAGGTTATTTTGAATAGTTAATGATAGATAATTTATGTCATGATGCTTAGGTTAGAAAAAAAAAATAGTTTATGATAATATTGTTAGGGATAATTAATAACAATTTGAACTTTGTATTAGTTCAACATGAATATTATAATTTTTTTAATTAATTTGGTATTACTTATTGCGCCATCAAACTTTAAGTAATGTTGATAATTAGCAGAAATATAGAATATAAATTTTGGAAACAAAATTATGCACGATAGCTTTCACTATATCTACGCTATTAACAATATTTTTTAATCTTTCGGCAATGACGCGATAATAGTTATTTAGAACCTTGATATTTATCTTTCTAAATATATATCCTCTCGTATTCGACCTTCTAAAACCTCAATTTTACAAATATGAAATCTTTCATTGCAAAACATAAGACTCTTAATTTATCCAATCCGTTATTAGATTTGCCCCCTAGACCGGAATTAACTCTTAACAGTCCACACTGTTAAACCTTTAGGGCATGTTCGGTGGAACATTGGAAATGGGCATAGGTACGGAAATTGAACTAAAAATTACTATTCGCGTGGGAAAAAAATGAATTTTTTTTCCCGCGGTAACAATGGAGCGGCCGAACAGGGCCTGATTGGATTTTTTTTTTTGCTGATGCCTTCGGAGCTCGATTTTTTTTTTTTACTGTTGTGAACAAATATATAAAAAGTGTCTTCTCTTTCTATATATCAAGTTCTATATCTCACTCTGTTCCTCTTCCGTCGCTCTGCTTAAAGATTGAACAAGTTAGTATCGTCTTGGAATTTAGAATCTTGCAATTGTTCTGTTAATATATATGTGGAAAATTATTAGTAGAACGCACCTTTTTACTTTGATATTTATATGAAAGACAGGTGCTATTTTACATAAAGTACTCGCTAATTAATTAATTGTCTGTTATGGTACTAACTAAAGGGTTATGAATAAAAGTTAAATTGCACAAGTTTAACCGTGATATATTTCTAGTCAAAAAATCTAGGTAAGGCCCATTTCTAAATCACTCTCTGCAGTTATTAAGAATTAACATCAAATGTCTAGATCAAAACCCCTTGGCTGTAACTGAATAATTGAACAATTATTAATTATACGTGCGAATCATTAAACCAATGTGTCGTTATTAATTTTGTGGGCATCCTCGCACGAGCGGTCTGGAATATATGTGACTTAATGCAGCTATATATTTGTGTAGTCACTGCACTTCAATTTTATTTTTTAATTTTTGTAAAAGTTATTGCTGCTCAAGCAGCTCAACTGACCTTGTCACACGTGAGGTTACAGTTGCGTCCATGCAATTACGATTTCAAAATATAATTTCATAAATCTTTTGGCGGATAATTACTGGTTTTTTTTTTATTTTCCTTTGCTTTTGTTGAAAATAGTCGATATACACGAGAAACAAAATTGCCCATGCGGGGCCGATTGACGATTGTTCTTCGATCTGCATTTATTATTAATTTAAAAATTATAAATTGCATGTATGATTGTATGGTCCTTTTATTTTCTTTATTTTCTTTAGTGAAAACATGGCCCTTCCATTAATTGAAGATAAAAGATTCAGATTCATCAGTCAACACATTTGACTGTGCTTTCCGATGCAGTTCCCTGTTTCTCCTTGCCATACATTTATTTCATCACATGTGATGAACCTCGGCTAATGACTCTGTCAAGGCCATTGGGCGACAACTGTATGTTTATTCTTTTTTTCTTTCTTTTTTTATCAAAGAAAACAAGTTCCTTAACAGTTAACACACACACACACCAGTCACAGTGAACGCCTAGTCGTGGAAGTTGTCAGATTCTCACGTGTACACATACCCAATCCAGCCATTCATTGTTCTTCCCTAGCTAGAACCGTTCTATTCTGCACCAAGAAGAACAATCCGGTCTTGCTCTTGGCACCAGGCTCCGGTGTGCATGGAGTACGGACAACTATTTCAGTCAATAATTTCTGATTGCTAACTAAGGTGCCTAGTACTCGGAGAGAGAGAGAGAGAGAGATGACTGGTGGGGGAGGAGTCAGAGAGAGACCCCGTGTTTTGCTCTTGACACGTCCAATCAGGAGACAGCTGAGTCTACCAATACATAAATTAGATGACAGGATGAACTTTTTTGTTCCATTAACTGATCTGTAGATGCTTTCTTTTTTCTGAACGTAACAACATAAAAAAAGATTGAATATTGAATAACGGGTTAGGTTAGGTTGGCTTAAATAGGAGGACGTCCGTGTGACATAATTATCCGTCACACCGAGGATGCTTTCTTTTTCATTATTTTTATTATTGATTCTAGTCGATTTATAATATGTTTAAATAAATTAAATTTTTACGATATATAATTGATTGGTGAAATATATACTATTAAATAAGTTTCAAATAATCTCAAATATAAGCCTATAAAAAAATTATGAGATTTTGTCAAACTTTTATCCGTTGATTTTGTTTGCTTTTATCCGTTGATTTTGTTAGCCTTTTAATGCATATTAATATAATATTAGAATTATGAATTTTTGTGTAGTTATATTACATGATATATACAATCAATTAGTACTATTAAGTATTAACAGAACATTAAATTAATAATTATTTAATATAAAATTTTTTTGGCACCGATTCAACCAGAACCATGAGCATTAGATTTCTTAAAATATAATCTATAAATGTGGTAAAATTGTTATAAGATTTAGCTGAAATAATGGGATCTGTTATTTTTTTTTTGCACTCCGCTCCCCATCTTTCATACAAGAAAACTTTCAGGATTGTTCGGTTATTACGAAATTATGTGTGATGAGATCTTTTCATGTACGAGAACCGATAAAATTATTTATGAGACCTCATATTATTGGTTATGTCCACAAAAACATGTTGAAATAAGTACTGTGAGAATAGCTATGAGAAATTATTATTTGAAAAATAACCAATTTAGTATCTCGATTTCACTCCATCTTTGAAAAACCGTATTGGAGCTCCATCTCATGAACAACAGACCTGCAATTTTCACAAGACTAATTAAGGCTCTAAAATAATAAAATTGTGTAGCCATTCCTCCAAATTCTTTAGCCTGGCATAAATTGAACTGTAATTGAATTGGAGGAATTCTTTTTAAACTGTAATTTAACTTTATTATGTTGTATGATCATGAAAATATAGAGTTAATTTGGTGAAACGTAGGTTAGTCTTACTCTTACATATTAATTATAGTTTATTTTTAATTTAGATTAATCGTGGTTTAATTATATAACTGAGGGATAATTGAAGTATATTATAGAAAATTAAAAATGTCTTATTAATTTGGAAAGTGTAGAATAATAATGTAGTTTTTCATTAATTTAGAAAGTGAAGAATATCTCATCTCTTCATAATAATGCTAGCTTTAAACAATGGTTTTAGGTGTCTCATCAGTCTTTAAATTATTCCCTTGACTTTGAAGTTTTCCTATTCCAGATAAGAATCGGTGCCATTACTACAGTATACCTACTGTCCTACTCTATGTTAAAATATTGAAACTTCTGTCCTCTAACTATAAAGAACTATCTTAGATTCTCTTAATGACGTTTTAGTGGAGAAGCTAATTTTTTAATAAGGGAAACCTAGGTTTAACACGAACTAAGTACATCGATTAAAAAAATAATCTGCATTTGGTGAGCTCCACGGTAGTTATCGTTGTGTTATTGCTTCTAACACTTTATTTCGGAACGAACCAAAGAGATGGAAACACGTGTAATTTCTCAGAACGACAGCCAAATGGATACCCGATTTGTCTGCAATTCCCCAGACAAACTTCTAATTACATGTAATGCAATAATGTAACTAAATAATGTATAACAATAATAATAATAATAATAATGATAAGGAGGAGGAGGATAATAATAATGATGACGACCACGATGCGATAATGAGAAGGAGGAGCAGAGATTGACTGGTATGATTTCGGTAGCACTTCGGTCAAAGTGTTACTAACTCAAATTTTAAAATTTTGTATTCAAAATTTCAATTCAAATTTCAAAATTTTGTATTTGAAATTTCAAACTAAGTAACTCAGTAAATTAGTTATATATTGAACTTGTCGAATACCAATTTTTATGATTTTTGAATTTTTTTTTTAACTATTTTTTATGATTTATGAAAGATGGCAAAAAGATGGCTTAAAAATCAAAGAAAATTGCCAATATTTTAGGCCATTTTTTTGTCATCTTTCATAAATTATAAAAAATGGTAAAATTTTTTTCAAAAATCGTAAAAATTGGTATTCTACAAGTTCAATATATAACAAATTTACGGAGCTACTTGGTTCAAAGTTTCGAATATAAAATTTTAAAATTTGAGTTGGTAGCTACCTGGTTAGAATCGTATTAGTCATTGTCTAATAATAATAATAATAATAATGTAACTAAATGTTCAAGATCAACACTTCAATATTGGATAATATAACATTCGCATACTAACATATTCAGAGATGGAGTTATACTTTCGAACTATGAGAGTCGGTCATATAATTTTTTTTTCAGAGAATAAGGTCAATTTTACAGTATCATAACATTTTACTCTAAATTATAAAGAAAATCTTATATGAATATAAAAAAATTAAAAAATGGGGGTCAATTGACCCCCATACTATCAATGTGAATCCGCCTCTAGACATATTGATGATTAATATTATAATTTCGAATAATTTAGCAAAAGCTATCTATATTTCGTAGTATATTTAGTGTTGTCATCCTCGTTGGTACAATACATGCGTAATGCAATAGTATTTATTTTTAAAAATATATTTCAAAACAAATTTGTTTTAGATATTAATATAGTATATGCTTGTATTTCATTCTTCGTGGTGCACGAACTATTAGTTCTAAATTCATTGTTTGTCAAATATTTATTATTCTCTTGTTCAAAAAAGAGAGAACGAACGAAATACATAATACTTGAAGAAAGAGAATTTTCCTGTCTTTTTTGATATTATTTTACCTTTACGTAACTATAACTCTATTGTTTTAGATAAGATGAATATTAAGTATTGCAAATTTAGATATAATGTTATCCATCTAAGAAACAAGATAAGATACATAACAGAGATACAGAAAAGGTTCAAAATTATGTAACTGAGTGTTTGAATTAAATTAACAATACCCATTTCTTATCCAGACGCCCATAAGCAAAGTATGTTAAAATAATTGCAAATTGTAGAATTAAATAAGATTGCAAGTAATGGTGAGCATGGTCACTTGGTCAGAGACAAAAGCTGCATGTAAATGGTTTGGGCCGCGCGATTCGCGCGGGTTCTGTTTCTTGTCAGGTCACATTTCAAATCGGTCACTTCCATCTGGGCCCACACAAAAAATACAGCATCGTTATCTCGGCCCAAACAAAAGATACGATCCCACATTCATTCACACCTCCCGCGTGGCCCCGGGACCCACCTCATTCAAATTTATACATAAAAACCAGGTAATAATGCTTCATCTCCCCGTCAACGTACCCATGAAGAACCAGGGAGAAATAAATGTTTTTTTTTTTTTTGAGGTGAGGGAGAAATAAATGTTGCGCCTCTACTTTATTGTCTCCTTCCACGGTTACAAATCACAAATCACAAATCACAATCCAACGTGATGCGTAAAATTTTTAACAGTAAATCTACGCGTATCTTTGACATAGGACTTGACAAGTTTGTTTTATATATTATTTTCTAGAATACTCCCTTAGAAATTTCGATTTGCAACCCAAAGATTTTTTGTTTTCCCGTTTTGTACGCCATGATTGTTGATATTAACACTACAAATTTTATTATTAACGCAATAATTTTCAGATTTCTCATTTTCAACAGCGCTTTTAAATGTTGTCTTCATTTTCGTAAGTTCTAATAATCTTCTTTGAACGAAACAAAAGATTAAAAAGGATAACGGAAAATTTTAATAACTTTTGCTATCTTGAGCGGTGGTCACCGACAACGTCACAAATCTAGCCATATTATACCGCCTTTGTTTTCTAACAACTTCAGGAATTGATCAACTATTTGAAAGAAAATATTATGTTTTTGAGAAAGATTTTTATATCTCATTATACTTTATTTTTTATATCTTCGTTTTTAGAGTTTAAACTATCGATTCGAACCGCTCAATACGATATTAATACTAAAATATGCTCAGGGATAAATTTTCATAATTTTTTTAGATATGTTGAAAATCACTGTTATTAAACAGTCCAAAAACAGTGATTTTGTATCTATCTTAAAAAATATCAAAAACAAAAATCAAAATTTTCATTCCCGAGCATATTTTAGTATAGATATCACATTAAGTGGTTTGGATTGATAGTTTTAACTCTGAAAACAAAGATATAAAAAATGAGATACGAAAGAAATGAGGTATTGTAACTCTCCTCTATTTGTTTTGATAAGACATATCTTTAAATATTATTATTTTGCTTAGTAATTATTACTTTGAGAATGATTTTAATTATTAAAATGCACATCTAGTTTCGTAAATAAATAATATTCAGTGTAGCTATTATAAGAATGTTAAATATACAAATCTTGAATAATTATGATATCTATAAGAATTTAGTCAAAAATTTGTTTAATGAATTGAGCGTCTAAGGAAACAAGATTTAATAAAGAGGAAAAATAGCTTGTGAAGAAAATGAAGGGCAACATTAATTATTTGTAATTTTAAAAGTTTATATAGGATTGTGTCAATAACAAAATTCGTCTCGTTAATATCATACCCTGGCCCCGGTACTTCATTTTGTACATCGTCCTATTTATATTTGTTCCTTCTATATTTGAATTTTAAGTTTTTCTGTAGATATGCTTATATTCTTCTATATTTGAATTTTGAGTAAACCCATGGATATTTTTTTTGAAAGAAATATGATGTTCAAGTTTCAAATTAATTCCATATTTTTATTATGACGACAAAGATTTTTTATATCTGAATTTTGAATTCACACTTTCAGAGGATATTGTCTTTTGCTACTAAGTCAAATATTGTTTTTTTTAGTAAAGCTATATATAGTTTCATATACACCGTACTATGCAACATTTTTATTGTCAAAGTCTAAAATATCAATCTAAACCATTTAATATGACTTCTATAAGAAAATATACATGTAGATTAAAATTTATATTTTTTCCAATTATTTTATGATTTTTTTAAATAGGTAGAATATCACTTGATTTAAAGATTCGGAATCATTAATAAATACTGATTTTATATCTATCTAAATAATAGTAAAATATTTCTAAACAATAATAAATTTATTATACAAATACATTTTCATGCAGAGATTATATTGAATGGTTTAGATTGACTGTTGGAAATTTGATAAAAAAAATATTAATTCATATCTCATAGCAATCTGTTCTATGCATATACGAATATACCTCACTCCACTATTTTTACAAAAATAATTTGGCCACTAATTTTACAAAAGATACTTTTAGACGAAACAATATTTTTTTATTTTTTGATGAAAACGAAACAATATTTGTATGAAAAGCTGAGAGGGTGGGATACAAGGACAAACGGAGAGTGCTCTGCCACACATTTTAAAAATGTACTACATATGGACCCCAGTGCAATCACGTCGGTTGTCTCATCCACCTCCTGGCTGGGACCCATGTATTCTATTCATATTATCTCCAGTTCAACTTGTACATCACTTGCCTAGTTGCTACGGCCTTGTCTAAAAAAAAGAAAAGAAAAGAAAAAGAAATTGTACATCCTTTCTGGCCCCCTATCTTTTTCGACAGGTATTAAAATAGTTTCGATGGGATTAACGTCACTAACTTACTTATCTTTAATTGTCGGTTTTATGTTTGTTAGTGTGTAAATGAAGCTGACCTTACCTGTGTGCTGTCTAAAGATAATTGGCTGAAAATTAAATTTGTAAAGAATAATTAAATTTTAATACAAATTAGTGCATTGATTATTGCATGCAAAAAGTTGCAATCATTGTGAAAGAGAAGGATAATTCAGAACTGTTTTTTTGGTTGTGACCGGAAAGATCTCTGTTCCAACTTCCAAGTCAAGGTCATGAATTAAAATTGGGCTTTGACATCGTCTAAAGAAAAAAAAAAAACACATCCAATAAATTGGGCTGTAATTGTAAACTATGAAAGTTGGTGGGCTGAGTACAAGAAAATGTCTTCAAGCTGCCCGATAAGATATCAAATGTTTTCATATCATTTTGCCGTTTTTTTTTTAATCTGATTTACACCGACCCATCTTCCATCTTAAGATCCATCCCCACGCATAATCGGAAGTGTATCCTCCAGATAACTAAACTTTTGAGTTGATGGATTTACGGATCAAATTTTAAACTGTGCCTATTTAAATTTACGGGGTGTATTAATAGGAAGTAGGTTCTCCATTCTTCTCTTTGGAAGGCAATCATGTAGATTTCTCATTTGTGTAATTTAGGTATTACTCATATACCTGGCAGTGAGGGCCAGTACAATTCTGATTTGATATCTGGTATCAGAATTGCTCTTTGAAAATTGCTTTCCCATAATTATTTGATGTATGTTGTACCCCCAATGTCTCTGTACAGGAGGTGGTAGCATCTCAAGGCCAGTGCTTAAAATTTCGTAGGAGATTAGAGGGAATTTTATTTCAGGACTAGCAACAGATTATGGATATTATCAGTACCACATCCTTTACTCATGATTTAGATGTGGTGTCTTGGCAATGAGACTCTAAAGGACTCTATACTGTTAAATTTATGTATCTCTTCTTTAACTACCCTGGAGTCCCAGTCCTTAAGCCTTTCCTGTGGTGGAAACTACCTGTTCCACCCAAAATTCGAGCTTTTATGTGGTTAATGACTAAGAACAAAATTCTAACCAAGCTTAAATTACAGAAAAAAGGGTGGCAAGGGGACACTACTTGCCAATTTTGCTCATCCCAAGAGGATGCTGACCATTTATTTTTCCAATGTTACTTTGCCAAATCTATTTGGTTTTATATGGATCATTGTCAGGATATTAGTCACAACTGGAAATGCATACAAGATGTGGTGCACTTTGCTTTAACACTGCCTAAACTTTGTAGAACTGCTTTTTTGTTAGTTGTTAGTGCAGTGATTTGGTGCATTTGGAAACAAAGAAATGATCTTTGTTTCCAAAATTCAGTAGTTCATTCTTGTCGGAATGTGATTTTGATCATTATCTCTATTGTTGTATATTGGACAGGGCAACTTCCAGTGGAAAAGCAAACTGCTGTGCAGGATTGGCTGCCTACGGATGTGGATGAAGTCCCTCTTCAAGTGGCCAACCCAGAGACAGAGAGGATGCTGACCTGGCTATCTGATGTTTCTGACTAATCCTAGTTTTTGTTTACCTATGGCATATTAGTAGTTGTTGCTATTTTGTCAGTAGATGCAGCTTAGCATTGTGGTTATTTTGGCTTATGATGTTTGTCCTATGCTAGGACTTTTGTGTTGCATTACTTGTTTAGAGACCTTTTAGTTATTTATGTTCTTCTGTAAAACTCTATGTTTCATGGCAATGAAACGGGCTTAGGCCTTTTAAAAAAAAAATAGGAAGTAGATTGCTTTAAGATTTGTGCTGAACGGTATAGATTTTTACACGTATCAACTCAAAAAGTTATCTCAAGGATGCGGATTTCGCAAAATCAATAATATTTACCTTTTTTTGGGGTGGGGGTGGGGGGGGGGGGGGGGGGGTTTCATGTATATCCCTCAAAAATCTTGAAATTACACAAGTTGCCTTTCTAAAATTCACAATATTATATTAATTTACCCCTCTAAACTTCAAAAACTCACAATTTTTTCTAATTTATTGTCTTAACTATCAAAAACTCATTTTAAATTTATAAAGTCCCCAATTTACTCTTTATTAAATATGTAGTTTGTGTAAGAAGAAAAATATTCATTCTTTTAATTAATCGGTTTCCAATAATAAATAATTCATTTATCTACTTGTGACATATAAATAGTAATATTAAGGCATACACTTGTTTGCACGTCACAAGTAAAAATAACGAACTATTTGTCCTCAGAAGCGGCTAATTTGAAGACCAAACATTTCTCTTAAATATGCATGAAATAAATATAAAATAAATTACTTGTAAATTTAAAATGAGTTTTTAGACAGCATTTTAGTTCCTATTAAAATCCTTCAGGAACTGCTGTTTTTCTCTCCATTCCCAGAAGTCTTTTGGCAAGTCATACCTCTTTAATTTTATGGTCTGGCAGGGAAGATTTTAATAGGATGTTTATGGATGAAACCAAAATGTAAGAGCACATAGTAGTAGAAAAACTTGCAAAATTACATAAATTTTTAAGTGAGATCTTAGACTCTTTTGTGTTCAGCTTTCCTGCTTTACTGGCATTTTGTTTCTCTTTGTGATTTTGCTTTCTTTAACTCTGTTTTTTTTACTGCCCTTTGCTCTTGTGCTCAAATTAATTGTTTTAACAATTAAATTATTTTTACATTAATAAAGAAAATGAGGGCTAATACCTTTCGTTTTGCCAGTTTGGGTGCAATGCTAACCGAGTACAATTAGATTTGAGTCGTCAGTTTTAACTATGCACGAATCTCAAAACAAACCTCTATATCTAAATAGGCACCGAATTCCAATCAGCTATTAGAATTGTTAATGGGATTATATGTAGTGATCATCAGCAAAGAAAAACCTTCGGGGGAAGCGTAGTATATAGTATTAATGGATGAATCACTATTTGTAGCTATTACCTAGCTATTCCAAATTAGTTCTATCATCCTTGAATTAGCTATCTGATCTAATACAATTGCATGTAACTGGTCGATCAGATATATAATGGAGGATATCATTTTTTGCAAGCACAATTTTTTTATTAGTTTTCATTAAGATGGCTTAGGTACAAAGATGGCACAATTTTTTTATTAGTTTTCATTAAGATGGTTCAGGTACAAAGATGGTACTGCTTTATTATGATAGTGTCAAGGGAGTGACAACTTATGATAATTGAATAAATAACACACAATTCTGAGAATCTCCCTTCCCGCTCTTGTTTTATTTCCTTAGAAAAATCTATTATTACAGAAAAATAATTTCAGCTTAGTCTCAAACATGACTAGCTGCCTATTTTATAGAGCATTATGCCAGCCAAGTTTCCCACCTAATCTTGATGCTTTCTAAAACATGGCTATCTCCCAAATTCCCCACCTAATCTTGATGCTTTCTAATATTGTTCCAACTAAGACTTAATCTAATGAAAATATCGATAAATCCTAGTCTAAGTACAATTTATATTATCCTGCCAAAGGAGCACATTGGATTCTAACCCTAGTCTTTAAACCGCAGCCATGAATTGTTAGTTTAGGCACTAGTACTTACATGTTCTATCCTGGCATGTGCAAGAACCCTTAAGTGTGAGGATACAGGGGTTGCGAGTATCATGCACCTTAAACACTTGTGCATCATATATACCTCAGGGGTTCTACACAATATAGGTGGATGGTTCATAGGATGTAAAAGAAGGGTCAGAAATTGGTTTTGTAATCTACAACCTATAAGGAGAAGCAATTTATATGGTCAGTGCGCTCCTACAACATCAAAGGACCACATTTATACATAGGTCCTAGCCCTAAATGAGACAATGATATACATCAACATGCACATACAAGATTACAAACATGCAATCTTCATTGACTCAAAGACAGTGGTGGAGCCGGTAATAGATGAGCAAGAAAACCTGGGACCATCCTAGCATGCGGGGGAAACCATAGTATGGTGTGCAAGATTCTATCATAACAACAACACCTCACTTGCGGTTCAACACGCACACAGGGAGACAATCCAAGCACCAGGGTAATTGCAGAACAACACAACAGGGTTGGATGGAGAGATGAGACACAATCAAAACTACTTCGGACTGCAAAATCTGGAGCATGACTCTGAGACAATCCCTTCCACGTCTAACTAGGGCCTCATTGACAGTAGGATTATTTTTTATATACATGTAGTGTTAAATTTATTGCCAACCTCGTTAGATTTAATGTCAAAATTGAGCATATATGTAATATAATTATGGATTGTTTGCTGTCATATATGGTTGTCAATTAAAGTGATCAAATAAGATAATAGACAATGAACATATTCAAATGGATGTGGTCCCTAAATGTGTAGGACAATTTAGAAAAATATCAAATCATTGATGGACTTATTATGAGATTTATAATTCATAAAACTATTTTTTCAGAGGATTGTGTAGGCCACACGGATATTAATGCGGTTGCACGAATTTTGATGTGACAACACGGTTTTTGATGCAGTCGCACAAAATACCTTTTTCAAATTAGCATATAACTATAAAGTTACTATATATAAGGATTGGTCCCTAAGACACAAGATAGCACATAAAAGTACAAGAACTGAATATATATTTTTTTCTTTAGAAAAATACAAATCAGTGTGCCTTCTTTTCTTCTTCCACCATCAAAGAATAGAGAAGAGAAATCCATTTAAAAAATTAAAAAATATTTCTCAAATGTCATATCTTGTTGTCTTGGAAGACCTATTCCACGACCATACAACGCAAATGCGAGAAAGGTTTCTTGCCATTGAAGACTTATCTCGTGCTTACGGAGACGGTTGTTGCTCTATTAAGGCTTTAAATATTCTATGACAAACGGCATAGAATCAAGTATTATGTTCTGCACTTCTGATTTATGTTTTGAGTGTCCTTAGCATAGGACGGTCCTTAGGTTAAGGTGGGGAACTGTTTCTTCTTCCATAGAGTGTAAGTGTTTGACCTCTAGATGAGATGTAATTGTTTGATCTCTAGATAAGATGCAATTGTTTGACTTTTATGATTATCCAATTTGCAGTTAGTTTAGCTTTAAATTTCAGTAATAACTACGGGTTAAGGTGCGAACCTTTCTATTTTTAGTGCATCAACCTACGGGTTTTAAGTTTTACCTTAAAAAAAAAGACTAGAGAGACGCTAGATGGATTTATAACCTTTTGACATGTCAGTTATGATGTGTAATTTGATAACCACTATCAAATCATTTTAAAAAAAAGACATGTCAGTTATGACATCATAATAATGATGACATCGCATGTTCCATTGGAACTTATTTATATAATGTTAATTTGAACTTGATATTTTCTTGGGAATGATCTACAGTATTGAACGTATGTATGAAAAAAATTAATATCTACGGAACGCAATGCACTTGTGAAAAATTCAAAGAGCAAATTAAAAAGCGATACACATCAACTATTTTTTCCCCTTGTTACATTCAAACAAAGGCCCTGAACTTTTCTAATTGGGCTTACAATTATTCCTCCTGGAATAATTAGCATCCTTATTTCATGATACAATATATAGTAATTAAACTATTACCCTTTTAATAAGGCTTTTGTCCAACATAATTTCCCCGAGGATAATAATTGCATATTATAAATACGCCAGCATTATTATTACACACAACCCTTGCACACCCAATTTGGGTCGAACTGCGCCATACCACTTGGGTGTAGTGACCACATACTTTTCCAGTTGCACATGTGTTTGTAGGATAATTGTAGTATTGTTTTTCATTTACCCAAGCATTCACTGCATCTACCCCTGTATAAATCGTAGCAGAGCCCCAAAAAAGGTTCTCACCATATGGACCTCCGGAGTGGGTCAAGCTGCAATCGGTCTTCCTTGAGTTGGCATAATTTTGTGCGTACGCTTGCACTGTGTTGTTCCAAGAGACATTGCTTACACCAACAGCAGTTCGTGCTGTGTTGTGGGTGTTGACATAGTCTTGTGGGTTATTTTGAGCTATTGTTGTGTGCGCTAATATGGCAAGGACCATGGTACAAGTCAAAGAGAGAGCATTCATTTTTTGATGCCAATTACTTGTGGTAATACTATAAAGAGAATATGATTGTGGGTTGGCAAGGATGAAAAAGGGTTCATTGAGGGTATTTATAGCAAAGGTGGATAAAGAAAAGTCTAGGTATTGCTTGAAAAAGGAAAAGTATTGCTTTGAAAGATGAGAAATATTACTAGTGCATGCACCAATCCGAAATTGCAAATTAGATAATTTTTTTTAATCTGTAATAAAATAAAAAATTAAGGACGACTCTCTAATATACTAAAAAAAATAATGATCATTATTGATTTGATTGGATGACCGTTATTTTATAAGAAAAAAATTATGATAAAAATATTAATTACGGTTATTGTAAAACAACGAGATAAGAAACTATATATATATACATACATGATATTTATCATCTGTTTAATGCACTATTTGGATTTTATTTTGTCCGGTTAATTCAATCTAAGATGATCCAAATACTCATAACAACTTATCTACAAATAATTTCTTATAATTAAATCCAATAATCTCTCTTTCGGAAAGTATTGGATAGACCACTCAAAGCTTCATATTGATAAATAATTAATTAATTATGCAACCAGACGTACACGGACACCTACAAGTGGAAGCTTATAGACTATATATAAACGAACTATGAATGCTAGCCTAAGACATAAACACCTGAAGACACATAAACAACGATATATTGCATAAACATATCATAGCTTAGGTTTAATTATGAACTTGTATTATTGAATAAGGCATTTCTGATCCATCAATGAAAATGCATCCTCAATCTCATGTCTTCTCGATCAGTCTATTTTTAAATGATGTAATTTTGAAAGTGCTATCAAACTAATTTGGAAAGCAGATAGCACCTTTTTCACGCATAACCTGTGAATTAAATTTATGATTTTATCTAATTAAACAGTTTGATTGCAATCATGAATGGGGCTTGGTGAACATAATATATTCGATGGTTCACATTGAAAGCTTCCAAAAACAGATCTGTTATTTTGCCTATGATATGTTAAATATATATTATAAAGATGGATCGAGTTATATGCATTGAAACAATCTTGCTTGTTCTTAAGCTCTTCATGAAGTATATTGGTTAGTTAACTTCAAAATCTTCTGTATTTCTTAAATTGTTGGAACTAATCTATTTTATGTGTGAAAAATTATATGCAAAATTTATAATTTATTTCCATTAATTTATTGTAAATTTTACCAATCAGAAAATGATATAAAATGAGTACAATAAAATTAACTGATAAGCATTTTTAATTTTAACAGTATGATTTTATACTAATTAATTAAAAAAATTTACATATAAAATCATCAGTAAATTAGTTTCAACAATTGAAATTTATTATTTAAAACCAATTCAATAGAATTTTATATATATTAAACTCCCCAAGTTAATTATATACTTGATAAACTTAAAACCATACAAATTAATTAATTTTAGTACTTACTCTTATATATGCACTAGTCTACGTAAATAAACATGGCACGGAAATATCCAAGGGATTATAATTATACAAAATAATATCTATACAAATCAAAGGGGAATGACTCTGATCGATACATCTTTCGGCGTGGATATGATAGTTTGACAAATTGCACCTCGAAAATCCCTCTCTCCTACTGCCCTTGCGTGCATGGCATATATACGAGTATACGACCTTCGCTTTTTAATTTTGAATGATTTCCTACTAATGCTTCTCTTTAATTTTCTTGATCATGTTATCGCTAAGTCATACAAAGATCCGTTTTAGTTCTAACATTCACCCCCCTTGTATACTTATTTGTCGCTCCATGCATGTTACGAAATAACGCAACTTCACATGCTTAATGAAAGTTGGGATGCACGTGCCTTTCACAGCGACTTTCTATATACATTATCTTTTTCCAATTCTGTATATATATACAGTATAATTAAAGGAAAACACAATTTTGAACGCAAGAATTTTATTATTAAGAGCTGAGATATTTTTTTTCCTTTTTATATCAACTTTGTCCTCAATAAATTTTTCTTTCAATTTTTATTTTAGATTAAGTTACTATTAATAAATAAAAGGATATAATTATTTTTTTACTTTTAACCATATGATCATAATTACAATATGAATCAAGTTATTTTATCTTAAAGATTAACATTTTATCACTAAAATACAATAAACGGTCTCCACAAATTGGAAATTTCCATTTAATTCACAAATAAAATACTTGGAAGATTAATTACGAAATATTTATTAACTTGTATATATTAGCAAATGAGTCCTCAATTGAAAAGGTTCCAAAATTTAACATGTTATATGTATTTCATAATTTTAATTGCACATATTGAAACTAACATAATTTGACCATCTTTTTTAATCCAAATAATTTTTGTTGGATCAAATAGAGAAAATTTTGTTCTACCATTATTTTTTTACTAATCACAATGAATTATCTCATCAATTAATTACTTAGAAAATTTATTCCGAACTGTTCTAAATTTCAATCAATATGGAGTTGTATATGTATAATTTAGTTTTTTATTCCACTCTATATAGAACGAACAACTTTGTTAGGCATGAATTTTTCTTCCACAATTGATAGCTAGATTTAATTAAAAGAAAAATAAGAATGTATTTAATAGGGAATAAATTGGATTAAAAACAAAAATATATTTACATGACATCATAGCGGCCCATTTTTTATGTATTATAAACGTGTGTAGTTCAATCGGGCAAAATTAAAATAAGAACATTAAAAATAATTAATTTTATATTAGACAAAATGTTGACAGATAATTCATCTTATAATTCGAAAAATAATTATTTTTAAATTTATTTTTTATTTTGTGCAACTGAGTTACACAAGTTTACATTATTAAAAAAAAAATGAACCGCCATTTATGTAGCGGGTCATTAAAAAAAATCTGAGCCGTTATGAAGTGGCGGGTCAGTTAAAAAAAAAAAATGAACCGCTGTGAATCTTGATGTCCATGTGAATATAACCGTAGTACTTTGTTCCCACATTTTTCTAGATAATATTACAGGTTCACATTTTTCTTTTAGATGTAACAGATCATAATAAAACAAAACGAGCAATTCAAAGTCATTGCCAGAACTCATGAGTACCACCAGTCAACCACAGTACCATTTATCCATGCATTACAACGTTAGAGTCTGATCGGATTTTCCTGTTCACGTGAAAAAAATAAATTTACTCAGATTGAATTTCTTTTTTCCACATAAACAGTAAAAATCAATTAAAAAAAAACACTTTCGAGATCCATTTCCCAGTCCAAAAGAGAGCCGAACAGAACCTTAGTAAAAGACTTAAAAGATGATAATTTTACTATATTAGCATGAAATTGGGCCGTAATTGTCAAAATCATAATCAGTATGGCTGTCTTTTTCCTATTTTCTACATGGCGTGCGTTTCTCTTTAGGGAATTTCCCAAGAGAACTTTGACAATTGGCAACAATATTTTGTCCTAGTTCAAAAAGGCAAAGTGGACAATTGACAAGAATTTTTATACTGTAATTTGCAAAAATTATATTTAGTTAATTTCGTTCTGATTCTTGTCATATATATATCTATAGATATAAATGGACTTGGCTAAGCTATGGTATAAAACGCGTCTGTACTCTACGCCATATTTTAATTTCTAAAGTTCAAATAGCCGATCCGAACCGCTCAAAATGTTCTCCATATTGAAATGTGCTTGGAGACCAAATTTTATATTTTTTTTTGGAATTTTTTTTACTATTTATTAAGCTACTTTGAAAATTCTAATCCACTGTGAACAATAACAATTTCTGGACAATCGGATCAGCGATTTTCAAAGTGGCTTAATAAATAGTAAAAAAAATTCAAAAAATGTAAAATTTGGTCTCCAAGCACATTTCAATATGAAAAACATTTTGAGCAGTTCAGATCGGCTATTTAAACTTTGAAAATAAAAATATTGTGTCATGGCTCACCAAACACATTTACACTATGGCTTAGCCAAGTCCATCTCACACACATATATATATTACGTCCTTATTCAAGCTGAACTCGCGACAACACACGTCGGGTTCGCAATTTCTCAGATCATGTGGCATTTCTTGCTTATATTGATGCCGAGCCTACTTCCTACACCCAAAGTTGTAACTCATCCCGAGTGGCATCAAGCTATGGCAACCGAAATTGATGCCTAAGCAAAAAAATTGTCCTTAGACTTTGGTTCCTGCACCTTCCAATCAACACGAGGTGGGATATAAGTGGGTTTACAAATTGAAGCGTCAAGCCAATGGATCCATCGAGCATTACAAGGCTCGCCTCGTATATATACCAACATGAAGGTATAGACTATCTCAATAAAAACTACGCTTTATTAACAATACAACAATGCAGCACGACATTTTCCTTACATCATGTGATGAGGAATTTCATCATTTAATAGGCTGATTAAGTGATTGGATATGGTGGGCCTAATATGAAGCTTTCATTTCTTTTTCAGATGGGCCTATTGGACATTCCAGGCCATTTGTAAAACCCGTTTACAAAAAGAGTTAATTTTTGTTTTTTCAATTAGTATATGCGACCTGCCCTGTTTTTGTGATGTAACCTCTCTCTTAGGAAAATGGAAAATGCTACAAGAACCACACTGATAGTTTTAATTGTATTAAGGTCCTAAATTTGGTTTTGATTTGTCCGAAGTAATAATGAGAAAAGAAGAGATATTTCGGTGAAGAGAATTACTATAAGATTGTTCGTACTTCTTACAAGAGGAAAGTAAGAATCAATTTTTAGTCTAGTAATAAAGACAATACTCTTTCATATGATGTAAGTTTGAAGAAGAAATCTCGTATAGATATTAAATAGTTTAGTGGCTTAATCTCCAACATTTATTAAAAAATGACGAAATTAAAAACCAGAAAGCATAAAACAAAAGGCTCTCATCTTATAACAAAAATGTTTTAGGTATAGGTTGTATTTAAGTACAAGCATTTGGACAAAAATTTGATTCATCTATCTGAGATATCATAAATTCGAAATCAGAATGATTTTTTTTTGTAGATATTAATTAGTCAGATAGCTTGTTTTCAATTTAATTAGAAGAAAAATTGAACCGTGAAGCAGTGAAGCTCCATCTTTGAATATTAGAGCACTAGAAAAATCTTTTACAGCAAAAATTGGGTGTCTCCATTCACTACGGCTCTATTCAGTGACTTGCTAGACTTTTAGTTGACCTTCAGTTGACTTACCTAGTTACCTTCATAGTCTCATAGAGGAATAAAATGCAAAAGAAAGAAAGAAGTAAAAAAAAAAACTTATAATCACCTCGCTAGAAATTATTCTTCTCCACTAGAAAAACGCAACAGTGAACAGATTCTCTATTTCACTTTATTGAAAGCACTAATGCGGTCGTATATGATATTTAATGTCAAATACAATTATACAAGGCAGAATTTTATTTTATTCAACACATATTTTACATTCGGCATAAGTAGCAAATCATCAATCAAGAACACCACAAATTCCATAAAAATTACAGGGATAATAAAACAGATTAATGGCATGGAGCGTATAATTCGTCTGTGTGTTACTCGGAATCAGCATAATTTTCCATTCGACTCAGTTATATATGCGATGAAGATAATTACTAATACGGACAAACGATTTTGAGTGTCGGTGTTAATGTGTTATCTGATATTCTGACATGAGCAAGTGCATATTGCGTTATTGAGAGGAATAAAATTGATAATTTTAATGCGTGTAAGTTTTTGTCTGTTTAATTTAATTTATTTTTTTTAATTTTTTTATTAAATCATTATTGTGTCATTCCTCTCTCCTTGTTTAAAAAAATGTATATTTAATATAGGTAAGGTGCAATATATCTCTTAAAACAATATAATATGTTTTGCATTCCTCTGCTAAAATATTGTACGATTAATCATGTTATTTGTCATTGTATGGTTTTTTTAAATGCTTGATAGTGGCTATCAAGGTTTGTCACTGTATGTCTTAACATTAAAAAAAATGCCCAATAATATTTTGAATGCAATATATTTATTGTATAGAAATATTTTAATTTAAAATTAATGTTTTTTCGGCCCATATTTTTTTTCACGAAGAAGCAAGCAATATTATTTTTGTCACTAAATCAAAGACTAATTCTAAAAAAAAATAGATGTCTTAAAGTAATTATTTTCCAGGAAGAGTATATATGTTTTTGACACTATTATTGAAGAATTTAAACATGTGATTCACTTAAATTCGAATTTATTTTATTCTTCATTTAACAAAATTATTGTCGTTAACTTTAAATTCAGCTTCTGATATAATTTTTAGAATATCTGTAAATTTACTAATTTTTTTTATTAAAATGATGTAATCTTTATGCTATGATATTTGTTAATATTATCAGGAGAAAGAATGTAATAGATAGTACCGCCTGTCGCTACATTACTAGTATATAAAATAAAAGTCTTCCAAGAATAAACTCAAATTTATTCTCTTTTAACAATGTTAAATATTGAAATTAATATGGCATTCAAGAGCAATTAGTTTTTATATTTTAGGACAAATTAAGTTTCTTTGGTGTTGGGTTATATAAAGTAGGTACGAGGGAAAAAAAAAAACAAAAGGATAATATTGTTCTTTATTAATTTGTATGGAAACAAATGCAGGAATAAAGATTAAATTTAAAGGCGGTAGGGTATTATTAGAGGTTTTGTAGATAATAAGTGTGCAGCTTTGTAATTCCTTGTGGCCTGCTCAAGCCACCTATTAGTGCATTTTGGGCTTTTAGTATAAAATGCAGTTATCGGTACCATCCATAGCAACTACACGGGCTTTAGAAAAATAATTTAAACAATTAAATTTAATTACTTGAGAATCAGCTTTTAGTCTAGCGGCAAAAAAAATGCTCTCCGTGTGAAAAGTTATAGATTTGAAATTCATAAAAAACAATTTTGTATAAATATTAAATAGTTGAATGACTTATCTTCAACCTTTACTAAAAAAAAAAACGATCAATTCTCTACTCTAATATGTCTATTAAGATTTTACAAGAAAGCAACGGCCAACAGCCATACATTTTGTTTTCAAGCGTTGGATATTGGTTTCATCCTCTCGATTAGGGGAGAGGGGGGTGTCCGATGCCCATCATACCAGAGTCTGTTCGATGGGTGGTTTCTACCGTCCGATATTGATTTCACCCTCTTGATTAGAGGAGAGGGGGGTGTCCGATGCCCATCATACCAGAGTCTGTTCGATGGGTGGTTTCTACCGTCCGATTCACTTCAAGATCTGTGCGCATCATTATAATATCCGTACCGTTTGCTTTAATATCCGTGTGCACAGATCTTGAAGTGAATCGGACAGTAGAAACCACCTATCGAACAGACTCTGGTCCGATGGGCATTGAAAACCCCCCTCTCCCCTCGATTAGATGTCTGTTCTATACCAGTATACTCTGTTCTAATAAAGATTATCAAAAAACTTAACAGTAACTTGCAAGATATCGTTAGTGATAATCATGACATATATAAGCCGCGGAACCTCAGTGGATTTGTTTAATCAATCAATAAATTCCATCTATTGTTGTGTTGCACAATTTTCCGTGCCACTCACGCTAAATTATATAAATGGCCCTTGTGGTGCTGTCATACATGTATCGGGTTGCTCTATTAGGAGCGATAGAGCAACGAAGTGTTTTTTTAAGGTTAGTCTTACTAACAATTTTGATAAAAACGCATTTACAACAAGTCAAGTGACTCTAATTTCTAGATCTACTTGTGTGTTCTCACAAAATCTCCAAAATTGCTCAAAATTACTCTAATCACCCTTAATCACCCTCTAAATTCTTAAATCTACTTTGCTAATCCTACTTACATATATTTATAATCACTCTAATATCTTAATTTATCATCTTGCTTCACAACCGTATTCACTATTTCGACTGTCGCCACGCTTTGACAATCAGATTTACTCACTGTCGTACTCCGATTGAGATGGAGACTCTACACACTGACTTCTAACGATATTACACTATTAGCTCCGATCGGCTCCACTCCCTCTCTTCCATTCTCCGTCTGTTTAAGAAGGTAGAGATGAAAAAAAAGGAGAAAATATCATTGTTAAAATATGAGATCTAGAAAAGGTGAGCACCGAAGTGTTACTTACAAACATGGAAAAGTAGAACTTGAGCGCCAAACAAAAGAATTCTATTTGAGCTTCATACATCGCATCGGGAACCAGCATTGTCGCGCTTATTGGATCATTAATCCTTGATCATGTGAGGGTCGTTCGGCAACAAAGGATTAAGAGCTTAAGGAGCGCTAAGGAACCGATGTTCGGTTGTCTTAATCCATGGGTGAAGGATTAAGTGCTTAAGGAAGAGGTAGGGGTGCCTTAAAGTTCGGGCAGAGGATTAAGATCCGGGCAAAAGGAGGCTAAAGGAGGTAATCTTAATCCACGCTAAGAAATCAGTGTTCGGTAGGATTAAGCTGCTAAGGAAGCTAAAGGAAGCGGATTAAGTCTTAAGGAGACTTAATCCTCTCTAGCCGAACAGCACCGTGGTAATTAGTACGATTAAGGATCATAGTATATTTGGTCTTTTGCCCCTTTAATCAGAATATATTTGGAAAGTTTCTTGATTCTCTTTTTTCCCCATTTTTTTTAATTTTTTGTAAAAGCACCTCCTAGACGCTAAAATTTATTAGTTTATTACATAATGTGGAAATAGAAAGTTAAAATCCACAAAACTACGTGTCAAAGATAGTTTAGGCGATCTCAATATATATTTTTCGAATAATTATATGAATCCTCACACTCTTATCTCCTTCTATTTCCGCAATTACAAATATAGAAAGTTGTACTATAGTCTCCATTAATTATATGATCCTCCTTTCTTAGTTATTACACTTGGTCCAGCGTCAATCTTTATAAGTATAAATATTTAGAAAATAACATGTTAATACTTGCACGCGTAACTTGATATGACACCCTCTTTTTCAGTTCCTCAGTGGTCCCTGCATCAACCATCCTCTAATAAAATAGTAGGGACCCTACATCCTGCATCAACCTTCCCTAATCGTCATGTGTCAATCTTTCTCTAACAAAAATAGTTGGCCACATAGATATAAATACTTCAGTGCATAGGTATAAATACCTATAATACTTGATATTAATACTTTCAGATGTCAGCCAATATCATAGATAAAAAATACTTGCACGCCGAGGTATAAATACTTATGTAGCGACGAGCTCGAAAACATCATCATGGGTATCATTTGAAAGAGAAAATTGTGTAAAGAATGTTCGTAGTTTTAGATTTGCAAAATGATCATCAGAAATGTGGACAAGATTAAACGAAGAAAAAAAAATCCACATCTAAAAACGTGTATGGTCCCTCATGTAGTTTGAGTGGTCCCCCATGTAGTTTGAGTGGTCTCCCATGTAGTTGGAGAGACAATTCTTTATGTAGAAATTGTTTACCTTATAGATATAAATATTTCTGTGCATATGTATAAATATTTCGATGAATATGTATTAATATTTTAGAAAAACAATAAGTGTTGGAAGTTTTGTTATCCCCAAGGCAGTTATGGTAATTATGGTGCGGGGACGATACTGTGAAAATAAGATAATTTGTGAGGAAATACAATCTGGTCATTTAATACGTACGTAAATATAGTTCTCTTCATAGAAATTAATACTTATATTATCCAATATTAATGCTTCATGTTAAATAATATTCTTCTGTTAATGTTTTAGTGGTTTTCTCATGATAGTTATGGAAATTAATGAGGGATAATGCGGGGATGGCAAGGATAATTACGAGGATCCATATTTTTCTGCTGCCTACTAATTATTGAAAGCAGCAAATATTTGTTTTTAGTGCTAGCTATGACCATAATGATAGTAAACATAATTTTGTGGTCATTCTCAAGAAAACAGCAAAATTTATGTAGCACATGATTTAGTGACTGTGTATACCTCTTATCGGCAACTAATGAACTGGAATTTGTGGCATTTATAGTACCAAGACTGATTAAACAAATAATTTTCAATAAATGTTGGGATGATCTAGCAAAACATTTCATTAAATCATCTAAAAGAAATATTTCTTAGGCCCTACAAGCAATAACATTTCACTAATCCAGCTATAACCATCATGCATCAGGCAATACATTTTTTGCTTTTGTTTTTTCAAAAAGACAAGTGGGCCCATCCTCCGATGGCTATATCATAGAGATTCTAATACAAGAAAGACAAGAGAAAGAGACCTAAATCAATTCTCACAAACCATATTTTAATATTCCTCTTTCACCTTTTGAAACCAATAATACACCCTCTTGATGCCCCTTTTATCTCTTAATCTCCCCTAATTAAGCGTCCATTAAAATCAGCTGATCAGACTTCTCCACCTCAAGAGCTACAATAGAAATAAGGAGCACAACCACCTAAACATTGGAACAGATATCATGGGTAGAGCGCCTTGTTGTGACAAAGCTAATGTCAAGAAGGGGCCCTGGTCACCTGAAGAGGATGCAAAGCTCAAGTCGTACATAGAGCAACACGGTACAGGCGGCAACTGGATCGCCTTGCCACAAAAGATAGGTACATGGCCTTTTGTTATCTTACGTCTTTAATTTCAATCTAAATGTCAAGTATGTAGTCAGGTTCATGTTACATGAGTTGAATTTGTAGGTCTTAAGAGATGTGGAAAGAGCTGCAGACTGAGGTGGTTGAATTACCTTAGGCCTAATATAAAGCATGGTGGTTTCTCAGAAGAAGAAGATCGTATCATATTAAGCTTATACGTTAGCATAGGAAGCAGGTACTATATATAATCATCAAAACCGATCATATTTAAGACCAATTACAATTTTTTCACTTCATTTTATTGTATAGATGAGTAAAGAATTATTGCATTATATATCTAGGTGGTCTATCATAGCAGCACAGTTGCCCGGAAGAACAGACAATGATATCAAGAACTACTGGAATACAAGATTAAAGAAGAAGCTCTTTGGCAAACAGCGCAAACTGGGGGCAAAAAAACAAGATCCAAACATAAAAGAAGAGAACCAAACCCTAGTCATGCCACCGGGCGATGTAACTGTCGGCGCATATTGGCCTGAACCAGCTACTCCAGTGCAACATGTAGGTGAACAAAATGAGCAGATGGATCCGATAAAGAGACTACTATTCAAGCTAGGTGGAACAAACTATAAAACCACTACAGATCCTTTATTTAACCGAGTACCTGTTCCATGCATGCAACCTTGCCCAATTTTTGACGAATCTACTAGCTTGGTTTCTCCTCAGGTAGAGATGATATCACTAGGTGAAGGAGTAATGCATGGTCTTGATACATATTCCAAGGAGATTGAAGAGAGCTTTTGTTTCAATCAGATTAAGTTAGAAGGATTGGAGGGCTTGATAGGAAATAACAGTACTGGCATGGAGACTAGTACTGAGTATATGAGGTGGGGATGTGACCAATTGAGTTCGACTATAATCCCTATTTCTATGGGGATTCAAGGCTTTGATGAGCAATTTAACTTAAGTGGTATGTAGTAGTTAATCACAAGGGCCTTAATTGGTGTGTACATGACATTTATGGACATGGTGATGTATATTTTGTTGCATTGGTAAGAGCAAGATGAGTTCTTTTTTTTTTACAAGTTGATTGGTTATAAACTCTACTAAACTAAATTTTTGGTTTAGGATATGCATGTTTATTATGAGGTTTATTTGGAGTGTTAATTTGTTGGTGGTGATTGTTTCTTTTTATATGCTAGTTTACTCTCTTGAAGGTATATATATATATATATATACTGATAAATTATGTTAATTTAAATTTATCAACATAAGGTTAATTGATTAAATTATCATTACCAACTTAATGTGATTCTGTTTCTTGCCAATTTTTTAAGTTGCATGCATATTTATTTGTTCGATACTGGCCAAAATTAAATTTCATACGTGCATTTCTATGATTTCATTACATGTTGTTCAAGTCAGTTATATAGTACATTACTATTTCAGTGATGTTGGTTTTTTGTATTTATAATATTGTCTTAAACAATTATGTTAGAATTTAATTATATTTATAATCAAATGATTTAACAATCAATTTTATAGTTTGATTATATATATGCCGGCATTGACCGTTGAATGGAAGCCTGTAGACCATTAATTGTTAATTTGAACAATTAAGTTTTCTTGCAATCAATGCAGAATCATATTTTTAAGATAAATTAAGATGGATCAAGCCTTTGGGAAAAAAAATAAAATAAAGTATTTTCAAGCATGCATGGCAAATCGATTCTCTGAGAGTCTGAGGTAAATTACTTAATTAAGGAAGAAGTGATACAAGAATACAACTGAGAATTTTTCTTTATTATTTAAAATTACTGATATGATCATTTTTTTTTTGAGGGAAAGCCTGCGTAGGCATTACTGATGTGATCATGCATCCTTTCTTCTATTTTGGTTTTGGTACACACTGAAAAAAAACTCAAAGCTGATTTGCACTGCAAAAACTTTCCTCAAATAAAAAAAAAAATTGCACTGCAATTTAAAACGGATTATTGACGGAATCTATTTTCCCATTTTGGGAAAAATTAGCGCAGGGCTCTGAGGCATGTGACCGGTACCTGACACGTGACACGTGAATATTAGATATGCTGATCCTTTCTAGATTTATGCATGGTTCGTCATAACAATATCTATGATTTTTGATAAGTTGTGTATAAATTTTGTTTAATGTTGAGACCCAATTGATCATTCGCCAAGCATTAAGTAAATAAAGTACCAAATTCAATTTGTAAATTATAAAAAAAATTGATACACGACCTATTCAAATGATAGAACATGTATATTTGTAAATTTAATTTTGCTTTTTAAATTTTTAATAATTGCTGAACAGATTATCAAAGAAATTGATACACGACCTATTCAAATGATAGAGCATGTATATTTGTAAATTTAATTTTGCTTTTTAAATTTTTAATAATTGCTGAACAGATTATCAAAGTTGTCAAGTAGAAATAATTGTCAACAAATTCCTTTCAGATTATAGGGTAAGGAAATAGTTGGTTTAAATAAAAATAAAAATAATTGTTAAATGATAACAAAATAGAGAAGTGTTCATCAAATGCCTCATGTCTTTCGTGTCTCACATTTTTAATCTTTGTTTTCAAAGTTTAAACAGTTGATCTGAACCAATCATGATATTCATATTAAAATGTGCTTGGAGACCAATTTTCTTTTTTCTTTTACTATTTTTTAAATAGATACAAAATCATTGTTTTTGTTAGGTCCAGACAGTTATTTTGTAACTATTATAAAAATAGCAAAAAGATTTCAAAAATCTAAAATTTGGTCTCCAAACACATTTTAGTATGAATATCATTTTGTAACTATTTAGATTTGAAACTGAGATAAAATACATGAAACACAATAGAACATTAATGACATGAGACATTTTAATCCTAGTCAACTAAATATGACTGGTACAAAACAAGACTTTCAAAAAAAAAAAATATGTGAGGCATGACAGACATGAGGAATTTTTAATCCTCCTCAACTAAATATAACTTGTACAAAACATTAAATATCAGTTGTCATTTCAGAAATATTATGAACTCCATCTAAAACAGAAATATTAATTATGAGCAATATCCAAATAATTCTCATTTTTTTTTTATCAAATTTAGTTTATTATACAACTTTTAAAACTATAGAAGGATAACATATATACATTTTAATTTATATCAATAATTATTTTGTCGATCGGTTGTCACAATTATCAAATATATAAATATAATATATCCGTTCTTATTATTAGTCTTATTTCATCAATAATAATATCCAATTTATCCGACAAACATTGACTTGTAATTTTCAAAGTAATCTAGATATAGTTGTAGTTTCAATCAAGTACTTAATTATTAGTATGTCACAATTAGTCCTAGTACATAATTATGATTTATATGTGTGTTCATTCAACTGCATCCGTACGTACTAATTAATTAACACACACAGAGTATCTTATCCAGTCAGTATATATATGTCACTATATCGTACAACAATTAATAAGCGGTCCTATTAAACAAAACGAAATAACGAATGCATGACTATGACCACTAATTAATTAGGTTAATACTTAATGCCCACTTGAAGCGAATCTCTGTCATTAGCTATACCTAACGATCGAGTTGAAAAATTAACTAGCAAAAACTATTTCAAATAGGTGAATAACATGGAAATAGAGTTTAATATTTGAGTGCATATATATATATATATATAGTAGAACTAGGATGCTCCTAAGTTCACCAAACTTCTTGTGAACTTGACTCTACAATATATCGAATCGATTTTAAACGATGAATCCAAACCATTAAATCCCTTCTACCTAATGAGTGATGCGTCTACATGTGAAAATTTTAAAGTTTCGAATTAATTTAATATAGAGTCAAGTGGTCAAAAGTTTAAGGTTTATAAATTAATTTTAATGCATTCATTTTTTGGACTCCTTTGACCACTTGACTCTATATATATATATATAGACGTTGGCTAATATACAATTGATTGTTCCTGAGCTCCCATGCAACCAACTCGTTTTTCAATTTTCAAAGTCCAAACGGTCAATCTAAACCGTTAGATATAATCTCTATATTAAAATGTACTTGGAGGCCAAATTTTATATTTTTTGGAATTTTTTTACTATTTATTAAGCCACTTTGAAAATCGCTGATCCAACAGTGGCTTAATCAAACAGTAAAAACAAAAGCCACCGTTGGATCAGCGATTTATATATATATATATATAGAGGTTGGCTAAGCTCAAAACGTTTGTTCCTAGTCTCATGAACAAACGATTCGGTTCTCCGATTTTCATAGTTCAAACGGTCAATCCAAATCTATAGATGTTTAATCTATATTAAAATGTGCTTGGAGACCAAATTTTACATTTTTTGGAATTTTTTTACTATTTATTAAGATGGTTTGAAAATCGTTGTTTTTCAATGGTGCAGAATTTTAATAAAAACAACGATTTTCAAACTATCTTAATAAATAGTAAAAAAATTCCAAAAAATATAAAATTTGGTCTCCAAGCACATTTTAATATAAATTAAACATTTGTCATTTTGGATCGACCGTTTGGACTTTGAAAATTGGAAAACCGAACCGTTTGTTCCTGAGGCTAGGAACAAACATTTTGAGTTTAGCCAACCTCTATATATATATATAGAGAGAGAGAGATGGGCTAACTTGCTTTGGGAAGTAAAGAGGGTTCTTTACTTCCCGCTCAAATCTCCATTTTCAAAATTCAAATAGTCGATCCGAACCGTTAGATGTGATCTCCATATTGAAATGTGCTTGGAGACCAAATTTTACATTTTTTGGAATTTTTTTACTATTTATTAAGCCACTTTGAAAATCGTTGATCCAACGGTTTCACTGTTCATTATGAGCCACCGTTGGATCAGCGATTTTCAAAGTGGCTTAATAAATAGTAAAAAAATTCCAAAAAATATAAAATTTGGTCTCCAAGCACATTTCAATATAGAAATCACATCTAACGGTTCGGATCGACTATTTGAATTTTAAAAATGGAGATTTAAGCGGGAAGTAAAGAACCCTCTTTACTTCCCAAAGCAAGTTAGCCCATCTCTCTCTCTCTCTCTATATATATATATAGTATGGCTAAATTGCTACCGGTAGCACTTCGACCGAAGTGCTACTGGGGTCATATCTTAGTATTTGATGTTCAAACAGCAAATCCAAACCGTTATATGTTCAATCTATATTAAAATGTGCTTGGAGACCAAATTTTACATTTTTTGGAATTTTTTTACTATTTATTAAGCTGGTTTGAAAACCGCTGTTTTCAATGCTCCAGAAATTTAATAAAAACAGCGGTTTTCAAACTAGTTTAATAAATAGCAAATAAATTCAAAAAAAATGTAAAATTTGGTCTCCAAGTACATTTTAATATAGATTGAACATCTAACGGTTTGAATTTGTTGTTTGAACATCAAATAGTAAAATATGACCCCAGTAGCACTTCGGTCAAAGTGCTACTAGTAGCATTTTAGACATACTCTATATATATATTGTTCCCCGGATATTTGATATAGAAAGAAGAAAACAGTTTTAACATAACCCTCAGTAAAACTAAATTTAGGCGAATTGATAATTAAAATTTTACTGTAAGTTGTAGTATAATTATTGTTAGTCAATATGTTGGGTGCTATATATTCAACACGTTTAACCCCATTATTCAAAGTAGGATTTGAAAATTATTAGGATACCCTGTACGTAGCCTCTAGTTAGATATACCTAGTTTAAAGTGTGCTATCTAGTTCAAACTGTTAGGCAACAGGTACATGTTTGTAGTTTATTTTATTTCTATATGTTAATATGTTCAGTAATGACGCCAGCACCTACGTCAGAGTTATATCCCACAATTCCAGAGAAAGAATCTTATCTGTTGGTTTATGAAATTCGGAAGTATCAACAAATTGCTTGAGTTCGTTGCTTTATTTATGATTGATGGCTTATGAGTATAAAATGATTATCGTAATTTTCTACATCAGATTTAATTAGCTGGCATACACTAATTTAAAATTTATAATTAGAGAGAGTAGATGTTTTGTAATATTGCTCGGTCTATTGACATGGAATAGCGCCCAAAATAACAGCAAAAATTCATGTTAAAAGTTGTCCTCTGAATTTTGGAAAAAGAGCAAAATTGGTCTTTAAACTTCTTTCAGCATAACCAAGTTATAGTTTTATGAGAAGGATCATGTTTAATTCTTTATTTTTATAGAAAAACTTAAAACAATTTTGGTGCAACTAAAATTTCAGATATTAACTTGGTACTCTCAGAAAATCAAAGAACAAATTTGATGCATATGAAAGCTAAAAACTAGATTAGTTTTCTTGAGGGTATTAACTTTTTTTTAAAATATTAAAGACTAAAATTTAAATTCCCCTTATACCAACAGCATTAAGCGTAGGGGTGCAAACGGATCGGATATTATCCGACCGTATCCGAAAATTAGATACAGATATCCGATATCCGAATATCCGTGCTGATACGGATATGAATATGGTTTTTAATTTTAATTATTCGTATCCAAATAGTAGATATATAATATATAGTTTAATATGTATGATTGAAAAATTTATGTTATTCACTAGTATAAAAGGTGGATATCCGTATCCGTATCTGTTTAATATCCGATCCGTATCTGTATTCGTCTAATATCCGATCTGTATCCGTATCCGAAAAATAAAAGCAGATACGGATATGGTTTTACCACTATCCGATCCGTATCCGATCCGTTTGCACCTCTAATTAAGTGGAACATGACTAATTAAGAAAACAAAGTGGTGGGAATATCCTGGTTAACTAGGGTTTTTGGAGAAAGAGCCGGTTTACAAAACGTCAAAATTATACACCTTGATTGCACATGCCGTCAACCCAACCCTAAATTTTTTACCTTAAAAAATTTCACATCTAACAAATTTAAAATTTCATCCCAAAACGAGACAAAAACTAAGCATCAAACCTTCCATTGCTAAACTAGTGAAGAAATCTCAGACGACCTCATTCTTTATACCTTGACAGGGACAGTCACCTTGTAAAAAAAATTCAGCTTAACTATTTATTATTCAAACTAAATTGCATATATACATGTAGTTCAAATTGGTAGCTCCAATTTGACCCCACATCCGTTCAACATCTACTTAACCTCCCAGTTTAGCATAAATTTAATTACCATGCCATTTAGCGTCATATTTTTTTAAATTAAGTCCTCTGTTTTATATTATATCCTAAAGATTTCTAATTTAATAAAAAATTAGGAATGTTTTTTTATATGAAGACCTTTGGTTAGTTTTTGTTACAACAGTCCTTTGTGAATTATAAACTCAAAACAGAGTAATTCCAAGCTTGAATGTTTACTCCCATTTAAGATATTGAAATCTTAAGTAGCATTGTATTGCCTTCATACTGGGCACGAGTTATAATATTTTTCATTTTGACTCTACTATTTGTGTGTGTATAAACTCAAAACAGCATTGTCAATATCTTTAATTAAATCAACTGACCATTTCAGTCATGATCTAAGGTTGAAAAATGGTTGGGAAAAAAATAGCAAACAAAAACCTTGAAGTTTTGAAGACCAGCCTTTAGTCTAGTGGCAAATGCAATGCTTTCCGTGTGGGATATTACATTTTTGAAATCCAAAAATGACAATCCTTTGTGAATTATAAATAGTTGGATGACTTGACCTCCAATTTTTACTTTAAAAAAAAACCTCGAAGTCTTACATCTATATTAATTAACCAGGGTTCAAAATGCAGGAATAAATTGAAAAGGAAAGGACAAAAGCATAAGAATAGGAAAAAAAAAAGGCAAATCAGACATCATCACAAATTAGAATTGATTTGGTCCTAATTTCACATACTGTATAAACCGTTTTCTGCTGCTAAATGAACAAATAAAGATACCATATAAAAAAACTTAATTTGGCAAATAATTGGAAATAATTGGTTTGTAAAAGAAACAATGTATGAATATCAAATTAGTAATGGCTTTAAGTAATTAATATCGGTACTACAATATGTTCTTTTCATTTGTTTTTCTTTTAATTTTTGAAATAGAGGTACTTCCATTTGTCATAATGAGGGCTTATTAACATTTATCTTTATATTAATTGAAATTGCAGCAAAGCAAAAGAAAAGTACTAATTAATAAATAGACAGTGAGATCATTATTTATTACCATAAATATTAAAGCTTATGGTAGGATTATTCCAATTAGAATAGGAACAAGTTAGAAGGGCTCTGAATAAATTTGTTTCCTTCTTTTTTTTTAAATTTCTTTGTGAATAAAGAGGGCTCTGAATAAGTTGTATGTATTCCAAGGAGTTAGCATTTATAAAGGAATAATTGTAGCTAGTCGACCGTCCTGTTCTCTGTGACTCTTGCCTCCAATTGTTATTCTATTAGCATGCTAGCTATATAGGTTGTTATCTTGCTAAACATCACTTGCAATATTCTAATCGTTTTATGATTATTTTATACTAGCAATCAGTTAAGCTGTCGTCTCTAGCTAAGTAATATTGTTCGATGCAGAGAACAAAAAAATGGAGCTTTATGATTTCTGATGTTCCATTTCAGGCTGTCAACTGGAATTAATTTGAGGGTTTATTTCTCTTTGATTTGTTAATTTTCTTCATTTATGTAAGGTGCTATTGATATGCATCTTTTGGACCTTGACAATTATATATCCATCAGAAATGAACTGCCTATTTTTTATCCGGAGAAGATTTCTACGCTTATGATTCAATGATCTCTTAATTAACTTTTTAAGTTTTTATCTTTTAAAAGTCTTTGCATATCACACCTCGAGAGAAGAGAAAGGAAAGGATAGGAGAGTAACACGTAACTAATTAACCATGAGGTTAAATTGGTTGGTGGAGTAGAAGTTAAGAAAGGTGATATCTTTGCTTAGGTAAGAAAGATCTGATTATTAATCTCCTTTATCTCAACTAATATTTAGAGAATATTTAGAAAGAAGGGGCTCCATGTGAGACGTAAGTTGCATGGAAGTTACCCCTTGTTTCTTATTTGCATGGAGTGATGCCAAGTGACGTCCTCTTAATTCTCTCAATAATCCTTAATTAATTTCGTGGCAACTAAGTGACCTCTAAAAGAAACCATTTGACGTGTCGTTTATTTTACAAGCAATAGAAAATAAATGTGTTTTCGGACAGTGGCGGACCTAAAAAATTTAGATTGAGAACCGAAATGTATATTGCATAATGTGTGACAGCTGAAATTAGTTTAAACTCAAATCTTCACGGACACAAATTAAAATTCAAACTACTAATAATTACTACAAGCATATATTTAGCATTTTATGAAAGAATTGAACTTTATAAAAACTTTTGAGAAAATAAACTTTAATTAAATTTCACTGTAAATTATAAGAGTGACTAAGCACATATCCACATATCCGCCCCTGAATGAATGTTGAAGTTGTCTATACATAAAAGGAGAAAAAAGAAACTACCTAGAGAGTATTAAAAAGGTAACTAGCACTCCATATTTGACCGTATATCATTGATAAGAGAAAAAAAAGTTGGAGAGTTTTTATATGAAATAGGCAGTAAGTCGAGAGCTAGTCTACTGAGAAAACAATGTACTAAAGGTTGATTTTTTTTGTACACCAATTTTCTTAGATATGTCTTTGTTAGGTTTTGTGGGATTGAGTTTGAATATTCTTAGTCATGATGGGCTGACGGCTTTGATTTTGATACTTAATTTCAACTTAACCAGAAATATTATCCCAGTTGCTTTAATTTCTTATCGCATTAGATTAGAGAGACTTGATGTAATTTGGGCCTGTATACTGGTCTATCCAAAAGGCCTAATTCTAAAGTTTTAAAACATGTGCGAGTAAGCCCAAAACCAAAACAATTTAACCCTTCCGCAGCTTAGCCCAATTTAATTTCTAGGGTTTGGGGTTCATATAACGATCAACTTATTTACCCCTTCTCTCCTCACAATGGACATCTCATACCGCCGCCCATTCTTGATTGATCGGAAGAAGTTGGTTTTGTCTTTGTAACCTTGTTTTTCTTTTATTTGTTTTCCTATCATCTTTATTGAATTCTGAATCAGTTTTGTAAGGGAGTAAGATATACTTTTCGGTTATGGTATTTTCATTTAGAGGCCATGACATAAAATTCGCTCCCAATACTGAGTTATTTTTTGGTAGCGTTTAAAGCCCTGTTTCAAATGCTTAATGGAACGATTTTGGGTTACGCACGCTTCTATATTTGCTCTGTATTTATTCTATTTTTGTTGATATTTTTAGTTTTAGATGAATTTGATATGGATCTTTATCTCTGTTTTTTTTTTTTTTTTGGTATTTGTTGGTGCAGTGATTAGAAAAAATCATTCCTCGTTCTGAGACCGAAATGGCATGATTGACTTTGATACACCCATAGAATATGAGCGCCAATTTTAAATTTTTATTAGATTTTATCAGAAAATTTGTAAACCTTGGATTTTTGCCTTTGGTCATTGGGACCTTTATACGGTGTAAGTATAGCCTGCTACTAACTTCCACCATGGATGTTGTACTGCATTTGTACAACTAGCAGAATACATCGTTATACCAGTAAACCATCTGTTGTACCAGTATGGTATCGACAGCATTTGACCCATCTATGGAGTTGTGTGGAGAACCTGTACCACCTTAGCAACATAAGCGCATGTGTCGTGCTGGTCTGATTCCACCCTGACAAAGTTTGTGTAGTTGCTACTGTTCTAGAATTACATTGTTTAATCTGCAATTTTTACAGTATGGCCCATCTAATCTATAAAGATGAATGCAAAAAAGAAAAATTGGTGGGGGTTTATTTTGATGCTAGCACGTTCTTAAACTAATTTATATATTGTGCTGGACTTGTTCATCCATGCCTGACCCAATCCGTTAAGATGTGTTCGGCTGTTATTGTTTCTGTTAGAAAAAAATAATTCACTCAGACTAAATTTTTTGGGAACAGTGCTTCAGTCATTCAAATTGGATCCGAACCTGAGTCCATTTTCGTCTCTGCTTGATAGCTGAACACGCTCTTAATGACTCGTGAAAAAAAGAGTTGGGTATGGTTAATGTTTGTAATATTTTTTATCTGAAACCACATCCAATATAGCTAGGGCTGTAAACGAGCTGGGCTTGGGCCGAGTTGGGCCTTAGCTCAGCTAGTTAATTTTTGACCGAGCCTGGACCGAGCAAGCTGGATCTAGGACTTATGAACTCAAATTTCAGCTCAAACTCGTGACGAGACATTCCGAGCTAGCTCGTGAGCTGACGAGCTGGCTCACTAGGTCTGGCTAAACCTTATTTTAAGAAGAAAATAAATTTTACAAATATTTTTTTTGGGCCGAGCTAGCCCGAGCTTGACAATATAAAATTCACACAAATTCATAAATTGATGCCTAACCGAGCTAGCGAGCAAGTTAGGTCACAGCTCAAACTCGTTAATTCTGGACCGAGTTAGTAGCGAGCTGACTCGTTAACAGCTCAGTTCAATAACGAGCAAGCTGTTAGTAAGCGAGCCAGATACGAGTTACGATCAAGCCACGAACTACGAGCTTTTTTGCCGCCCCTAAATCTAGCTAAACAGTACAAAAATTCAAATTTCATATGCATATAGCAGTTCCTTGATGCATTCTACAATCTTTTTTTTTTTTGATAAGATTAAAATTATGTGAAATACATTTTTTTCCGTCATTTTTATTAATAACCAAAAAAAATATATTATTAATAACCGCTCCCCCAAAAAAAATTTACCCATGCCCAAACCGCCCTCCCATGGGGCGGTTTACCCCCCCCACCCAACCCGCCCCCTAGTGGGGCGGTTTACTCCCCCCCGCCCCAACCCGCCCCCCCAGGGGGCGGTTTAGTGTAATTTTTTTTTTTTAAATACCCTCCCTCCCCAAACCAAACCCTACCCGCCCCCCACAGCCCCCCCCCTCCCCGAAACCCCCCCAACCAGCCGGATTTGGCCAAAAAATCTCGTTTTTTCCGTTCCGGACGCGACATTTCGCACCTCTCAACCGTTCCCAACCCCTCTCTCTCTCTACCGCCCTCTCCCTCTCTCCCTCTCTCTACCCGCCACCCTCTCTCTCCCTCTCTCTCTCCATTCGAGTGCGTAGTCGCCGCCGCACCATCGCTCCGATTTCATTTTCGGGTATGAAATTATTTCTTTAACTTGTTTATAAATTATTTAGATTTTTTATAAATTGTTTGGAATTTTGTATAAATTATTCGAAATTGCGGGATTTATATGAAATTGTAGAAATTATGGGATTTGCTTGAAATTGTTAGAAATTACGGGATTTGCTTGAAATTGTTGTTATTGAATTTAGTAAAAATTGATTGGAATTGTTTAGGGTTGTTAGAAATAGTTAGAAATGTTTGAAAAATGGTAGAAATTTTTACAAAATGTTAGGAATTGTTAGAAATTATTAAATTGGAATTGTTAGAAATTGGAATTGTTAGAAATTATTTGATTGGAATTGTTAGAAATTAGTTGATTGGAATTGTTACGCCATTATTTGATTGGAATTGTTAGAAATTAGTTGATTGGAATTGTTAGAAATTAGTTGATTGGAATTGTTAGAAATTAGTTGATTGGAATTGTTAGAAATTATTTGATTGGAATTGTTAGAAATTAATTGATTGGAATTGTTAGAAATTGTTAGAAATTATTTCTTTAACTTGTTTATAAATTATTTGTAATTTTTATAAATTGTTTGGAATTGTTTGGAGTTGTTGGAAATTAAGTAGAAAATTTTTGTTTGAAATTGTTAGAATTGTTTGATTGAAATTATTAGAATTATTTGATTAGAATTGTTAGAAATTGTTATATTGGAATTGTTAGAATTTTTTTTATTGTGAATAGAAATTGGTTATTATTGAAATTATGTTTTAAAAATTAGATGGAAATTTGAGAAAATAATAGGGTTGAAATTTAATTGAGTGAAATTAAGTTGTACAATCTCATAGAAATTTTTAAATAAAATTGTTAGAAATTGGTGTTATAATTTTTAAACTTGATATTTTCAAATGCAGCATGACTAGACCTCGATGTGAGCGACCACAAGATACGTCGGAGACCGGCGAGAGTTCACAGGCTCACGCCGATCCCACTATGGAGGGTGTCGATCCATGGGATGGCGCACTACATCGTGCAGATACGTTTAGTCCTCTCCTGTGGGTCCCTCACAGACTTCACCGTGTCTCACTTGCATCGATAAAGGTACGTTTCAAACAACAAATAGTTATTTAGTTCCACTGGTCTAAAACATTGATAAATGCAAGATGAGACCATGTTAACGGTACGGCACCGCTCGCCGGAGGTACAGTATGTCGCAAATCCACTGATGGATCAGTACCTCATTAACCTCGGGTTGTACCAGCTAGCCACAATGAAACAACCACGAAATATTGACCAGGCACTCATGTGCGGTCTCGTGGAGAGATGGCGACCTGAGACCCATTCATTCCATCTCCCGGTGGGGGAGATGACAGTGACCGTACAGGACATGAGTGCCTTATGGGGTCTGCGGATCCATGGTGATCCGATAGGGGGTGTCTCGGATCATCAGACACTCCCGACGTTGATCCCAGAGCTGTTGGGTGTGCATGTAATGTTAGGGTAACAATCTAGAGGTCAATCAATATGATAATTGTATCATATATATTTTGTTCATGAATTTAGTGATTAATAAACTGTCATTTTGTTGCCTTTAGTATTATTGAATTTATGGATCATTCATTTATCTGACAGAGTCAATAACTGGAATTGTGAAGCTTCATAATATAGATGATATATACTCTTAAAAGTCTCTAACCGAGGTAATTAGCAGGAACACTAATTTACCGTTACAAGGTTAGTATGTGAATTAAAAGATGGTCAAGTTTTACAGACCACTGACAAGAGATGTCATTTTAATCACATCGATACATGTTCTAGGAACATGGTATTTGACAGACCCCGAATGAAATATTAAATGGAATTGTGTACGTGTCATTAATATTTTCATTCAGTGTTAAGTTCTAAAGTATGAGGTATTTATCTTTCCTACTAAGAGATGTATATGTGTGATTGTTATCTAACGCTGTCGATAAAACGCAGTTATAACGATAGCTCTTCGGTATATATAGCTTAGTTGAGGTAGTGATGGTTTACCAAAAGTACTATTGTCCCTCGTATCTCTATACGAGTTACAGTATCACTGGGCCCCTTGATAGAGTAAAATTATCTGCTAGCGGTATAATTACAAGAGTAATTCTATTTGATAATTTGCTCAAGATCAAGAAAAGATTAAGTTTGCAAGGATGACACACACCTACCTTGAAACTGATTTGATACTGTGAGACATAAGAATTAACACGAGTAAAATAGTTTACTGGATCGTGGTATTGTACAGTACAGCATCATCTGTGTAATTGGATGGTCATAGTGCAGATGTCAGATGCCTCCTATGATTATAGAAATTAAAACAGTTTTAATTCTATTTACCAACATAACACAGATCATATTGGGTCACACCGTATAGGAGCTAGTCAGTGAATCTTACTGATTAATTATAAATTGGTTATAATTAATATTAAGATGGTTATAATTAATTATATGTGATATAATTAAATTATATATGTCATATAAGATGACAAGCAGAAACAACGGTTAATTTATAAGCGTACTCGATGCGTTGTATAAAACTATACCGAAACCGAACCGAGACTGAACTGTGAAAAATATAATTGTTTAGAACAATTATATATATTTGATTTAGATTTCTTTTCAGATTTTAATTTTAATGGTTTTTAAAATTAAAATAATAAATAATAAATAAATCAAATAATATAAAATGAATGGCGGCATATAGATATATATATTAATCAAATATCATGTGATATGTATCAATCAAACATATGTCGGCAAAAGTAAAAAGATCAAGTTTGATTTTTTTTAAGAACCGCCATTGATAATGGCGGCTAGCAAAATATAATTTTGAATTTAGTTGAATGAACCGCCATTCATAGTGGCATAATTGTAAATATGCTAAATTTTCAGGTTATTTCAGTAATCGGCCAACCTGCTTGATTTTTCTATAAATAGAGGGGCAGGGGTAAAGAGAAAATCACCAATTCACTTGTATCGTATCTGATCTGACTGATCGAATTGATAAGTCTATTTTATCTCTTTCTCGGTTAAGGTTATATATGAGATTCGGAAATAATATATTTGCGAAAGTTGTGGTATTTATATTTGAATAACTGCGGGTTGTAAATATATCTATTTTGTCCTTTTCTCGGGTTTTCGTGTTTCTGTATAAATTCTTCGGTTTACGGTATTTCTGACAAAAGAAATAAACCGCTCTCTGGTTAGTCCTGGTGGATAACCGATAGAAGTATCAGATGACTGATACTTCGAGGCGAGACGTTTGTCAGATTTGATCTTCTCGGCCTGTTGCATTCCAATTAGAATTTGGAGACAAGGTATAAATATGTTATATTAATCTATTTAATTTGTAAATAGATTAAAGTTTTAGAAATCAATCATGGAGTAGATCTGTAAAAGGATTAAATTAGGTTTTGATGCCAAAGGAATACTGAAGGTGGACTACCTTGAAAAGTTTCCTGACATACCCCGTTTAATCCTTGGCTTAAGTTAGAAGTAAAATGTTTGTTTTACGTTCTTTCCTCATCTTAAGCAAACAAATGGGTTTGAACAGTCAAACCTCAACAGACTTAATCAATGGGCTTGAACAGTCCGAACCCAACATGTAGAGGGGGTGGCAAAGAAGCTAAAACGGAAGAATGAGAACGATGATGAGAAGTTCTCCCAGTACTGCATCAGTCTTAGGGCTCTCCGCTAATATGCCGCCGAAATTGCCATTACCCCATTGACGTCTGACGTGGAGCATGTCAAGTGGTAATTTCTAAGTCCATGACATCACATTTAAAAAAAAATTGAAAAAAATAAACAGTTATTTACTTTCTCTTGAAACTGTAGGTATGTTAGGGCATTCGTGCTTGACTTATGTGATACCACGATGTTTGTCGATTCTAGTGGCAACTCGGTTCCGATTATGTTCCCCCAGGAGCTAGAGCTACTCGATAAGCCATCGCGGTAGAACTGGGGTGGAGCCGTGCTTGCATGTTTGTATAGAGGACTGTGTCACGCTTGTCTGGTAAGTCTTCTTCAATTAATGTTATTTATGTTTTTTTTTAATTTGATAATAAAAAATACACATCTATAATTTCATATTGGCAGCCAGCACTTCAATTGGCCACTCCTTCTACTACAGCAATGGTCCTGGTCGCACCTACCGGTCTGTCGACCCGAAATTCCATCGAATGTGAAGTGGCAAAGGGGCTCCGACATCGACAAAAGCCCTCCATACGGCGCCATATGGGGTAGCCGCCTCCGCTATTTTAATACACCTAGAGGAGGGAATCAGCTCCAACTGTTGCACCATGCAAACATCGATTGGTTCCCGTATCAGGTGTGGTACCGGGCTAGGATATTCTGTCGCTTGACGATGGAACAGAGGGATCTCGGTTTATACCGGGGTCCGGTCATTTGTTACTGGATAGTTGAGTATCACTATCCTGATCGGATTCCTCGTCAGTTCGGCTTCGATGCCTTCATCCCGGATGACCCGATACTTGGTGAGGATGAGACGGAGAAGTTGCACAAGTAAGTAATACACACCCAAATATTGATATTATTTTACAAATTGTATCTAACCAACTTATAATGTAGTACCTTCCATAAGAAGTCAGATGTGGATTGGAGCGGCCGCCATTTAGGCCACTATAGGATTGCCCGCACGCCTGAGAACAACTTGTGGGTCCCGCCTGACCCGGCAGACGTCAGTTTGGGAGCGGGACCATAAAATCCATCGAATTAAAAATATAAACAAATCATAATATTACAAAATACATAAATTATAAACATAATTATAAATAATCCATTATCGCATTAAAAAAAAAAATTAAGTAAACCGCCCCCTGGGGGGGTGGGTTGGGGGGGGTAAACCGCCCCACTGGGGGGCGGGTTGGTTGGGGGGTAAACCGCCTCATGGGGGGGTGGTTTGGGCATGGGTAATTTTTTTTTGGGGAGCGGTTATTAATAATATTTTTTTTTTGGTTATTAATAAAAATGACGGCATTTTTTTCATGCCCATTGCTTATCAGATGTCTCTTATTTGAAATAAAGATCCGATTCAAAATTATCAGAATGCAATCAAACCATCCTATTGGATTTCATTTATTTATAGTAGTTTAATATCTCCTTTCTATGGAATTATATCCCGAGTTATTGCAAAAACAAAAACAAAACAAAAAATGAGATTATGGAAGTCAATATTTTCGCATTTATTGTTGCTGCATTGTTCATTCTAGTTCCTATTGCTTTTTTACTTATTATCTCCGTAAAAACAGTCAGTCAAAATGATTAATTTGACTCAAACTTGAATTGGAAATTCTTATCAATTCAATCAATAAAGAAATAAAAAAAAGGATTAATAAAAAGAGAATCCTAAGTCTTAAGTTAAAAACTTATTCTTTAGTAAAATGAATGAAACAATCAAATTTAATATGATTTTTTTCTAGAGACATAAACACTTAAATAAAAACAGTCAGTGCTATTTTATGGGCTTGCTTGCGGCCTCACCATCCAGGAAAGCGAATTCAACATTGTAGAATGCATCAAGGAACTGCAGCGATGGCGTAATGGCGTGATTGAAGTGAAACACATAGCAAGGAAGAGAAATTTAGGTGCGCACAAGTCATAAAATAAGTATTTGATACGTACCTTCTCGGAAAGCAGGCACGTATGTCGGGATTGGGGAGAATAGATTAAATGGGCTCGTCCCGCTATAGCGAAACGGGCCGAGCTTAGAGAGAAGTGTGGATTGTTTGAGATATTCGTACTCTTCCCTATACCGTATCTCGTTTAGTAGAAAAGTCCAGCCCCTATTAAATGAGATTTTTGGGCTTATATAGATCGTCCTCCGACCACCCCTGGATGTTGTCAGAACAGTCAGAGGAGTTCGCATAGGGGCGGTAACGCTCGCATGGTCTCGCGGTGACTGTATCCCGCCTGTCATGTACGGCTATGGGATTTGGGCTGCGGACCAAGTTTGAGCCAGCCCATGACGTGATTGTTAGTATCTTGGGCCGAGAAGTACTTGTCAGGCCCCGGCCTTGTTTGAATGATGCCGGGACCACATCCAACTCGGGCCTGGGCAATTAACCTTGTAAGTCATGGACCTTTCTTGTTCCTGAGTTGGTCCCCTAGGAGGCCCTATCTCAGGATCTTATAGCTTGTAAGGAATACTTTAGGGCCTTTGTTCATGGCCCTATCAGTATTTTATTTGTATTTATGTTGTTAAATATAAATAAAATGTGATGGAAAAATATAGTATAAGGAATTATTTATGTTGTTATAGATTAACTCATCTATTCATTTTATATAAATTGTGTCAGGAAGTGAATTAGGATCAATTAAGGCTAATTTTGACCCAGTCAGCGCCATTGAAGGAGAATGAAGGAATTTGGGCAACGAGGGCAGCGAAGCGATCAGAAGGGAATTAAAAGGTGCTTTCACTGTGAATTGGGCTCCATCCTCATTTGAATGAACCGACCATTAGATGCAGAAGAGAAGCTGACGGGCGGGACCCAAGCACGCAACTATAGTAAAATCTATTATGAACTAGTTAGGTCAAATAAGTCAGGATGACACCGTGGAGCTGAGGTGTCGCCTCGCGATGCAATTAACGCATCTGTGGTGTAGAATTTTGGTATTTCTTATTGAATTGTATTGCCAATATAAGGCTAGTTGTGGTAACCGCTCAGATCAAGAAATGAAATAAGAATTTTTTATTTTCCTCTTTCCATTTCACTATCGCCATTGTTATTGAGATGTGAGCTCATTTTCAGAAATTCGTTCAAGCAGTTGGATATTCCAGCTCAATTGCGATTTTTTCTAGTATTGTCATATCAGTATCTAACAAATTGTGCTGCATCTCTCCTCTTAAATTAATCCATCTATTCAGGTTTAACTCATAACTTAATTTTACATCACAATCAAACAAAAATATCTTATAATGTTATAACTTAAAATAAGCAACTTATGCTATCATAACTTTAATTCAAAATCAAACATAACCGAATAAGCGAATAACTGAATAAGTGAGAAACCTAGGGGTGTTCATCAGTTCGGTTCAGTTAAAACCGAAATAAAATTTGTAAACCAAAATTTTATTCGGTTTTCAAAAATAGAACCGAACCGACCGAACTAAACTTACCAACCGATTAAAACCGAACCGAAATTTATTTCGGTTTGTTCGGTTAAACCGAACAAACCAAAGTATGTTAATCACCAGTTCACCACAGTAATTCAATTAGACATATGGGTAATCAGAAGTATCCCACAAACTTAAATTTAACCCGATATGAGAACTTAGAGAAGAAGATGGATTAAAGAAGGTTTTGTATTTGTTTTGTATTAATCAATTTGTAATACATCGATGTGTTTATATAGCTGAACTAGAAATGAAACACTAAATGTAAAATTACATTTACTGTTGTAAAATTAATTCATATTATGCTACTGGTAAACTATTGAAAGTAAGCCATAGTATGCTACTCGTAAACTATTTGTTCCATGGTGCTTAAGGCATGAGCTGCTGACAGGAGACATCTTCTGAAGGAGACGTTGGAGATGAGTTATGAAAGCTCTCCATTTGTCTTGAGCCAGAGGTGTCCATCTCAATCTCAACACAATATCAATAATTCAAGAGTGAAATCTAATTTCATGACAGTGCCCAATTAAGACAGAAATCAAATAATCAAGGCCAACTACCAACTACCAATAACAGCATCACAAGATAGAACCAGCTCCCAGAGTCAAGCAGTTTACAACACAAATTAAAAGAGAGACTCAGCCACGGCAGCAACTCGGAACAGAGAAAAGGCATAGAAAAATGGAGCTTTGCTTTGCCTTACCCGGATTTACTCCAGATTAGTTCCGGAAGGCTCGACCGACACCAAATCTGGGCCCCCAATAGCCTTCACCACTTCGAATCAGCCTCGAGATCCGCGTGTTGGCAAGCCACATGTGCACAAGAAAAACCCTAACCGGGTTTGGGAGGTGGAAAAGACTAAAGAGAACAAAAAAAGAGGAACGGGGAGCAAAGAAGCTCAAAAGAGAAGGAAGAGTGAGAGAGTTACATTGGGAGAGAAAGAGAATACAACCGAGAGAGAGATGAGAGATGGGCCCCCACTCGGGAGAGAGGAAAACTGGGCATCCTAGAGAGGGAGCGGAGCGATGAGACTGAGAAGTGAGGAGTGAAATAGAAACACGCAGAGAGAGAGAGAGGGCTATTCGGTCGGTTCGGTTAATATGAATTTTAGATATTATAAACCGAACCAAATTAAAAACAACCGATTTACACTGAAAATTGAACCGAACCGGACCAAATAAACCGAAAAACCAAACCATTTTAACCGAACCATTTCGGTTCGGTTAAAAACCAAATAAACCGGCACCAATGAACCCCCCTAAAGAGGACCTCCAACCAATGAGTTCGGAACCTCTGATGGTGCACGACTCTGCAACCTCTGCATCAACGCATCATTTGATTTGAGCTCCAAACTGTATGATAAGAATTCAGATTAATTGAGTTCACGTATGTAGACTGGAATGCACGAAGTCTTTTATATTTGCGCGGATTTAATCGGACAGTTCAGTTCTAAAACAAAAAATGAACTCGAAGATGCGAATTAAGTTAACGCGAAGTCTTTTATATTTGTGCGGATTTAATCGGACAATCTATATATGACGGTCCGAATTAATTTCAGTTATAATCCAGCGACTACATAAACTATAGATATCTGTTTTGAGATTCGTGTCAAGTTAAAAGAACGGTCCAGATTTACTAATTGCAACTCACCTGCGGGATCCGAATTCCGAATTGTGGATGTAACATTTTTATATTTAGTCCCCAGTTTTAGCTAGAATCTTATATAGGGCGTTCTTTTCTCAAAAAAACCACCCATTGATCAAATATCAATAAAAACACGGGACCCATTTTCAAAAGAATAAAAAAAACGGGCTTGACGCTTCCACTACCGTCTACCGCTACCCCGGTCAACACTCAACACTACTTTTTCTTACTTTTCCAAATTCCAATACTCTCCTTTTCTGGGCAAAAGGACACTTCCGCTTGAATCAAATGCAGCTATCACGGTCACAGCAGATATCTATCGTTAAAAAGTAATGGAGAAAATTTCTATTCATAGTGAATCTAATAATAAATTCCCTCACTTAATGCACACGTTCCCGTTGAACGGACAGGATTAGTTATAACAATTCAACACCATTTAATCCACCGTCCATTGCCCCCCAATGCCTGAAATTTAGAAACACCGCGCCTCTTTCCTCTGGGTTTCTTTGTCTTCGAAAAACCCTAACCCTAGCCATCTCACACTCTCTCTCTTTCTCTCTCCTTCGCTTGTAAAATCAAGATCTTTTGCCATGGAACCTTGTGAATCGACGTCTCTAGATCCGTCGTCGGAGAGGGGGAAACTGTTCGTCGGAGGGATCTCATCCGAGACTGGAGAGGAGGTGTTGAGAAATTACTTCTCCAAGTACGGAGATATCGAGCATGTGGTGGTAATACGAGATCGACTAACGGGCAACGGTAGAGGTTTCGCTTTTGTTCAGTTTGTGAATCCAGATTCGGGTGAGAAGGCACTAGACGAAAACGAGAGCGAGAAGCATGTGATTCTTGGCAGAACGGTTTGTTGCTCCTCTTTATTTAAACAATAATTTACGTTTCCTTGAAATTGAGGTCCGATTAAGCTTGTTATTCAATATATCTATATATGTTAACAATATAATGCATGCAAGAAAAATTTCAAACCCCACTATGTTTTAGCAAAATATTATTTTCCCGGCTAAAGTGGATAAATTTATAGGGTGTACCTGTGAACTTGAATTAGTAAAACCAACGAGTTGTCTTGTGGGAATTGTGCAAAATCAATGTAATTTGTAAAGTGTTTGATTATTCATCAGCACTAGTTGATTAATGAGAAATTGTCAGTTTTATTTAATGGAACAATATGCATATGCATTTTGCTTGTTTGATTAAATTTTATAGACTAGTTGATTATTGGAAAACTTTTTAGCATACCCTTTGATTTTTTTAACGGAACAACATGCACACAGGCTTGCTTTTTTGTTGAATTTGAATGACTCACTTGTGTCCAACTTTGACCCATTTTGAACCTTTCCATATCTACACTCTTTTAATATAACTTTGATATATGTAAATCACAATTGAAGAAAATTCTTGGTCTAGGTTGCAAGTTTGCTAATTCAGCTGTACCTTTTGTACAGTATAATTTTGTCTGATATGAGGTGAAACGGTCAAGCTACCTTACTCCAATTGGATTAAACATTTTCTTTTTAACTGGAAAAAATGTGGCCCCTTGTAACACCCTACTTCCATTGTTGCTGTCTTTTATTTCTGGTCAAATTAGTTTGATTGCTGGCTGTCCTGTAGCTTGGAGAATAAATTATTAATAAATCATAGTAACATCATTCGACATTTTTCTTTAGATAGTTGTAAGAAAGTTATTTTTTAAATGAATACTTGGGGGGCGTTTGGCAACAAGGGATTAAGCCTCCTTAAGGCTTAATCTGCTTCCTTTAGCTTCCTTAGCCGCTTAATCCTATCAAACACTGGTTCCTTAACGCGGATTAAGATCACCTCCTTTGGCCCTCTTTTGCCCGGATCTTATTCCTCTGCTCGGATCTCAAGGCACCTTTACTTCTTCTTTTAGCTTCCTTAGCTTTCACTCACGAATTAAGACAATTGAATATTGGTTCCTTGGCACTCCTTAAGCTCTTAATACTTCACTCTTAATCCCTTGTTGCCGAACGGCCTCTTAAGCACTATATGTATCACTGTAAGCATTTATGTATAATTTATTAATGATTATAAAATAAATGGTATTCCAAATAATTCTAGGGATATTTATTTGATAATTAACAACTAGTAATTAAGACACCAGAACCAGATACACCAAAAAGGAAATTTGCAGAGTAGATACACATAAATACACCAGATGCAAGATGCATCAAGCATAATGTCCAAAAATGTTAATCAACTATTTCTATAATATAAATTTACTAATATATATGTAATTAATCCAAAACTTTTTACAGGTGGAAGTAAAAAGAGCAATTCCAAGAACCGGGAGGAGCCCGTACTACCAACCTATCGATAGCCATTATGTAAATCCTGCCATAAATTCTACTAATGACAGCACAACTGAAACAAACATCAATAACACCATTGATGCAAAATCCAGGAAAATTTTTGTAGGAGGCTTGCGTGATAACATAACAGATTCGGAATTGCGTGCTTACTTTGAGAAATTTGGCACGATGAATGATGCAGTAGTAATGATTGACAAGTGGACGAAGCGGTCCCGCGGTTTTGGTTTTGTAACTTTCGACTCTGATGAGTCTGTTTGTAAAGTAATGGAGACTCCATTTCATGAGCTCAATGGCCGCACTGTTGAGGTCAAGATCGCTGTGCCAAAAGGCAACCATAATAATAACACTTGTGATGGTAACAATTATAATAATGAGAGTGAGTGTGACAATGGTGATGGGTGCTATGTCCCTCGAATGTTTGGTGCGAGAGAGGGCCCTGGTTATGGTGCATATTTTGGGGGTGTTTATCCACCTTATGGCCGGTTTTTTAATGGATATGCTGCTTCACCTGTGCCACCTTATGTTTATCCAGGAAATTATGTGGCCGCAGTTGGAAGTTATGGATCAATGGGTTATGGGGGTTTCAGGGCCCCGTTTATTGGTGGACCAGGCATGATGGCCAGGCGAGGCCCAATGATACCGTACAGGGATTTTGGGGCATATTTTGGGTATATGAATAATGGAGGGGGTGTTTTGGGAGGATATATGGGTGGTAATGGAAATGGTGCTTATTATGGAAATGGGGGTATGGAAGATGGCATCAAAACCGGATGTGTCGACCCAGATGTACCGTCAACAGTTGTCAATGGGGTCACAGCAATGGTGTCGCAATTTGAAGCTGTGAAATTGGATGCACAATGACATGTAGATGCTGGTATTTTACAAAGTTATTTCATTTTTCTTTTTCCTTCGAGTTTAATTTGGGTAATATATTTTGACCTGAATTCTGAAAGTAAATTTTGTAGGCCGATACTTAAAACGAGTTGAAAGTCAAAATGGGAGCCCAGGGTGAAATTTTAGTTGTTGAATGAAGTTCAACCAGGGCCCCTCCCAAGGCATCTTTACATTTTTTTTATTTATGCTAAATTTCATTTTTCTAGCAGGTTGGAGAATCGAGAGCGTCATGGATTTATAGCGAGATAACAAATTAACGACCCGCTTTTACTCTGTATCATTTAATTCTATTATACACTGATCTTGTTTTATTGGCTATTTGCTGTGTGGTGAACAAAATTGTTTAATTATTTTTTCAATCTTTATTTTTCTGACTTGGACCTTGTTGTTTCCGAAACTAATATAATCATTTCGAAATGTTTGTGGATGTATCAATGCAAATTTGTTCGTACCTTATGTTTCATTCCTGTGCTTTCTGAACTAAAAAACTTGGATATTGGAAATAATTTTGATGTCGTGGTTTTACCGAAGAGCTGTAGTGAAATAGTATCTCTAGGGAATTTCACGTATACCCCTCAAAAACTTCAAAGTTACATATTTCTCTTTTAAAGTTTGAAATTATGTATTTTTCCCTCTGAACTTTAAAAACTAGAAAATTTATTATTTTTATTGTTTTTTATATCAAAACTCATTCTAAATTTTAAAAATATCCATTTTACTCTTTATTAAAAGCATAGAAAGCCTATCATACTCAAATTTGAATCTGAATGGTTCATCTACCGTCAGTTTTGTGTGTATCGCATTAAGATTTGTACGCTTCACTTCAATATTTGTGTTGATTTGACGTCCACAGATCTTAAAGGAATTCTGATTAACGCGCATCGCATTAAGATCTGTGCATGTCACTTCAATATATATGCGTTTTTGCATCAAGATTCGTGTTGATCTTGTGTGCACAAATCTAAAAGTAGTTTGAACAGTAGAGGAACCGTTCATATTCAAATTTGAGTCCGATAGGATTTATATGCTTTTAATAAATGGTAAAATAGGTATTTTATAAATTTAGAATAAATTTTAAAATAAAATACAATAAAATAGATAAATTTGTCAGTTTTTGAAGTTTAAAGGGAAAATATGTAATTTTAAAGTTTTTGAGGGGTACCAGTGAAATTCCCGCTAGTATCTAAAACAAGCGTGATGAATATACTCTGTCTTTTATGAACTAACAATTTATTAATTGTACTATTGTAGATTTTCGTATGCAAAGGAGTTCGGCCTGTTTATCGGGCTCTCGATTGTACAGCATCTACCCAAGACTTGCCATGTGAAGGCCAGAACATATTCGGTTATAAGCGGCCTAAACTTAGAAATTGAGCCCAGCACAGCCGATATAAGGTAGAGACTAGAGAGCCTGTAACTCGTCCAAGGTTTTTTACCTTTATATGTTCTATAGAGGCTCGTTTCTGTAGGCGAAGGGACATGTACTCTTAAAATTGATCAGGAAGGAGATCAAATGATCAATGCAATTCCAATAGCAATTAAATCAGTGTTACCACATATAGGAATTTCTCCTGTTTGTTTTCGAAATGGAGAGGATTGGAAGTAACCATACAATGAATGACCCGTAGTCATTCGATGTCCTAGGGGGTCTCCTCTAATGCGTGCATACATGAGGATTCTATATCTTGCAACCCCATCACTCAATCTTAAAGGCTAAAGTCCAATGAAATTTATTCAAAAAGAGAAAAGATTTATGCATGTGACATATACTAGAGGTGAACCCTAATTAGGGCAATGAAAGGACTCCAAAAATAGAGAATGATTTGGGTGGAGGGGTCCAATTATCTAATCAAAGGAAGGAAGGTTCTTTGTAGCATTCTACTGGAGCCAAGCTAGAATGAGAAATGAGCATTTCTCATGTGTCTGGACTTTAAAAGGTTAATATTCCCGCTTCTTTCGATGTGAAAGAGATGCCATGAAATATTTGAACTTTGTCATGTCGTTTTGTTCGTTTTTTTTTTTTAATTTCTTTTTCTTATTCTGCAATTGATAATAAATACTGTTTATCAGAGACCTGTTTTCACAAGAAAAACAGACGCTGATAAAAAGCTGACTGAATGGCATTTCCGTTGTGTATTGAAAAATATTCAAGAAATGAATCTGAATAAGAAGTTACTATGAGCTGTAAAAGATTGTAATCAACTTTTTTATTTTGATTTCCGTTTCAAAAAATAAGAAAATATTTGAAGTCGTTATGGAAAATGAGAAAATTGCTTATTTGATATGGAACATTGCCCATTGTTTTCTTTTCTGTATTAAAGGTTTACACTGTAATAAGTAACTAAGATTAGAGCACTGCACAACATACATGATGAATGAAAAATTAAAATTTAAACTAAGAAAAAGAATGAGTTTTATCAAAATAAAAAGAAAAGGAATGAGAAATTTGTTTATGGTTAAATTAATGGATGTAGCAAGGAACGCATGCTTCGTTATGTTTTAATTATTATTACTGTAATGATGTTAAATGTGCATCTCCTTTTTCTTTATGCCTTTCCTATTTCTTGGAGCACCGATCTGAATTATTCTCTTTCATGTTGTAAGTATCTTTTTTTTTTTTTTGAAATTTCATGACAGATACTGCCATGTTGTAAGTATCGCCAGCCTTTTTTTTTTTTTTTTTTTTAATTTTAAGGGTTTAGTACATCCAATTTTCGTTGCATTTATTTAATGTTTTGGCAATCATTGTCAAAATTACCTATTAGAAAATAATAATTAAAAGTGTAGATGCATCGTCCTGGATTATTTGGATATGGGGCAATATCAATTAGGCAATCTATCAAAAATCCATTAAAACTAATTCACTAAAGGCCTGTTCGGCGGGCCATTGAGAATGGGTATGGGCACGGAAATTGAACTAAAAATTACTGTTTACGTGAACTAATTTTTTTTTTCCGCAGAAACAGTGGAGCGGCCGAACACGCCCTAAACATTTCAATCCACAAGAAGTCTAAACTATATGTGAATTAGACTATGATATACACAATACAATTAGGGCCTATTCAGTGACTCCCCAAATTATTACTATTCATGTGGGAAAAAAATTAGGACCTGTTCTGTAACACGCAGTTCATTTTGGACTTGTTTCTGTGCCCATTTCCATTCCCGCTGGGAGGCCGAACAGGCCCTTATAGAGCAACACACCTATATAAATTTTATTTATTTTGACAATATTATAAACCTACATATCAAATGGATGTACCATTTAAATTAAAAGTGCACGTTACAATCATTCAAAGCATTTATATGATAGCTATTTAATGCAATTAGTAGAAAATCATTGGACATTTTAGGGCAATCAACATTGAGATTTACATAATAGCTTATTATGGTTCTATCAAATGATGTTAGAAAAAGAAAATGCAGACAGATAAAGAAAAAGCAGGAAATGAAGAGAGAAAAAAAAAAAGCAATTAAAGTAAAAAGTATTCAGCCTTGTAGCAGTGGCTCTAAAGACAACTTTTGCATTGAATTCTGTCTCTTTCCCCCCTTCATGCCTCCTTTAATCACACTTGACAGAAGAGAATGTGGAGGCATGCACACTGCTTACCCCCTTGTGAGTGATCTTTTTAGGAGAGAAAGAGAGAAGGTAACCCCACAAAAACAACTTTGAACCAATATATCTGAGAAATGCCAGAATTAGGGCTCATAGGCTTGTCCATTTTGGTGATTCCAAATTTAATGGCATCCTTCTGTCTAGCTTTTAATACCCTTGCCATTTTTCTCTAATCATCCAACTACCTTTCTTTCAAACGGGTTTGGATTTTAGTCGATTTGTATGGTTCAAATTGTCCCGTTAAATTTTGTTTGGTCAAACGAGAACTTTGTACACTCTGACGTTAAACATATAAATATATAATTAATGCTCAAAAATTCAATCTCATTGGGCACATTTCAATACTCAATTTAAGTTATAATTTTGTAGGTGCTTTTGTCTTATACTTGTCGTAAATCACAATTGTGTTGAGGGTTCGAAGAAACATATCTTTTCTTTTTGTACAAGTTAAATTGGAGAAAAAAAATTTAGAATAAATAGGCATTTAGCTGGTTGTAATAATATATGCATCCCAAGGTTTTAAATAGCGCGCTATAACGCCGCTATAGTATTTTCGGACAATAAATATTATGATGCTATCGGCGCTATAGCGCGCTATTTCATGCTATAGCAGCGCTATTTGATGCTATAGCAGCGCTATTTGGGTATAACGCTGGTTCTTTAGCCATACTGCTATGATGCGATAAACGTTATTTAAGCTTTTGATGCATCTATAAGTTCATGCTATCAGCAGTACTTAAAGTTGAATTTATTTAAGAACTTGTGCATGTTTCCTATGATAAATGTTCCATAAAAAAAAAGGATATATCATATGGTCCAATCGGAGTATTTAGTTTGACCAACCCGACCCGAAACCAATTTGGTCCAGTAGACAAGACTCCAAATGGGGAACATGAAGTGATTCCTAGTTCAGATCTTTTGTGCACATAAATGTGTAAACTTTGGTACAACTCAAATTTGAAACATCTCCATCGGTTGTCACTTAGTGCTGTTGGGATTTCGGATAGGTTATAGTGCAACAATTCGATTTAATTATTTAGATTTGTTCACTATCCGAAACCAGAATCCATATATAAAACTAATTCCAAGATTAAAACAGAGTTTACCACTAGACGCGCAGTGCAGCGGAAACTTCAAGTCTAGTCTAGCAATAGCCTTCTTCTCCTTTTGGTCTCGTGTCAGATTCACGCAACAGCACAGCAGTCACGCCTCTATCAGTATCCACATGATCAAGCTGACAAACTTCTGTAATTCAGTATGCTAGTACCGAAGTAACAGCCCCGTCTTTTCTTCTTCTTTCTCTCTTACGTTTTCTGATATTAGTGTAAAAATTAGATCTGAAAATAGAACTCATGCACTATATTTATAAAACATACACCAGTTCAGATGCACCCATTCAGATCAGATCAGATCAGATGAGAATAAGAATTCAGATCTAGCCATTAAGATATGATCCATATTGATTATTAATATGGCCCATAATATTCTGACCTATAGTACATTTCTAACAATTGCACACTCTATTGTAGATTTTAACCAAATTGGTAATTATACAGGTTGCAATGGCAAGAACTTGTACAAGTTTGGTGGTTATAAATGTCAAAATAATGCCTCTGTAGTCTATACTAGGCCAATGTGCAACATTAACAGAGCAATAGTTTATCTGAAGTGCACATATGCGATTAGTGCACACCTATTAGATGTTGACCTCACGTACAGAGAAGCTTGGTTTAGAGAGAGAGAGAGAGAGAGAGACCAAAATTCTGCCAATTTTTTTTTTCAAAGGGAGAGAGAAAATGGAGGGGTTTGGGGGTGTTTGCCTATTTGACAGGGTAAGAGGGCAGAAGGGAGGTAAGACGCTTTAATGAATCACTTTAATTAAAGACTGTTCAGAGGTGAGAAATGTCACACAAATGTCCTCCCTCTCCCTCTCTCTCTCTCTCTCTCTCTCTCAACTTTTTCATATCTGGTTCTCTATTTTTCAAAGCTGGTTTGGCTCTTGTTAAGTTGCTATCTAATACATCTTTATCAACTTATTTTCGGACTGCATGTACTAGTTGTTTGGAATATGCATACACTGTCTATATTAGATTTTGTTTGGATCTTCTGTTTCATATCTAATTTCTTGTCAACACATGAAATTTTCAACAAACACACATTCTCACATTAAATGTATGAGCCACCAGTTACTTTTTCATTCGGAGCTTCTCCCAGTTTGTATTCAACAAAGCAATTAATAAGATTCATTGTTTTAACAACAAAATCTTGACAGAAAAAAACGTTCAATATATATAGATCTTAAAACGTCATTAGAAATTTGGGAACTCATTAGAACTTGTGCAATTCTGATATTTATTTTGGGAACTGGGAAGTCATATATTTATATATATATATATATATATATATATATATATATATATATATTAGTCTATTTCTCCACTTGCTAACATGGTATCTGAAATCAACTTAAGCTCTTTATTCAATATTATTTAATATATTTTACTTTAATTTTTAGTTTGCTTCAATTCAATGACACATGCAAGTTGCTTTGATGTATTTAAGTACATATTGTACGAAACTCTTTAATCTTGCATTTGACAAGTAATAATGTAAAAGCGCACTAGATACTAAATTAATTTAAACCGTTGGCGCTTGATAAAAATAAAATAAAAAGTGAAGATGTTTAATTATAATAAAAATATTGATTTGAACTTATATATGTATATATACTAGCAATTGATGTAATATAATGAGTTAAAAAAGCCAAAAATTAGGAATTTTAAGTACCCTAAAGTGCTTTCATCTGATACATTAAAGTTCTTTAAGCACTTAATTTATCACTATTTTACTTATTAAGTACACGCTAAGATATTATGTAGAGCTCGCAAGAAAAGAAATTGCACGATCGTTTTCAGTAATTTAGGGCGTGTTCGGTCGCTCCACTATTCCCGCGGAAAAAAAATTCAGTTCAATTGAATTTTGTTTCCCACGTGAACAGTAATTTTTAGTTTAATTCCCGTGCCTATGCTCATTCCCAATGGTCCGCCGAACAGGCTCTAAGCTACAAAATTGAAGGGAAACCTTAAAATTATGAAGCAAAAAACACCTAATTAATTCTTCAATTACTTGTATGTATTAAACTGTAGAGGGGACGAGGGGGTTGCATCAAGCAACAGTTCTGTGGATGACCTACCACATTTCTTAAAAATAGAAAAGAAAAAAAGAAAACACACAATAAACTAGCACATAAATGCAACATGACTGTGCCAGGTCAAGAGGTATGCTGTGCTAGAGCTGGGGCCTAGACAATTAGGTTTGTATATCGACCTTCTTTTTACTTCTTATGGTTCTTCCTCTCTTCTTTCTTGCATGCGTCTCGCACCAAATATAGAATTGGTGCTATTATTTGTGGTGTATGTGTGTGTGTGTGTTGGTGTATGGTGTGCTCAGAGGTTATAACTGCTGCACAACAGAGTCAAAGAGAAAAGAGCCTAAAAGGACATCTACTATTTCAGCTTAATACAGCAACCCTCTGCTCTTCTCGTGATCAACCTCTGTTCCATTTTTCTTTTCTTCTCATTTACTATTATTTTCATATTTACGTTTGTGACATTGAAAGTTTGGTTATAAAGATGCATTTATTATTTCCTGAATTTTAGTTAAAAGTTTAGCACACATTTTTATTTAATAAAGGTTAGATGTTTAGACACTAACTATTAATATTGATCATAAGAAATCTACATTCGGATTTCAATATGCGAGCTCTTATACAAAGGACATTATTTTTGTTATCAAAGTCGGATCCATTCAATATGAATGAGGGTCAATTAACTCTCATTTTTAATATATTTTATTTATTTATGTATGATTTTATATAATTTAAAGTAAATATCTTGGGTACCGTAAAATTGATCTAATTTTTTTTAGAGAAATTGATCTCATTCTAACACGAAAATTTTATATAATTGATTATCATTATCATATAGTAATGCATCATGCTTCAACCATTATACTGTGTTGTGTTCGATTGAGATGGAATGAGTTTTATTTGATCGCACGATCATGTTCTGCTATGGCGCGTGAAAGATGATCTCACTGTTTTCGAATTTGAACCCCAGTAATTTTGTGGTCGAAAAAATCCAACCAAAAAAAAAAGTCTTGCTGACGAAAAAATTATGTGTTTGATTCTCATAATTCGAAAGTCTGATTCTGCCTCTGTTTGTCACTAAACTAAATATTAATTCTCAAAAAATTATTAACAGTTAAAGAGGGTTATTGACAGAATAAAAATAAAGAGTCATCGTTACATACATAAATCCGGAAATTATTTTTCTTCTCAACATTATTATTATGGAGCTTACTCTTTGCTATCTTTCATGGTACTTGAGTTGAGAGTAGGTCCGATGGGCATCGGACCTACTTTTTTTCGACGGGTTCAATCACCGTTCAATATGTTTTAAGAGTCGTGCAATACTTTAAATTTCGTGCAAGTATGCTTTGATTTTCGTGTGCAAAAATTTTGAGATAGATCAAACGATTATGAAGCTCGTTGAACCGAAAAGTAGGTCCGATGGGCATTGGACCCACTCCGTTCTCCTTTCGTGGGTAATTGTAGTTGTTTGTTTTTAATACAAGTTAGATAAAGGAAATACAGTGCAAGGCCTAATAACATAAATTTATTAGTACAATGTTTCCTTAATTAAGACCTTAGTTTAGGCTAACATAGTATTTTTCGCCGAATGAATGCATGCAACCATGACATGATGTTAGTGGCTCTTGTCTGCTTATCTCTTTTGTTTTTATACACTATAAATTCTTTTCCATCTTTTTCCATCTCTAGTGATAACATAGCCTTTAACTTGGCATAATGGGTGAGCTTCATGTATTGTCATGTCACCAATTTACAGCAGCTATGTACTTTATAGACTTCGTCACACTATGAACATGGTCTATGATTAACTGATAATTCCAATAGAAAATTAGTATTGTACAAAGTAGATACAATCATACAAATATACAATGGATGCATCTTGCATGAAGAATGGAGTCCATATATTTAAATGTAAGACTGGTCCTTGCAAAATGTACTGAATCCATGAGGTCTAACATGTCACTCTCACTTAGGTTCCAGAGAGTAGATGCCATGCAATTTTGGGAAAATTATGATTCCTAAATGATGAAATTAAAAAACTAGACATTTGTTTTCTTTTGTCATTGACTTGTTTCTTTTATGAAATTCTTTAGTGCTGTGTATTCTCTCTCTGTTTTTTTTTTCCTTGTCAATCCATATTATGATCCAAACATAGTTTTTCAAAATAATTTTTTTCTTAGCTCATACTTTTTTTTTCTTTTAGTAGAACTAGAGTAAAAAAAAATAGTGTTTTTTTTGTCAACCCATACTATGATCCAAACATTTTTTTTTTTTCAAAATAATTATTTTCTCAGCTCATATTTTTTTTTTCTTTTGGTACAACTAGAGTATGTTTAAATTCACTAAGTTTTTTATGTGCTTAACTCTAACAATTTGTTAATTGTTTACGAACGACGAAAAATAATGTATTAAAATCAACTTGTGTTATATTACTTTCAAAATTTATAAATTTTGAAAGTAATTGTATTAATTATATTGCTCATGAAGTAAGTTTGTTTCAATTGTTTGAATTCCTGGTTCGAGGCAAATCTGATAAATTTAAGAGTTTAACTCGCCAAAAGTTTTTCAGCGAACTTTATACCTCAGTTCTTAAATATGGACAGAGATCACCTGCCCCCAGTGAGACTGACAAGTGGGTCCAGACGGGTTTATAAATTTAGATATTAGTTTTTAGTTTTGGTGTGGCCCACGTTTCAGTGACTCAGGGGCAGGAAAATCCTGCCCCCTGGGGGGCAGAGAATTCAATCCCCTTAAATATAGTATAATTAAATTCATATTTGTTCGTAATGATTCAAATAAGAGAAAAAAAAAAAAACAGAAAATCAATCGGGTCATGATCCAACCTGATGCATATCTCTTGAGGTCAATAAACTTTAGACATGTAATTGATCCATTAATTTATCAAATCAGATAAAGAAAAAAAAAATAGATCCGATCAAATATATATTAACATGATAACATCCCTGGATCTATATGGAAGCGAATTTGCTGCAGTTCCAAAAGGTCACATGGTCTTGCTAATTCAATCTTTCTAAAAAAAATTTAATTTTTTTTATACGAATTTCAAAATACATGAACGGTTGAGATTAAAATCACAAGATTCTGCGATCCTTTAGAATCGCAGCATGTTTATTTTCGGATCTATATGTATAGGGAACCTTTTTTTTTTTTTTAATAAATTGACAGAGGTTGCATATGTATAGGGAAATAATCACTAAAATCATGGATAACCCGTTTTGACATAAAACGAAATTACGTTATCATTAGATGTATGATTTCTAACCATATTTAAGTTACATTTTCGCTACAAAAAAAAAATCATATCAAACATCTAGAACATGTTGACATTAATAATATTGCTGAAATACAAGATGGAACTACCCTCTCGAATAACGACAACTATTACAAAATATTATATATATATAGTAATTTCTATTACAAGTATTATAACAAATTCAAACTTTTAATGCATGACATATATATAAAATTATGTATTAACAAATTACAACACTCTTTGCTTCCACACGCACTCTGACTCCATAAATTATAATAAAAAAAAACTAATATTTTGTGTGTTGCAACAGAATATATTATAAAAATACATACAAAATCTATGACATATTTTCATTAAAAGATTTACTCTAATTAATAAATAACAAATCTTAAATTACATATTAAATGACATGTATGATTTTTTTAATCCTTTTTACATATTTTAATAAAAAAATATAATACAAAATAATAAATCAAATGATAAATAATATTTCTTAAATGAAAAAAAAAATGAAGATATGATCAATCAATACAAGTTTTTTAAATAACACCTAAAAAATGAAAATAAATCAAGACTACTTATAATAAAAAATTATACAATTCGCATGTAACGAATGCATATCTAACTAAATTTATGTTTCTACACTTATAATTGATCAGAAAGTTGATATTCAATCTAATATTTTATCTTTTAATCAAAATCGTTAACGGATCAGAACATTTACGTGTTTAATACAAAAATAAAAATAATACAAATTTAAACAGATCTACTAAATATTATATTTAGAGGTGTAATCCGACGAGTCATGTCAAGTTCGGGATGGGTCGGATTGTTTGACTTCAAGAATTCTAGGATCATGGATCGGGTTTCCACTTTCTTTTTTTTTTTAGGGTAAGGTGGCAACTTGCCATCTTACGTTTTTGATTAATAAGAAAATTTTGTACATCTGTCCCAGTGGACCTCGCAGCTATTTAGTTATTTACAGATAATCCATATCCCATATTTACAAAAATTATGATTCCTATCACATCTAATCTAGGAGTATTTAATCCAGAGGTGTATGTCTGTTATCGTCTCGTTGCACAGTATATGGATCGGAATGGAGGTGTTGTTGAAAATTCTGTTGTTTCTCTCCCTCCAGATTTTCCAGTCCCGCTGCCCAAGCAATTTCCTATGTTCTCACTCCCACCGTGTCTATCAAAATGTCTTGACATCGCCATAACTGAATGTGTGATCGTATTGTAGGGCCGGGAAAGGTTCCACCCAACCTGTCTATTAGGGCAGACTAGAATGTCACCGCGACTGGGCATGACCAAAAGAGGTGCACATCTATCTCCCTTGCTACTGTCCGGCACAAGCCACATCCCTCCGCCATCTGGCAACCTCTCCTTTCCAAAAACTCCCTTGTAAGGAACTTATTTTGTAACAGCAGCCACAAGAAGAATTTAACCTTTGGTGGGCCCTAACTCTCCACAGCCTTTTGTGGTGTCTCCACTGTATCCCATTACGGTGTAGTATTTTGTAAGAAGATGATGTTGTGAACATACCACTCGCCTCCCATCTCCATGTAATCTGCATCGTGTCCGCATTAGCATGGGCTAATGCTGAGTAGAAGGCTTCTAGGTTTTTGAGGTCCCCACTTTCAAGTCGCGAGTTTTAAATCACGTTAGAACTTCGGACAGGTCCAATTGGATCGAGTTGGGTTTGAGTCGGTTCGACTTATCTAAAAATTTGTGTCAGGTCAAGTTTTTTATTAGGTCAAATTTGACAGGTTCTTCGGATGGGGGTAGAGAAGGAAATACGTGACGTGACAAACACGTCGTGATTTGGTCACGTGACATGATGTGACATGGCCAAAATAGTAGCGGATGTTCACGTCACGCCGTAACCATATATGACGTGATACACACGTGACATGACGTGTCGTGACGTAAATTAGTCACGTCAATTTTTTTTTATATTTTAATTTAAATTGTTGAAAATTTAGAAAAAATATATGAAAAATAAGAAAAAAAAATATAAAATAAGTAAATAGTGTTGCAAAGATTTTTTTTTTTTTTTTAGAAAAGACTGTTGGGCATCTGGCATTACTTTAAAATTCAAATTACAAACATTCATTAGACTAAATTAAAGAAAATAAAAATTAGTACTACATAGGTACCAGTATTACTGAATCTACACTAAAAGAAAAATCTGAATACTCTATACATACTAAAAAAAATGGATACTCTATATTTCATACCATGATGTGACGTGACATGACGTGACATGTAATTTTCGCTCGAATAAGACCACGTCATGCAAATAATCACATCACGCGAGTCACGTCACGTAATCGACACACGTGACATGACTAGTCACACCGTAACAAATTTCCTTCTCTAATGGAGGGCGCGCGATTTATTATTTTTAAAAGTGACATCAAACATATATGATAATGTTCGAATCCGATCGAGTCCTTCAGACTTTAGAGAATTGTCGGGCCACAAGTCGGTTGGGTCGAGTCGAGTTTCTACTTTAAATTATGTCTAGGTCTCAGATTGTCTCAAGTCAAAAAGTAATATTGAGTTTAATTGTTTATTGGTACATGTATAGCTAGCTCTATTAAGACTATAAAGTGGTCCAATAATTGTGCCATCGCAAAAGTAATTAAAAATAATTACTGATGAATTGTTTATTTGAGATCTAATAAGTGGTCAAGTTGATTGACAGCTTTCAAATATTATACCCATCATTGCTTTGAAGTTACATTTTAGGCCCACTTTAATAAGGTGATCATTAAAAAGTGATTATAGGAAGATATATATAATGTACTTTTCTTTTTTTTTGATGTGAAACCCGTGGGTATAAGAGTATTATATATAATGTACTCAAACTTATAGTTGTTATGACGATTACAGGTTGAATCGTTCAAGATCTGAGAGGAAAATTATAGAAATATTGTTTAGAGTTTAATTGTGGATATGGGTGTTCGGGTTCAGAACTGGGAGAGTTCAGTTTAAACAGTTTGATTTTTTTTTGGTTAAATTGATCGGTTTGGTTTATTTTTTTAAATCGGTTTAATAGTTCGGTTCGGTTTAGTTTAGAAAATTTAAAACTAATTACACCGAACCAATAAATTTTTTTAAATATATTCCCCATCCAAACAAAATATTTAAAGAAAATGTAAAAACTATGACATAATGTATATTGTTTGATTCGGTTTAAAACTTGTTAAACTAAATAAAATTTTAAAATCCATCTTTAAAAAGTAAAAAAATTAACAAAAAAATAATTCTTTTTATAATTAATATCTCATCTATGTTCAATTGAACAAATCGAAATTTACTTCGGTTTGTTTGTGAGTTCTTATTCTATTTCGGTTCAAACAAATTGAAATTTATTTTAGTTTGTTCAGTTCGGTTCTTATTCTATTTCAGTTCGATTTGGTGTGATTTTTAAAATCGAATAAAACTTTAATTTATCTATTTTAATTTGTTTTGAACAAAATCAGACTGATGAACGCCCCTAATTGTGGATTAAGCGAATATTCATTAAATAAGTGTACATAATATTAAACTCTATAATATTATGAAGAAATAAGAATCATGTTTTAATAATTTTAAAAGAGTGAGGCTACAATACTATCCATAGCACGGCTTGGTTCGTACTATGGATCAATAACTTCGTTTGAAGAGTTCAAACAATTAATTTGAGCCATTCAACATATTCTCATATGGAAATGCACTTGTAAATAAAATTTCATATCGTTTAAATTTTTGTTCTAATTTCTTAAATAGGTAGAAAATCACTACTTTTAGATTGTCTAAAATTGAATATTAGATACGGTTATCTTTTACTTATCTAAAAAAATTTAGTAAATTTCTTTTAAAATAATATAAAATTTGATCTATAAATATATTTTAATAATATGAGATTGTTAAACAGTTCAAATCAACTAGTTGGATCTCAAAATAGTATAACAAATCTCAAAAAAAAATTTATACTATTTTGAGATCCAATTCTATATTAGTAAATAATTTATTTTTTTAATCTGAATCTGAAATTGCAGCTAAATAGTATAACAAATATAACGCGATAGCGACTTCGCGAACGATATAAATTTACGTACCCAAAAACACATGTTCAAATTCAAACCTTTAGTAGCTAAGTAGCACATGAAGGCTATGAGGTCGGCCCAGAACACAAACCAATTCCATTCGTTTTCACATATTGCACATAGCCACATCCCACATAGTACCAATTAGTAGCTAAATAGCACGGGACGAGTTTGGGTCCAATGCTCATCGAACTCAAACTAAATTCGATAGATTCCATAACCGTCTGATTCGCTTTAATATCCGTGCACACTATATATAAAGTGAATATGCACGAATATTAAAGTGAATTGGACGGTTATGGAACCATCAAACTCAGTCTAAGTCCGATGGATATTGTACGCAAGCTGGTCCCAAGTAGCACATGAAGGCTATTCAGAAGCTGGTCACTGTAGCCCGCGCGGAGCGGAGCATGTACACGGTGCTGATATAAAATCGGTGTATTTGTGTCATGAGTTCAGACAGTAATCGATCGGTCTACTTCACGTGCAACTTTAGAGGTCCCCCCCATCTATATGACAAACATTTGAACCATTTCCTTTCGTTCTTTTGTTCCTTCCGGCCCGTAACATTAATTAATTTTTCTGGTCTCCCTTGTTTGTTGTATATGCTTTGTCCGTGCATAAATATATCCGTCTCTCTCCTCTCCAATTGCTCGAAAATTTCAGATTGGGGAATCCGCAACCCTGAGCTGTTCAGACTTTGTTTGTCATGCACTCTTTGAAACAAAAACAAATAAAAATAAAAAATGCGCGCAATAAATAATGAATAAGGAATATGTCTGAACAGTATTTTTAATTTATTTTTGTAAGAAAGGTAATTTAGCATAGAAAAGGAAGGGACGAAATCTAACCCCACATGAGGGACATGAAAATGATTTTAAAATTATGTTGTGGGGATGACAATAATAGATGATTCTCCGTACGTTCTACCTCCACTATCATCATTATTCAAAGTTTTTTAACTTGAAAACAAAAACGATAATTAATTTTGCAGAAATAAATTGTACTGTTGGTCTACATTTCTTTGGCAGCTAGCATTTTTGCAGTGGGGAACTCGTACAATAGAGAATCAGATGTTTGGGCTTTTTTTTATAAAGAATCAGATTTTACAGCCAGAACTCAAACAAGCTGAAATGTAGTTCCAAGTTTCGTACAAAGATATAATAGAACGCTCAACAAATTAAAAAAAAAATAACAGTGAGCATATTTATTTAAAAAATTAAGGGCAGAAATTAATTAGGCTGCAGGTAACCAACTCGGTTGAAGAAATTTATGACGAATAATGTGCATGTACCAAAGAATGAAGCACAAGTGCGTTTGGATGAATCAAGAATAGTGCAAAGATAGTAGCTATTTTAATTTTGAGAATAGTTATTATTCTAACATTTTGTAGAATTAGTAGAATAGTGAGCAATCTCACAAAAAACAAACAAAAATTAGTGGCTATTCGCTAATCCAAACACACCCAAACGTAAATTAGTAGCTCGGAATAGTGCTAATATGAAATAGTAGCTATTTTCCACCCACGCAAACGAAAATATAATAAAATGGATGTACGTACATTATTGTGGAATTAATCTATAAATTTCTGAAGTACCTTTGGTATTAAAATATTAAAACATTTAAAGGAACAAAACGCTAGCATTGAAGAATCTTCCAAATGTGTTTTTGTTAGAACCTAACATTGCCATTCTTGCGTACTTGCTGCCATACTTCCCCATTTGCCTTTCTCAAAATTTGGCAAAATTTTGTTTGAGTTATAGAAAAGTGGTCACAGTCGCAGCAAATGCCCTCAAGTTAAAACGAACCAGAGCATGAAAGTGACTCGTGAAAGAGAAAGGAAAAGAAAAGCATTGGCATGAGTAGTAGAGAATTTTATTTGCCTCTTGGTTAGGAGGCAGCACTTGCATGCAAAAGTGATTGCCTGGGTTTTAGTTGCTGCCTCTTCTCATCATTACTTTAATCAAGGGGAGATTCTGCTTCTCAGTTTGTTATGATGTTTTTTTTTTTTGCTTTTTTTTTTTTTTTGGAGGTAGCTACTAGCTAGTAGTTCGTTTATTGTAATGCCCCCCCCCCCCCCTTATGATTCTAGTTTTTCATTTTCCTTATCCTTTCACATGTTTAATTGCAGTTGGTTACTTTCACTTTTAATTGTCCATTCGCCACGTCGATGTGGGGCCTCATCCCAGTCGGCACTCCACGTCTATAAGTTTCATTATATATTGCGAGTGAGTCTATGGTACTATGCATATCATGTGTTGATCCGTAATACGGTTCAATATTTCTTTTTTCAAAATCTTAATGGTCAATTTGAATCATTCAACATGATTTTCATATGAATATGTACTTGTAGACCGAATTTTATATTTTTGAAATTTTTTTACTATTTTTTAAGATAGGTAGAAAATCACTTGATCTGAAAATTATGGACCATCCAAAAACAGTGATTTTCTATCTATCTTAAAAAATAGTAAAAGAATTCTAAAAAATATAAAATTTGGTCTGTAAATACATATTCATATAGAAATCATGTTGAACGGTTCGGATCGACCATTAAGATTTTAAAAAAGAAAATATTAAATTGTGTTACGTACTAAATCATGATATGCATAGTACCATAGACTCACTCATATATTGCAACCATAATACAGCGTCTTATGTTTCTAAAAATATATATCAATGTAAATACAGTCATTGGCGATCCAAGAAGAGTCGTGGTTAGACAAAGTGTCTATTTTTTAATTTAATTTTTTTAGACCCATTTTGATATTTGTGTCAACTTCTAAATAGATGTAATGCCTATCTCTGAATTTAATTCACAGTCCAGTAAAAAAAATTGCATAGAAAAGAAAATCAGCTCATAGTGAATCACTTAAAAGAAAAAAAAAACGCAATCTGATTCGCTCCTTCATTTAGAAGAATCGTTGATTTGTTAGGAGAAAAAAAAAGGTCTGCTACTAAAGATACAAATACGTACCGTGACTAGTCACGTCGTAACTTGGATCACATGTCGTGTTGTGACCAAATTTGAAAAGTTTGTCATGGCACGTGAATGACCACGATACATTAATCACGCCATGACCACACGTGATCGGTCATGTTTATCACGTTTGGTAATGTTTATCTATTTATTTTTCATAATTTAGGTTTGTTTATTTAAGATTTGCCATTCGATCAAGTAACAATCCAAATTACACGTGACCATGTGTTGTGCCGTGACAAAATCTTTTGCGTGACGTGCCTTGCTGTGCCAAATTTTCGAAAGATGGTCATGTCACATGGATGGTCACATCACGTAACCAGCACACGTATCGTGACAAAACTGTGCCGTTCTGTGACATATCCAATCATGCTGTGACTTTTTTAGATTCTTATCCACTACTCGGCTCTGATTTGTCAGGAGAAAAAAAAGTACTCTTGTTAATATTTTGTGATTATTTCTAACTAAAATCCTGAATCCGCATTACATAACTAAAATTAATTATTTTTTCACTGATAAATATTCATTGATGTGTGGGGATTATCTAATTTAATGTTAAAAATTAAGTACTTTCCTTTTCATAATCATCCATGAACTTTTTAATATATTAATTTTGTTGTATTTATTTGATAGTAATTATTCAATTTAAAAATTAACTTTTTAAAACGTATTTTAGTTTTTAAAAATAATCTTAGTATAATTAGTTTCTGAAACCTCTGAAGGAGGGAGATAGTATAGTACCATGTGTTCCAATAAAGTTTTATCTTTTGAGACTGTGCTCTAGAAACAGTGACGTAGAGTAAGGGGAGGCAAGGAAAGAGAGGGATCAACGCTAATTTTACTCTCTCTACAGTTCAATTTGGGAGTAACAAATCTTAGAAATTTTGTACATAGATCTCAGTCTCTCTCTCCTTCGCTGCATCTTCGATTTTCTTCTTTTGAATCAAGGGAACAACTTAATCAGGTCAGGTTTGTTGGGATTCCCCCTTCATGCTCTTCCCTTTCTTTTAATAAACAATATTTCACCTTCTCTGAAGCACAGTCTGAGTATCAATTCCAGTGTAGTTCTCTACTATAATATAAATACCATCTCCAAATTATATCTATCATACAACATTGAATCATGAAATGATCTATTATCTCCATTTTAGTACCATAAAATGAAACCAATCCACCCTCCGTTTATATATGTTGGTTGGTTTAAATGTTTAATTCTTCACTTACCGACCAACTAAAAATGTTTTTAAGTTTCTATAGAATAGGGAGATTTTTTTTTTTATTTGAAACCCTTAGGTGAATAGAATAGGGAGATGCCGTGTGTGTAGTGTTACTAATATGGTCTGTCTTGCATTATTGAGTCAATCACTAACAAGGGAGTGCAAATTTGTCATCTGCTTCACATTTCTAATTAAGCTCAAATGTATTATCCGTTAGTTTGGACATGCATTTTTGCACTTAATATAAATATGAAAATTACGAATAAGGCTATGATAAATACATATTACACAACATCCCGGACTATGAACTCATATTTTCATTTTTAAAGTCCAAATTATTAATATAAGCTTTTCAATATGATCTTTATATAAAAATGTACTTGCAAACAAATTATAACATTTAATCTCTAAGTATAAGTTTATAAGAAGATCATGTATAATCAATTGTTAGAATTTTGAACTTTGGAAATAAAAGTGGACCCATAAAGTCAATTCGTAATATACATGTATGAAAGATTGAAAGGAGAATATATCTAAGAGAGTGGTCAGTAAGAATAAAGAAGTAGATTTTAAAATTAAAATTACTTGACTCATTGTAATAAGTTTTTTATCAATAAAATTGTAAATAAACATTAAAGCTACTGACTTAAAAAAAAAAGAGAGAGAGGGAGAAATACATGCTTGTTATTCTACTACCCAGATATCGGTGTACTTGCTTGTGTGCATCTGTAAAATCTGCAAAATATCTATCCGTTGTAGGTGTTAAGGGGAAAACAACAGCTTTCGTTTAATGCCACTTTTGTGATGTTAGTGCTTCTTTTGGTTTTCCCAAAATGACCTCATAACCAGGACTAGCATTCTATACTTTTCTTTTTCCTATATATTGCCACAATAATATTATTCTGTTTTTTGCGTGAGGAAAGAGGCCAGGTAATGAATTTAGAACATTAGGATAAAAACTTTGAGCATTTTTTTGTAGTGAATCATGATGAAGTAAATTTAGAACGAGTTTAAACTGACTAATTAAGATAATTTGTGTCGAGCTTCTAATAATGAATTTGAACTTTTGATTTAAGTATGCTTGAGAATTAGTGTGTTTATATTGTCAGCAATTCTAATAATGAATTTGAACTTTTGATTTAATTCTTAGGCATGCCAAAATTGTCCAAAAATTTAAAATTTAGAATAAAAATGTTTATTAATTTGCCAGGTCGATGAAAAAATAATAGTTCTAAATATTCGTACAAAGCTCATATGTTGGCGGTTCGAGTAACTATCATCTCCGGTGACCATGCAGCTTCACTAGAAAACAGTGTTGTAAAAATTATCCGTTTAGGCAGATTAATTGACCGATTATTTCTGATTAATTGACCAATTATTTTCGAAAACAGCTTTCACGGATTTTACTGACTAATTGACCGATTATTTCTGATTATGACCAATTATTTTCGATTGATCAATTAGCAGTATTCTATCCGTCCGACGAGTGCATAACGTTATTTATAATACTGCTAGAAAATAGAAATAAATTGCAGTCTCTAAGGTGTATATCACCTGAACTTATTACATCATGCAATTGAATGGAAACCGCTTGTCTGCATGAATTGAGATTTTGAATTTGTTTGGATCTTTAATTCCATATAACTCTACTCTATTTCTCAACATGCCTAGAGTTTACCCTCCATTTACTTTTTTATGTATTTATTTTATTCACTAATTTCATTTTTTAAATAATTTAATTATTTTTGTTTTTTGATTCAGACTGTACATAAATTATGAATTCTAAACCTCAAGCAACTAAATACATTCATCTATAGTATTTCAAACTGATCAAAGAAAGAGGGTAATTTAGTCAGCCAAAATCTATTTAATATCCATAAAAGACTTCATATATTATATATATATAGAGAGAGAGAGAGCGAGCTGGGCTAGGGTGCTTCATGGAGTAAAATAGATTTTTACTCTATGGCACTATATTTTAATTTTGAAAATACAAACAACCAATCAGAACGCTCAACATGATTTCCATATTGAAATGTGTTCGGAGACCAAATTTTATATTTTTGAGAATTTTTTTACTATTTATTAAGCCACTTTGAAAATTGCTGATCCAATGGTCCAGGAATTTTTACTATTTTTTTACTGTTCACAGTGGATCAGCGATTTTCAAAGTGGCTTAATAAATAGTAAAAAAATTCAAAAAAATGTAAAATTTGGTCTCCAAGCACATTTCAATATGGAGAACATATCGAGCGGTTCGGATCGGCTATCTGAACTTTGAAAATGAAGATATAGCGTGGAGTACAAACGTGTTTTACTCCACGTCTCACCTTAGTCGACCTCTCACTTAGAAGGTGTTATCTTTAGTTTCAACTATTAGAAAGTGTTATGTTTAACTATATAGATTTTGAGAGTTTTATTTACAACTTAGAACTGAAATTATAAGAAATTACAAGGTTAAATCTTTCATGTGTAGCTTATTAGTTTATTTAGTAAAGTTGAGAGTCAAATTACTTAACTGTTTTAATATTCACAAATAATTTCATTTGAATTATACGGAAAGTATTGTCTTCGTTACTAAATTAAGATAAAAAAAACTGATTCTCATATATATAGTTTATTAGTTATTAATGAAATAAATCAGAAGTTAATATTTTATGAAGTTTATAATTTTCGGTTACTTTATACTTTAAATTGAGAAAGTGAATCCATCAAATGAGGAATCAATTTGAGTAAATGGGTCAGATAAATCAAAGGTGAACAGACAAAACTCGATAAAAATAAAAAAATAAAATAGTTAAAATTGAACTCTCACAAAATTTATCCTTTTGGGGGAAGGAAACGAATATTCTGACAACGGCAACAACTAGCATAACACCTGCCAGAATCAAGAGATAAATCACAGAGATGTTTTATACTTTGGATGGAGCATATATAAAATTTTGAGGCAATTTATAAATTGTTTTGTATATCGACTAAGTACCAAATAGTAAAATTCAATTGTTAATCTTTTATATGGTTCGTTTAACACATGACGTGTATAATTGATTGAATATATATCCACATTTTTTTTAAAATTAAAATATATATATATATATATATAATACACCGTTTACCTCTTATTAAAGAGTCCGGCTAGTATGACATCGGTATCATATGATACCAACTCCAAAATTGATTAAATATAGTTCAAACGACTAATCCAAACCATTCAAACTGATTTACTTTATGAGTGATGTATTTACATGTAATTTTTTATATTTTAAAATATTTTAGTATTAAATCAAGCCGTCAAAAATATTGAAAAATAAATGCATTAAAATTAACTTAAAAACTCACACATTTGACAGCTTGACTTGGTACTAAATAAATTTGAAAAATTATAAAATTTGCATGTAACACACAACTAATGAAGTAGATCGGTTTGAACGGTTTGGATTCATTGTTAGAAGTCGATTCGGTAGATTTTAAAATTGATGTTATATAGGCTAAAATGACATAATATCATATTAGCAGGACTCCTTATTAAATTCTCAAATAAATTATTTTGAATGTAATGTATCCCTCCAACAAGAAAAATAGCATAGATAATAGTGGCGAGTGAAGACAGATTTATCCTGATAAAAAAAAAAAAAAAAAAAGATAAGAGTATGACGTAGAAAGAGATAAAGCAGAAAAAATAACATTTTTATTTTTTGGCTTCTAGGGTATGAAGTAGAAAGAGATAAATGTTCACAGTATCAACATGTTATTTTTATTTAATATCTCTGTTGGCAACTTGCTTACACATCATTCATGGAACCTAAGGAGGGAGCACATCTCCTCTTGACCCACCTCTTTCTTTTTTGTCTGCAGCTGTTTGACTGCATTCAAAATTTTCTTTGTTGCCATGGCAATCTCCTAACATTTTATTACCAGAGAATTCCTTTTTCAACACTTGTACCTCTTTATTTATGTTCCTCTTTATTATGAGAAATAAATATCCTCCCGTAATAAATAGTCTCCTTCCATACCTTGGGCCATCTTGCATCCCTTTTTCCCCTTAAATGCCTCCAGGAACATTTTTTTTACACAAATATCTACTGCCCTTCAAATCTTACACTAGCACCTGACTCGATATTTACACAGAAAAGAAAAAAGCAAAAAACTTGACCGAAACAAACTTGCAAGATTCTGTAACATATAGTTTCTCTGGTGTTTTTTACTCCAGAAAAAAAATATATCCATAGATAGGAGATGAGAAATAAACACAAAATAGTGTTTTAATAAATAAACAAAAGGTGCTTGAGAGGGTGGGCCTTTGGCTTTGAGACACAATAAATAAACACTAAACAGTGGAAACACAAGATGGACTTAAATTAGATCCTTTTTCAGTTGGCATTGTAGGCTGTACAGAGCTAGAACTGTTGTGAGGTGACTACTTATGCAGTATTCTTGCCCCTATCAGACCCCTCTTAAAAAATTATAGAAAAGAAAAAAATGAGGCTCTAGAAAGTTTTCAAGATAAACATGGTTCTACTCATCTATATCCAGGCCTCTGTAATACAAAACTGAATTATCTACTGATATCAAATATAAAAAAAAAAATTAAATTATAAAATCTGTGCAGATTCAGATAATCAGATATGGAGGCCCAATTTTCCCATTTTCCAAGATTTACATATGATATTTTGCAACTTCCTAAGTTGATTATATTATTGCTTGCTAACTTGTCCCTATATGAAATTATTAATTATACAGAGGAACGCGTTCAAATCAATATTTATTTAGTTATTTAGGTTCCAACTACCAAGGTAGACTTATTATTTTACTTCAGTTCAGATTCTTAACCTATTATTTATGTATTGACTTAACCCAAAAGATCACAAAGAAAGACCTTTTTCTAATCTCAGTAGTGTGCTTTATTAAGGTTTAAGGGGGTTTTAACAAAAAAGGGAAAAACATGCTTAAGTAAGAAGAGAGAGAAAGAGAGAGAATATGTGTGTTTCTGAGAGAAGAGGGATGGATGTCTTTCTCAGTACACAGATCCCCATAGGAGGCATTTTATCCAGCATTTCTCTGGGGGAACTCATTCTTTTTGCTTAGTTTAAAGGGACAAACACACTCGCATACTCCCTCCTCGCTCACGCACACACTCATTCTCATTCTCTCTGGTGCTTTTCCTCTCTGTTCTTCTCTCTTTCTCTGCCTAGCAAGATACCGAGGGGTTGAAGTTTGAAGTTTGAACACAAAACCCAACGGCAAGGAGAGAGAAAGAATACAACAATGGTGCTTGTGCATCATTAGCTCTTGTACTGTCCAATGATTGATACGCTCCTCTCTCACTCTACACTCTCTCACCTCTGTTCAATCTCACATTAGTAGAAGATGAAGTCTATCAGTGCCAATAATAACAACAACAACAATTGGTTGGGTTTCTCTCTCTCTCCTCAAATGACATCAATGGAGGCCAACCAAAACAACGATCAAACCCACCACGCACACTCTCACGCACAAACCCACCAATCCATCAACACCTCTCTCTCCTCACCTCCTCCTTCATTCTTGCCATACAGCTCTTCGGTTACCCCTTCTCTCTGCTATGGCTTTGGAGACGCCAATGCAACCTACTATTCCCACATCTCCTCCATGCCTCTCAAATCCGACGGGTCTCTTTGCATCATGGAGGCTCTCTCCAGACCTGATCAAGAACAAGGTTTGTATTAATGATTATTCATTATGTTCTGCTTTTAGCTTCAAAACAAAAAAAAAAGTCGTTGTTATCCATTTGTTCCACTCTTTTTTAAGGGATGGTGCCATCGCCATCACCGAAGCTAGAAGATTTCTTGGGGGGGACCCACAATCAGTACGGTGGGGCCAATGAAAGAGAAGCCATGGCACTTAGTCTAGATAGCATGTATTATAGTGAGCACCATGGAGGACCAGAACACCACCACCATGTCCAATATTTCCAGCCATTGCAAGAGGGGGTTTGCACCATGCTCGCACCTCCTGAAATGTACCATACCTCTCTTGTCGAAGAACCAATTGGTGCGAATGAGGTAATGTCGACTTACAAGAACTGGGGTTCTGTGGGTTATGGTGATTTGCACTCGCTAAGTCTCTCCATGAGTTCTGGTTCTCAGTCGAGCTGCGTCACCGCCATGCAAAATGGTGTAAGTCAATCTACGGGAAGTGAATACAACATGGCAGTAGATGGAAGTAGAAAGAGGGGAAGTGACAAGGGGAGTCAGAAACAACCGGTGCATAGGAAGTCTATTGACACCTTTGGTCAGAGAACCTCTCAGTACAGAGGTGTTACAAGGTATGGAAAATTATCAATCACATCTTATCTTTCTCATTTCATGTAATGTAGTGGTAGATTGAGTATGAGATGAGATTACTATTTCCGGTTGAACTTTATTGTTTCCTTTTGAAACAGCTGGGATAGCAACTTTTGCTTTAGTCTTATCTGTGTTACATTTTTTGTTTATTTTTTGATAGGCATAGATGGACAGGAAGGTATGAAGCACATCTGTGGGACAATAGTTGCAAGAAAGAAGGGCAGACAAGGAAGGGCAGACAAGGTATAAACTAGCTTAATTAAATTATATCATTATTCCTAATAATTGTTATTCCACCACCATTAACAAACGTTTTAAAGTACTATATTCCTTCTTAAAAGCTTGTGGTCGTCTGATAGTCTTATTTATTCCTTTCTTTAATGGTTTTGCATGGGGATGCTAATCACGGATGAAATAAATATGTGCTCCTTGCAGTTTATCTTGGTAAGACTTTGCAATTTGCATCTTTTACTTGAACTTTTCATATCTAACTATTATTTAAGATATCTTGCATGTGAGAAGTACATGCTAATTAATAAAGGAATGTGACTTATAAATTCGTAGGAGGTTATGATATGGAAGAAAAGGCTGCTAGAGCATATGATTTGGCAGCCCTGAAATATTGGGGGCCTTCTACTCACATTAACTTCCCTGTAAGCAATGTTTGGTTTCAGCATTATGTCATTATGTGGACTTAAATGCAAATGTTCTTCTTTACTTTTGTAGAATAATGCTCTCTGATACTTTTTACTAATTACAGATAGAGGATTATCAGGATGAGTTGGAAGAGATGAAGAACATGAGTAGGCAAGAATATGTTGCCCACCTTAGGAGGTATACATTCTGCATTGATCATTGCTAAGTATCAAAATGTATTTGTAGTTGCTAAAATTTTGATATTGTTAAATTCACATCTTGCCAAATTGACATATTTATATATGTTTATTATTTATTTAAATTAAAAAGTATATTTTTGCAGGAAGAGTAGCGGATTCTCACGTGGGGCCTCAATTTATAGAGGAGTAACAAGGTTTGATATATGATAAATACAGTTAATCAAGTATTTTCATAATATTTATCTTATTGAACTTGAACATATTGTCTTTTTCTTTTATTAGGCATCACCAGCATGGTAGGTGGCAAGCGCGAATTGGGAGGGTATCAGGAAACAAGGACCTTTATCTTGGGACATTTAGTAAGTCGTAATAATGTGATAATTGCATGATTATCTTGGTAGTTAGAATAAAAAATAAGGTGTAAGATCAAATAAAATTTAGGAACTATCTTTAACAAACACCTTTGTGCGTAATCTGCATGCTTCTGTCTTGAAAACCATGACCTTGTAATGTAACTAGGAATATATGTCCTTTCACAATCATAAAACCTTAGCCTAATGATTTCTCATGCTCCTTTCAAAGAAAGAATGTCTCACTGCCAAGCTTCATGCTTTTGATATATTGCATGAAACTTTATCTTAAAGTTGTATACACCTTATGCATGCCCTTTTATAAGGCTGGTTTCAAACAGTAACCTCAAAGCCTTTGTTTGACCGTTTACCATGGTCTTCACATATACTAAAGTTTGCTACAAATTAAAAGTATTCAGCTTTTGGAGTCATTATTTTTGGTTTGTTAGAACTTACTATTGATCACTAACTAATTTAGTTAATTTAATTAGTCTTCCATGACAGCATTAATCAAACTTATGACAATAAATTAACATAATAAATTAATAGGTACGCAAGAGGAAGCAGCTGAGGCATATGACATAGCTGCTATAAAATTCCGTGGATTAAATGCAGTGACAAACTTTGACATTACCCGTTACGATGTCAACAAAATCATGGCCAGTACCACGCTTCTACCTGGCGAGCTGGCCCGCCGTACAAAAACCCAAGAATCCCCGTGCAATGGTTCACTAACCCAGCAGAACGAGAACAACCAAGATCTGGCTTTACCATGCAACGAGGAAACCTCTAACAAAAACCATGACATGAACCAGACAGTTTCAGATTTGGGTGAGAGTCGGGTGGGATCATTTCTGGTAAACCCGAATCCAAACCAGACTCGAGTTGCGGATGAGGGTAGTGAGGTAAATTTGGCCAATGGATGCCACAATGGTGACGGGAGCCCTGAAAGAGGTGGTGGGCTCGCTATGTTGTTTTCTAAACCTGTATCTAAGGTCATTGAACCGGCGCCATTAAACCAATGGATGCCTTCTGCACAAGCCCGGCAAGCGGTTTCCATTGCACATTTGCCGGTTTTCGCAGCCTGGACTGATGCATGAAGTTTGCCAGATGGTAGGGAAAGTGGTGGTATTTTGTTTCAAGGGGAAGATAGGATGGCATTAGATCATTTCTCTTTTACCTTTTATCTTTTTTTGGAAGTTTAGATCTGTAACAGAAAACGTGAAATCGGTCTCTTTCCTTCTCCTTTAATCAGGACTAGCAGGGTTTAGAGAGAAGGGATTTTGTTTTGTTTTGGCGCAGAGACCTTTTTCACGCTCCTCAGAAGTTGTTTGCTAATTAACTTCTTAATATATTAATTTCCATCCTTGTTTATCTTGTTCATGTTTTTGAATTTCCTCCATGAAATATCTTAAACTAGTAATTTGATCTACCAAAGTTTCAAATATATATATATATATATATCTTAAACTAATGCAACACAGTTTGACACAAAATAATATAAGAAGTTCAAAGATCTTACGTGACCTCCTTAATTAATGCAGAATCCTTATCTAGAATTCACATCACCTCAGCTAACTCAAGTTTTGAGTTTAGATCTGAACCGTCCGATCTGCTTTAGCTCGGATATTAAGGGGCCCTGTACATTGTAATTCGAGCCGGATTCTGATCGGACGGTCCAAAATTTTAGTTAGTTTAGATGATCCGGACTGTTCGCCAACTACAGAAGTAAAGTAATTAATAACATTGTGCAGCTAGAGATGTTTTGGACCGTTCGATGAAAATTAACGATCCAAACTACCTCTCTGTTATTTAAAAAGAAAGTTGTATAGGACAGCTGTTGGATTTTAATCATAGATCACATACAAACTTGCTGCCATCACAGCGGCTGTGTAGTTTCCAAAGCAAATAAATAGATCTTTGAGTTAACATCAACACCAAAAATTCTTTCCATCAAGCTGCTATGATGGTAATAGCTCCAAACCTTTCTGTACCAGCTAAGTAACAGCTACTATAGTAGTGTTCAAATCAATACTACAGTTGCGTACCTATGACATTGATTGAAGCATCGGTACCGAATCTAGCGTGATTTCATGGAACAAATTTATAAGCACCGCATTAATTATCTCCATTTCTAGAATAAAGGGATGCTCCATTTATAAAGACGCTTTTCTTATTATCATCTAAATTTTGTCTTCGTTTTGGATAAAACTGGAGGTAAACATATCGGAAATTGTCCGTATTGACACGTCAGCAGTGAATCGGCGTTGACCGCGGAAGTTTGACGGGTGAAGGGGGAGAGAAACAGAGAGAGAGAGAGAGAGAGAGACTGCGAAGAATCTAAAACTTGGATTTGGTTTGTCTCTATCCGGTTTAATTGTGAAGTGACCCCATCTGTCAGCTGCATCTCTGCCATCACTTTGCTCGAAAATTACAGAGTTTGCCCCTGCCATATTGTACGCAAACAACACAAGAGGTCACAGAGAAGTCACAGGTCATGACAGCCCCCAGTTGTATCACCGACTTGTGGGCCTCTCAGCAGCGCTTGACAAGTGATTTACCCTGTACAGTCAACAGAGTACTGAGCTAGGAAGCGAGGTTTTTCTGAACTAAAAAGAAAGATAGCAAAAGATGCTTAATTACTTGTGAACCCCATGGTGTACTTGTCAGTGTTTATTGTAATTCATATCTCCCAGAGGTAAACAGAATATTTATGTCTACATAATAAATAAAATTATTTATGTTTAGACCTCCATTTCCATTAGATTCCGCATGAATTAAAAGGGTCAGAAAAAACGCTCCAGTCCAGTTCTAAATAATAAAGATTTTAAAACCTCAGAGGATAAGGACTGATTGTTCTGACTTGTGGGTGCAATAATGGTGTTGGGAACTAATACGATTTTCAATATATCTGTGTTTAAGTTATAGTTATACTTTTATAAAGTACCTCTTCAAATTATTTACGAATTTAACGAATTATATAAATCACATGACATTTTTTTTAATATTATATAAGTTAGAATAAGACTAGCGTGCTACCTGTAACATAGTAACATGTCGTACTACATCTTCAAAAATCAATTAGATATAAGAACTAGTTTTTGGTCTAGTGGCAAATAACATGGGTATTAAATAGTTTGGTGACTTGACCTCCAACTTTACTAAAAAAAACTATTGGATATATTTCAATGGCTAATTCAAACCATTGAAATCAATATATTACATAAATGATGTATTTACATACCAAAATTATAATGTTTTAATTCATTTGATATAAAGTCAAGCAGTCAAAAAATAATGAAAAATGAATGTATTAAAATTGATAAATTTTATACTGTTGACCGCTTGACTTTATAATGTTTTATTTTTTGACCGCTTGACTTTATACTAAATGAACGTAAAAATTGATAAATTTTATATTTAAATACATCACTCGTGAAGTAAATCGGTTTCAACAGTTTGAATTTGTCGTTTGAAGTTTACTCAATAAGTTTTTGAAAGAGTAACATAATATATCACTATGCTACAGATAACACACCAGCGTTTTCCTATAAGTTATATTACTTATACATGACTTCTATAGATATTTCCGAAAATATCAATACATTAATGTCTGATTGTATTATAAAATAATGAGCTTTTACATTTTGCAATTGAGATTGGACATATGTGACACATATGATGTGGATTTGAATTGAAATGTTAATATGTTGTTTCGTTTGTGTGATTTGATGAGGCATATAGTTTATGCGTTACAAGTTGGATCATTGTTTAATGTGTCTTGTGTGTATTCACGAAGAATACGCAGCGACGGCCGTGTCAATACAAATTAAGATGAGCTATTACCAATGATATTAAAGCAAGACATGCAATATCAAGAGCCTAGCTAGGTATGACCGTATGACGACCGGGAGAACTCATTTACCTTCCACCAACTTGCCCTCCATTTATCTTTACCATATTTATAACGAGTCTGGATCCTCGAAGTAACTCAAATTTTATGTTTAGATCTGAATTGTTTGATTAGAATTCGGATGAATATAGTTCGAAATAGAATGTATAGAATCTCTTTAATAGTTTAGCCGAAGCAGATCAGACAATCCGGAACCGAACTCAAAATTTTGAGTGTCAAAAACACAAACCCATTGGGTATAGTGATAGAAAGGACGGAAAGTCACAATAGTAACCTAATAGTTCTGAACACTACAAGAATAAAATAATATATATTTTTGAGAGTAAAAAAGTAATTATTCGTGAGAGTATATAGTCAGAAAGATACTTTTTTCTATTAGCAACCGACAGTATCCCTCGCAGATACTGTTACCGGCTTAGGATGGAAGATTCATCATTGAAATTCAAGTAAAAAATTGGAACGATACTTGATGACATAATTTCATAATCAAGTTCATGCGGATTCATGAACTCTTCTGTTCAAGAGGAGTACCTTTCTGATATGCAAAGGTGGAATCATACAGAGTAAATGTGGTCAGTTGATCTTTGATCATTTTTTAATTTTTTTTTACTTATATATATGACTATATAATGTAGAATAAAATATTATGGGTACTGTAAAATTGATCTCATTCAACGTAAATATTTTACATAATTGATGCTCAATATATGTTTGATCTCATAATTTGAAAGTGTTGTTATGCTTACATGGACTGTAAAATGAACTTCAAAAATTATAAAATTGTAGGGTAGTCATGGCTTACGTAAAAGTGATGAAATCAAGTGGTTCTATTCGACATTTGAATTTAAAAATTTTAAAATTAAAAATTAAAAATATAATAAAATTATATTATTTTATGACTTTGTAATATTATGTTATGGAATCCCTCCCTTATTTTTAATTAGTTTCATTACGGTTTCTACTTGCCTCATCACAACATGGCCCACTCCGGACAGCATTAAATTGCATTGGAAAAAAGCCGACCCATCTATTTGTAATCTGAAACTGAAATAAATGGGCTTACTATCTGGCCCAATCCAGAACTGACAATGTCTTGAGTTTCATTCTTGCACTGGGTTTTCCACTTTTCCTCATGGAGATTTTGTATCATATAGAGTGGTCCAGGATGCAAAATAGTTGCATTCTTTGTCTTATCCGATTAATTAGTTTTGCATTATTGCACATTTGCCAAGTTTGTCCCTCTCTCCAGATGCGCACTTTGCACTTATCAAGTTGGGTAAAAAGAGAAATTATTTGGTAGTAAATATTTTTAATTTTTACATATGCACTTTTCCGGTTCAGTAAAAGAATTTAAACCACCGACACGAGAACCGAATCCGGATCACCCAGGTACCTGACTCAAGTAAATTACAAACGGACGATTCAGATTAATTCTTTTAACTTAGCATAAATCTCAAAACAGACCCTCAACACTTTTATAAGCACCAGATTAACTTTGATCGGGATAGAATTAATCTGAGTTGTCCGTTGATAATTTGCTTCAGCCAAGTATCAAGGAAAATGCCGATTTCATGAGAACCATCCATACCTATCAAGTTTTGAACTGTTGGCGATGACGTTGTGTAGCCAACGAGATCACTTGTTACCTTCCTCAAAATAATTTTTTAAAATATATTTTTTAAATTATATTTTTAAAGAGAAAGATTCAAATGTCTTCATTTTTTATGCCTCCGCCATGTCTCCATTTTTTAAACGTTAGTAACTCAAAATTCAAATCATAAACTTCAAAATAAAACTGTTAGATGTGATCTATGTTGTTTTCTCTATATGCTCATAAAATATATCATATTTCGGTTTTGATTTTATATGAATTAATAAGTTAAAAATCAATTTCTAGAAATTATCCACATCCGTACGTTTTGCAAGCTCTTGATGACAACCAAAATAAAGTCATTTAATGTTTTGTAAATTATGTTTGACTTTAATAATTATTTGTTTATGTTTTATTGCACGATTTTTTTTTTGTTAAATACGAGTTTATAATTATACTTAGAAAAATGTTTAAGTGCCTATATTTTTTGTGTTCATTATGCTTTAATTTTTATTTCTTTATTTTTTAATAATATTTTTTTTTAATTTATATGTCAAAATAAACAGTTAGATCACGTACATAAAAAATTATCACTTTTCAGATTTTAATATAATGTGCATCAATAAGTTGAAAAAACCAATGTTCAAATTCATTCACATATTGGTCTATTTTACAAACTCTTGATACTAATTAAAATAAATTCTAAATATCACAATCTTTTATGCATGCTAAGAGAAAATGATATATATTATATCTAACAATTTTATTTTGACATTAAAGTTTAAAATTTTAAATTGTTGTAGTTATAAAACTAGAGATATTTGAATTCTCTTCTTATACTCATGTACATTAAAAATTAGAAATCTATAATGAATATGCAAAATAACTTGCAAAGTAATCACGAAATTATGTTCAATTCTAATAATTCGATCTCATCTCGCACACGTAATTACATGATATTTTTATTTTATTTTCTCTAAAGATTGACATCTTGCTTATTTTTATTACATAAAATGGCGTTTTACAAATTATAGAGAGAAGTGAATTATCGTGGTACATCCGTACATGTACATGTTGGCTTGTTTTCTTAGTGATGTTTATTATAGATAACTGTATAGTAAAGCTTTTCAGATATTTTAATATACACTAGTACAGAAAACGCGACTATACAAGGTCTAAAAAATTAATGTCACACGGTTACACGACCAGCCAAGGAGCGTCGTGTATGAATAGGGGTACTTAATTTATGATGGGAAGTTGGATGGCAAATAGTGTTCACTCCAACCAAGGACAATATTTAATGACTACATGATTTTACGAAATGAGATTCCACAAATATGAGAACCTACAATATTATTTCGGAGATCAATAGATCATCTTTCCATAAAAATGTATGAAAAATATATTGAAAAAGATTGTGATTTTTAAAGTGTTACTTAATTTACTTGAACTAAAATTAAATAGATCACATGAAGTTAGATATAAATATGTACATTTAGCAACATTTAATTGCTAAATTTAATTGAAATAAAAGTAGCTTATAAGAACAGATCAAATTGAAACACATAGATGGAGAAAAGGCCATTAAGTAGATGGGAAAGAAGCTTGCTCAATTTTCCCAATGTTCACTAGATGAGAAGAAAGGTTGGCAAGAAAACCCAAAACAATTCCAAAAGCAAAGAGAGGGCCCAGAATGCCTTTCATTCTCACAAAATTTCTACACACTGAAGAGGGCCTAAAAGACGCCTCATATGCAAATTATATGCAAATGGGTCCAAATCTGCTACAATCTTTGCTTATAAATAGTAACCCTGCTATCTCTGTTTTTCCGAATCTAACAGTTCAACTATTTCGAGATACGTGCACAAAACAGTTCTAAAAAAAGTTACTTTGTGATTCGTTCTTAAAAAAATTGAACGGTTAAATTCGTAAAAGCAGGGATAGGGTTTAGGGTTACTATTCATAAAAGCAGAAATAACAGAGTTACTATTCACATGAAGAGGATCGCAGCAGATTTGATTCCTATGCAAATGAGGTCCGGATTCTGTTGAATTATTTGATTTATTTCAGATGTGAAAAGGGATATTACTTTCTGTAATTATGAAGGAACGCTTTTCAAATTGAATTACTTTTCGTTTTTTATTGAAAAAAAATTAGATCAAAACGTATAAAGTTTTTTTCTTATTACTATATTGAACCAAACAGTCAACAAGGTGGTGTCACAGCTACGAGTCCGGCATCACGTTTATTATCCAACTGTACTGTATTTGACAACAACTATTACATATATCAAATACCGCCTTTTAACATCAGGTTGTATCCCTTTTGTGCTTGTTCTCCATTCTATTATTTTATATTTGCAAAAAATCTAAATGAATCTTTAAATCTAATATGATTTTTAGTAGGTACTAGAGGTGTTGCTTTTATCCGATTATCCGGATCAGATCCGGATATGGTTAATTTAAATAGGGTATGGTTTAAAAATATAATCGGTTAAATGATGGGTACAGTTACAAAACTAATAATTTAATATCCGAACCGGAATCGATATTGTAATAGATAGGATATGGGATTGATTTAAATATCTTATCCACAACTGAACCCGACCCGATACCCGTATAAATACCCGATAAAATAAAAATATCATTTCTTTATAATTATTTAATATAAAAATATATATTAATAACTATGAAAAGACAGTCATTTGTAGTATTTTTTTAACTTCTTGAAGAAATTTATTATTCCTTTCACACAGATCATTGAAATCAAATGTCACGTTCATCTTTTGCCCATAAATTTCAAAACTAATTAATTTCTATTTTATCTCTTTGACTATTATATATCTTCTTTTCTGCACAGATCATTGAATTTTATGCACTCTTCACTGATTGAAACAAACTAGTATTAATATTTTATTCATGAATTTTTGGAATCATAGAATGAAATCACCATCTCCAATATTGTACTTTCTAAAATTATCTCATCGGCCCCTTCAATATTTTTTAGCATATTTTAATTTATATTATAATGATATATTATGTGAGATGTTTAAGAAATTATAATTATATTTAAGGAGAAATTGTGAAAATGTCACTCCAAAATCTTCAAATTGTGAAAATGCCACTCCAAACTTTGAAATTGGCAAAATGCCACTCCAAACTTCATTAATTTGTAAAAATGCCACTCCAAATAATTAATGACTATAATATCCTCGCCTATCCATCTCCACCCCCGCCCCTCCGCCGCCTCCTCCCGCACCCTCCGCCGACCCAACCCTCGCCCATCGCAAGAGGCGCAAGAAGCAGTTTTCGGGCATGATTCCTCTCGCCCGCCTTCTCATTCTTCGAAACTCCTCCTCCTCCGACAAGCACCAGCACCATCAAACCCTCATCTACGACCCTCCTCAGCCGCGCTCAGCCGCCATTCGAAACAGGAGAAAGAAGAGGAGAAGTAGGGTATTTTAGTTATTAATTATTTGGAGTGGCATTTTTACAAATTAATGAAGTTTGGAGTGGCACTTTGACAATTTCAAAATTTGGAGTGGCATTTTCACAATTTTCCCTATATTTAAACTTAGAATTTTTCAAATGCTTGTGAGTTGCGACATGTACCCGCTCTGGATCCGGGCTAGCCCTAGATTCGAACTGGACCCAATAATTTACAAACAAGTTATGAGTATCTATCTACCCGAAATCGAAAAACTGGACCTGAAATATCTATGGGTAGATTGGTATTCGGAACCGACCCGATTTGAAACTAATAAGTATATGGATCGAAATTTGAACCCGAACACTTTTAGAGTACGGATTCAAGTATAATAGTATCCGGACCCTACCCGATCCGATAGCACCTCTAGTAGGTACTCACTACCAACCTTAAAAGTTATATTAATGTATTTGTCAGATATATATTTTTCAAATATAATAATATCCGGATCCTACCCGACCCAATAGCACATCTGGTAGGTACTCACTAGTCACTACTAACCTTAAAAGTTATATTAATATATTTGCCAGATATATACTTTTCAAATATTGCATTAACATAGTCTTAATTAGTTCTAATTAATTTAAACTTGGGCCCAATCATGAATACAAGTCATAAATATAACAACTATTAATTTGCAGGCACTGCATGCCGTCTTAATAACAAGGTTCATTGGTTGCCTTATTTATATCCCTCTTCAATCTTCATTATTACTTAATTGTATTAGACATGCATTATTGGTTTCGTGCTCTTTGTCTCATTAAGCTTACAAGTCCGACAACAGGTGAATCAGATCTCATAATTTGGCAAGAACACGTTGAAGCTCATCAAATCAGACAGATAGGCACAAAGAGAAATATTTCTGTTACATTCTGACTGTAGTATTTTGTGTAACGACTCGCTGTTTAATTAGTAAAAATGGTTTATTAGCAAAAGGAATTAAGCAACGAATCACCATAAAATGTAGAATTTGTTTTCGCCAAAGAGGAATCTGCGTTCAGAAATCATGGTCCAGCTGGCACCAAAGAAGACAGATCTATCAGAGGTTGTCCGATCTCTTACCTGGGGATTTATGTATTTCGAAGAATCCAAAATTTTATCATATTTTTGATTTGGTTTTGTGATTTTATTTCTCTACGACTAGTACTCACAGCTCACAATATAACAATGCTGGAAAAAAATAATAACAAAAACTATATGATAAAAAAATATTAAGTTAGAGACGAGATTGTCTCCTTAATTGTTAGCGCGCCTAAGATATTATTAATTGTCATTGTGTATATATCAATAATACATCAATTAATATGAACCAACCAGCTATTAGCAAACCCCAAGAGATAGGAACCATTTCTTCATTTATATAATAGACAGGAGTTTTTAATCTCCATATTAGTGGGCCCACATGGCATGGAACTAATTATGTGGACCAGCAAAAATAGGTCAATTTGAGCTTAGATCATGGTATCATAATATGATATATGTTATCAGCTGTGACCATGTGAGCTGTGCCTCTTGATTGATTATTTAAACATCTACGCATCATCATAGCTTGTTATCTTCTCATGCAAAAATGATGCAGCCGGTGTTATTACAAAAAAAAAATCAAAATAAAACAATTTTTACCTTCGATCTTTTAATTGCCAACTTCCTATTTGATAAAAATATATATATATATATGTCGTCTTAAGAAACTATTGAAGGAATTTCATTTTTTTTTTTTCCATATTAATGAATTTTTATAATATGTTAAATAAGGTATATATTCCTATTATATTGCCGGATGCCCAATGATATTACCGAAGGACAAATTTGGGTCCGATGCCGATCGGACTCAAATTTGGTTCCAATGGATAGTATAACCGTCCGATTCGCTTTAAGAATCGTGCGCATGGATATTAAAACAAATACGCACGGATCTTAAAGCAGATCGGACGGTTATGGAACCCATTGGACCCAAGCAGCTCTCATTACCGAAGGCATAATGGTCCAATATTAGAAGTTCTTTTGTTAATAGCAAATTTGTTTTCTCTTCGTATCAGCCTCCAATGATTCTGTGTAGGTCCTTTTTTAAAGTCATAGTTTATATTCATACTTTTCCACAGTTAGAAAAGAAAAGGAAAAAAAAAATTACCTACCATTTGAACTTTTGTTTGCATTAAATAAGAATTAAAACTCTTACATTTATTCCAATAATACATACTGAACTTTTAATATGCAACCTCTCACAAATAAAATAATGCTTTAGCAATTAAACTATGCTACACATTATTCTCAACTATGTTAAGAGCAGAACTAGGGTGTTCCCAAGTTCACCAAGTCTCTTTATGAACTCTCTAAAATTTATTGGATTGGCTTTAAACGACGAATTCAAACCATTAAAATTCTTTTACCTTACGAGTAATGCGTCTACATGCAAAAATTTAAAATTTTATATTGATTTTGTATAAAGTCAAGTGGTCAAAAGACGTCCAAAAAATGAATGCATTAAAATTAATTTATAAACCTTCTAATTTTGACTACTTAATTTTATACTAAATTAATTCGAAACTATAAAGTTTAGAAATACCCAAATCAGAAAAGTAAAAGCGACATTCATACCCACCAAAAAGAATGTTTGTCTTATATATAAACTCAGCTTATTAGGATGAAATATATTAGCCTTTGACATATTAACACATGTACAATCACAATTAGTATATTAACCGGCCCTAACAAAAGTAAACACATATGATGTTGATGCGAGACCTACATCTCACAAAATTACAAAAAAAACTTCGTTAAGTACTTACATGTAATAAAATAAATAAAACATCCCCTTCAGACATCAAAAGCAGAATTTTCAGAGTTATGACCTGAATTTTGGAACAATAATTTGTACGTAAATAAAAGGAAGTCAAAGATGTATAAGAAGAATTTTTAAACTCATCTGAGTTCCGAACAGCACATGCTACCTCAATCAGCAACATACATTCACATGATAAGAAGATAAATAATAAAAACTAAATTAATATTGTAATTACAGGTGACAACAGATCCGAATGATTAGAAATGAAAGAGGAAATGAGGAACAGCATTTCACTGGTCAAAATATGAAATCCTATTGTAACTGAACTTAAAAAATGCTTCTATTACTATAAATTCCTAAAACAAACAATACAACCAGTAGGTAAACACATTTTTTTTAAATGTAAGTGAATCAAAACAAAGAACAAAAGGGGAAAAAAAATTACGCATCTGAACTGATACCAAGAATTTCTTACAACAAAAGAATCGAGCGGGCCAGCCGGTGATGTTAGAGTCACCGTACATACCACTAAAAACAAGATCTATCTACACCTCCCCTAAAGGAGTAAACCCAATTGCCATATATCCGTCCCCTACCCTTTTCTTTTCTTTTCTTTTTTTAACTTACATATCTCATGTCGGGGGACGATAAACTACACCATGGGCGTCCCTCCATCTGTTCCCACATAATTGCGTCCTAATTAAAGCAAGTACATTTCAAACGTGCCAAATTCTCATGATACCTGCTCACCTATCAAATCGAGGCCCACGAGCAAAAATGATATCCCCTGAAAGAGCAGGAAGTAGAAATGGATTCCCTGCTTGGACAACAAGCTCCTTGCTGCCGCTGTCAGTAGCAAAAACGCCAGTGCAAGCTCCTTGCTATATAACCTGTTGTGCTTCTTCTTCTTTTTATTCGTTTTCTTCTCCTCTTTCACCAAATCATTCAAATTGGGCACCGATCCGCCAACCCTCGGACCCATTGAATCGTCCTTCTTTGACAGCGCAAACGAGACCAAGTCACCCTCAGAAGAGCGACCCGATTTCTTGGTGACAACCCACTCATGAGCAGAAGGGAGCTGGAAGAGGCCTGAGACCATGGCATTGAATTTGGTGACGGACATGGTGTTTTCAAAGAGGAGGTAGGGGATGATGAAAGGGAATGAGCCGGGGGCGGGGAGGACGTTGAGTAAGGATGTGAAGGCTGGGACATAGCAGACAACCCAGGCTGGAAGCTCAGCCTCGGGCACAAACATCGTCATCGGGAGGATGATGCAAAACAGCGTGAACGAGTAAAAAGGGAGGATCAATTTGCGCAGCAGGAAGAAAAGGAATATCAAGTTTGACTTCTTCCATATTGATATCTGCATTAAAAAATTTAAAAAAAAAATCTTTTATTAATTCTGTATGACAATATAGCAGTTCGATGGTTTATTACATTGTTTTATTCGCGCTGAACGTTATTTTGTGGGTTTGTTATGACAATGACACGATAGTAAAAGACCAAAATTTATATTAATTCAGGTGGACAAGGATGACAGTGACAATCAGGTGGTGACATCAATAGGCATGGATGAGGGAATAACAAGGTTAAAATGGACATAAAATAAATAATTATAGGGGGGGGGGGGGGGGGGGGGGTTTACTGGCAGCTCAAGGATAGCATTCCACATGCAACTATACAGAGAATAATTGTAGTTTAAGTATCATGTACTTGTTAATCATTGTTGTCTGCCATTATGCTTTTTGTATTTGTCACATAGAATATTCCACAGCTAGATAGCAATGGTTATTACTAAGAAGAAAGTGAGTTTAAAAATGAGAGATGCATTGTGAGTTGTATATATACCTTTGATCTAATAATATCAGGCAAGCATAGCCTAAAAAGCTGCATTGGCCCTGAGTGCCACCTATGTTGTTGCTTCCTATATGCCTCGTATGACTCCGGCAATTCACATTGACACTGTAATAAAGAAATTAATTACTAAACTCAGCAAAATATTTTGCTAGGAAACAAAAGACAAACTATAAAAATACAGTGTATGAAACCAGCATACCAAGAAGCATAGTGAGTTAACTCTTGGCTCCAAGTTCATTAGAAAATGTTATCGAAATTACCCTTATCACATATATAATATTTGTTTGCATAATGACGATGCTTATAATTGTCTGTCAGGTATTTGCTATTAAGATGGTTTCAAGTTTTTTTTTGGTCAAAATATAAAAATATATATATATATCACAATATGTACCTCTACATCATTGAGAAAAACAAATTTCCACCCGTGGAGGTGCGCCCTGACAGCAATATCCATATCCTCTACAGTTGTTCTCTCCATCCACCCACCCGCATCTTCTAGCGCTTTTCTTCGCCAGACCCCAGCCGTGCCATTAAATCCAAAGAAATTAATAAGAATGCCATTGACTTGTTGCTCCACCTCAAAGTGGAAGCACAAGTTTATGTTTTGCAATCTTGTAAGGAGATTTTCATCCTTGTTCACAAATGACCACCTTGCTTGCACCAACCCAACCTCATCATTACCCTTCAACATCAAATTAAGATTTTAGTTTAAATTCAATATGATGTAGTTGATAGAATGTGCACTTATTCATATGCCAGACAAGCCATTGAGCAAGAAAACAATGAAAATGAACAATCGCATCAACTACAATACCAAAAATGTTTATAAGAAAAAAGAAAATTACACCTCATTAGTCACTATCATGGAAGTTGAACCATAAGGTTTTATTTTTGGAATACATGATCATAAGAAGGAAAACTAGTAGCAAATAGAAAAGCACATTTTTGGCTTTACAACTAAGGTTACTGGCCTTACAATTGGAATCTGCTATCATGGAAAGTGTTTTGACTACAAAATATACTTGATTTAACCACAATTCCCACAATTCCCATTGTCCGTAAATAGCTGCCAGAACAAAACTAATTTCTGCAGTCAAAAACTGGAATAGGAAAAAAGCCGAATAACAAATTTTCTTTATTGTTACCTTGAAATGGGGCACAGTACGCTTGAGAAAATCGGGCATTGGTTGAAAATCAGCATCAAAAATTGCGACAAACTCATACTCCTTGACATAGCTGCAACCCATAGCAGATTTCAAATTGCCGGCCTTGTAACCCTCACGGATGACGCGGTGGCGGTACACTATGCGGGCCCCATTCTTCTGCCACTTCTCCACCTCTTCCCTTATCAAAGTCTGAGTAGTGGGGTCATCTGAGTCATCCAGGACTTGCACCAAGAAATTTGACCTCGGCCAGTCCAAATTGCAACAGGCAGCAATTGACTGCTGATAGACCTGAATTACAACAGGAAAAAAACCATTAATTTTGCCATACATGCCTAAATTGTCAGGAGCTAGATTGCTCTATCAGAATTGAACAATCAGTGATGGCACTCTTTATGTTTTGTCTTTTTCCTTACTCGTAGTGTTGTGAATTCTGCAATTGAGGCAATTTTTGGAAATTCAAAATCAACAAGTGAAGAAAAAAATAGTCAAACACTTTTATCTTCTCTATCCTTTTCAATTCCAACCTGAATTGTTCCCGTAGAGATTTCCAAACCCCATGAACCCATAATCGACCTTCGAATTTTCCTACTTTCCTTTCCAAGTTCAAATTAAACAAAATTAATCGGAAATTCAGAATTTTCAAGCTTACCTCACGTTCATTACACATGGGAATCTGAACCAACACCATGGGGTAATCCTTGCCCGATTCGGGATCCTTATATAATGCCTTTGCTACAGGTTTAATTCTCCTCAATTTGATCCAAAGGGCCCCGAGACAGAGAAACACACGGTCCAAGGTCTGGATCAAGAACATGACCGTGCAAGCATCAGACAAGAATTGCAGAGGAGGTGCAATGTACTGAGCCCTTAGCCAAAGCCACCCTTCATGGACCTGGTCCATAAGCACATGAACATCCCCCATCCCCATCCTCCACAAATTGAAGTACTCCGCCACCTCAAAGCACAGCAACAGCATTGACAGAAAAAGGAATGCCTTTATGCAGCCATAGACGCGGTTTCTTACAACCGGGTTCTCACCTGGGGGGACTGATGCCAGGTCGGCATCGGTTCGGCCTGACCTAACCCGCCGCTTCACAACCGAGCCTAGTGAAACCATTGCCGAAGCAAGCCCAGTGAGGCAGCCAGCAGCCTTGTGCGCCTTTAGAAGCAAAACCCAGGTAATTTGTTTGGCATTCTTCTTGCGGGCCCGGGATGGCAGGGAGCTGTCACGAGCCACAAGCTCGTCCTCCTCTTCTCCCTCAATCTCGGCAATTGACCAGTTTGGGTTCTCCATTTTGACTATGACCGGCGTGCCCCGGTGGGTGTCTCTCTGCCACCAGTTAAAAAGTGGCGCCATTGAAAGAAGAAAGGGAGAAAAATCTAGATCTCCTTTTAGGTGTTTTGTCAGGAGGCGCAAGAACCCGCCTTTTTTGCTAAATTTAGACTGTGTAGTAGGATCAGATTGTGAGATTTAAGATGGGAGAATGCATGAACTCGAAGGATTTGTGCAGTGTATCTTATACCTCTCGCTCCTTTTTCTCTGTTGGAGAGAGGAGTGAGTGGGGCTGGAATAAGAAGGGATGCCACGCACGACAATTGGAGAAGGAAACAGCTCAACACGTCTAGCGATCTACCAAGGAGAAATTACTCTTTAAAAAATTAGAGAGAACGAAAGATAAGCCATTTATCTTTCTCGTTTTCCTTCTTTGATGGATTTTTATAAAATTAATGGAATGCTCATGATTACTGCGGGTAATAGAGAACAGCTGGAGAAAGGGATGGAAATGGAAGAAGGAATGCAAACAATGGAATGGATTTTACTACTGAGTAAAATATTTTGTCCTTTTCAGCTCAATGAGCGGGATTTTTTTTCCTTGTTTACTCGTACATTTCCTTTCACGCGCGCAGGAAAGAACCTGGAAGGAAGACTTCGTTTAGAAAAATATAATTACTGTCCTATTTTTAACCGGGTGGAGTTTACCGGTTTTATTTCTCGGGTAATTGAATGCCTTCTTTTTTCTTTTTCTTTCCCTTCTTGTTCGGCACCGACGCACCCTTTTATGGGTGCGTATCCTCTGAGATATCTCAATTTTTGCGAGACCGACGTGTCCGGTTCCTATTCGGGGAAGCGTTAGGGGGCCAGTTTTGTTTGAGTTTTGAGATTCGTGCATAATGTATTTCAACGATTGAGATATTCCAAAAAGTCACGTAAAGTTTGAGATATCTCAGAGGATGCGAATTCGTTTTTAAATTGGTGGGTAGTGAAACGAGGAGACGATGGACATTCCGGACAAACTTCTAAAATTGCGGAGTAATTGATGGAACTTTGCGCTCGTACCCTCCTTTAATTTCATTATTGAATTTGATCCAATGAAAACTCAGTTTGAACTTTATTTGTTAACGTGATCAGGAGTTTAACTATTTATATAATTAAATAACTAATACAACAAAGTAGCAATCAACTTTTCCAAACTATCTATACTTATATTTAAAAGATCAATAATTATTATTTTCTTACATTAAATACAGAAGCTCTTTCCAAAAAAAAAAAGTAATGATCTACCTCCAAGTAAGGACAGAGATCACCTGCCCCCAGTGAGACTGACAAGTGGGTCCAGACGAGTTTATAAATTTAGATATTAGTTTTTAGTTTAGGTGTGGCCCACATTTCAGTGACTCAGGGGCAGAGAATTCAATCCCTCCAAGTAAACCTAATTATATTGGTCATGTTTGGTTGAGGAGTAGGTGGTGGAGTAAACGAGGAGTAAATTTGAAGGACTAACATGGAGTAACGTTTGAGTTAATCTGAATTAAGTTACTCCATCTAGAGAAGTAGAGTAACTTACTACATCTGTAGATCTCGCAGTTAGAGTAACATTATGTTATAATTTTCTTTATTTGCATTAGTTTACTCCACCAAACTTCAACCAAACTCTAACCAAATATAATTATTTTAATCTGCCTTAGCTCGGAATAAGAAATTTAATCTGGAGTAACTTTACTCCAACCAAACATGACCATTATCCATAGTTTTTTATGTTCTCGAATAGTGTTATATAATTTTACTTTTTTAGGCTTGAACTGTTTGATCTAAAATAAATGTATTATATCAACTGTACGGTATCATAAAAAATCTATCAATAATAGATTGGACGGTCTGATTCGGAGAAACAAGATCCTATGACTCAGATTGATAATAACAATTGTATACAAATTAGATCAGAGAGTAAACAAAATTGTTCATTCAGCACGGTCATGATATAATTTAAGAATTTATCGAGTTAGGTTTAATAAGAAACCTAAAGAAATGTAAAATGTAAAAGTAGTGGGTAATTTGGTAAAAATAATGTTTCATTAAATTTAGAACCAACAAAACAAGAGTGACTGTTCAAATTAAAATAACAGCTGTTTCTCGGCTGTGACCAAATCAACAAAGAGTAAGACTTTGCGCCGTTAATGCAAGGATCTTCTATCACGATAAATCAAAGGCCGTTAATTGTGCGACCAACGGTTGAGATCATTTCAATATGGTCCCCTCGTGGACCCGTGGTGGTCCTAACCGAGTCAGGTATTACTGCATGGATCAAACCCGGTCGTAATTCAACCGGTTTTCCGCCAGGTTTTGAAATTACATATTTACCCCTATCATCTCCTCTTAGCACCGTTAGGTGCCATATCTAATGAGGACACGATAGTAATATGAATTGCAATTGTCTGTTCCATGAATGCGAGTGTTGCCGAATTCAGATTCAGTGAACTAACTAAATTTTTGGATTTTAAATTGGGATCGTATGATTCGAATTCCAGACTATTCATATTTTGAGAATGAATTCGAATTCTGAGATAATTCCGAGCGACAGATTCCAATTAGACTGTTTCGATCCAAAATCCAAAAATTAAGTTACTTTAGGAGATCCGGACCCAATGTTGCCCGGGCCGGGTCTGAATTCCCTAGAGTAACTCATATTTTGAGCTTAGATCCAGACCGTCTGATCCAACTTGGGGTCAATCCGGCACAAAATAGAATGCATGGACTCTTTACTATTCGTGCCATCTCAGATCAAATGGTCCGGATCCAAACTCAAAATTTAGGTTACTTTAGGAGATCCGGAATCGTGTTTCGCTGGGGACTTCTTCAACTTTGTTTTTTCAGACGCAAAGATGTGGACTTCGTATCCCCTACAGTGACTCAAATTTTGATTTTAAATTCAAACCGTTCGATCTTCTCTGGCACGAACATTAAGGACTCTGTGTATTCCACTTAAGATCGGATGGGCCCATACTCAAATACAAAATTTGAGTTACTTTAGGGTATCCGGACATGGCATGAGAATCGAGAGGCAACAACTCAACAAGCGATTTGGTGACACATGTAGTGCACGAGATTGGCCCCAAAGTAAGGATTCTGGAAATCCTAACCGTGCGCTGTCTTTAGTCTATAGTACGTCTTCTCCAGTTACGAGAACAGCTTATTTCCAGTTTAGGCATTCTTCTAGACGGCGCATGTAGTCGTAATTCGTAAATAAGAACGGATTAAAGAGCAGCCTTTGGGGGAAATGGAGATGTAAACGATTTTGTTGTCGAGACTCGAGAGTACGAGCAAGCTGGCTGAGGTGTCAGGGATATGGTATTGGCACAACAAAAGTTACTATTAACACGACACAAATGTAATGTTTAGAAATGGACAGTTTTGTCCTTTCCTAAATATGTTCCTCCAATAACTAATTATTTCACTTTCATTAAAGCCGTAATTAGTTTCCTAAAATATCATGAGAAATATCTTTTTCCTTCCAGTTCAATAATAAAAATTATAGAAATTTATAATTTTTGTCCATGCTCATGAGAAATTATAACAATTCCAGTTCAGTGATAATAAAGTTTGTTATCTTTTCCTCAAAAAAAAAAAGAATCGGTATCTATTCAGCAAAATAAATTTTTCTTTCCGAATTTTAATAAATGATAGAAACATTTTCATTTACTCGAACCAAATTTTTTTTTTCCACATAAATAACTAGCTCTTTTTCTCCGTACACTCGTTATACATTATTATAAGCTACAATAGTATTAGTATGTGGCACATTTTTGTTCTTTTTAAATTAAATTTACTAAAGAACAAAAAATTATAAATACGTATTGTAGCTAACCACCACATGATAAGTGGGTTCATCATACTATTAGTATGTGGCACATTTTTGTTCTTTTTAAATTAAATTTACTAAAGAACAAAAAATTATAAATGCGTATTGTAGCTAACCACCACATGATAAGTGGGTTCATTATCTCCCGCGTATGAGACAAATTTCCTGTTGGTACGCACAGCAAGTGCCCACTACGCATCTGTCATTATCTTATATATAAATATACGTCATGGTCGTGTTTAATTGTGAAGTAAGAGATAGAGTAAACTCCTTACTCCAGACTTAAGAAGCTAAACAGAAGTAAAATAGAAGAAGTAAGATAGAGTAAAAAATTACTTAATTTGAAATAACTTACTCTATCTATCTAAGTGGATTAACTTACTCCGCATTTACTTCACTTGTATGACCTACTGTCATAGAAATAAACATATTTTTTAACATCTTACTTCACCAAGTAGATTAATTTAAGTCATGACTCCAACTACTAAACAAGATATAAAATACGAGGAGTAACATGGAGTAAGCAATTTAATTCTCATTAATTTTACTTCATAACCAAACACGGCCCATGTTTGTAAAGAAATCTAATATATTTTTAAATAAATATTAAGGAGTTCGTCTTTTTTTTTCTAATCATAATTTACTTTCACGAAGTACTGTAATCATATTTTTTTTTAGTTTATCATTTTTTAGTTTTTACCGTATTTTATTTTATGAAGTGCTTTAATCGTAGTTTTATTTTGTTAGTTTCATGTTTAAAATGTGTAAATTATTCCATAATTTAAATTTTACTTGATGTAAGTTTCTTACAATTCAATTCAATAAATAATCATTAATAGACTAAATCGGTATTGTTTCCCACAATATGCCCTATATAAAGAATCTCAATCTAATATGTGCAAATTGTGTAACTATAAATGTAAGTCGGAAATATACTTGAAAAATATTAAAACGGGTAAATAACTAAATATATATATGTGTGAAGACTGGTACGGCTGTTAAAATAAGTTCGCATTACTATGAGATAAATTAAAATATGATTGGAAACGAATCAAACAATAATTGGGAATATGTCTCGATGTTATACCTATGCTGTGATTATATCTATTCTTCCAATCTCTATTCTAAAAGTCTTGATTCCCACTACAAAAATTTATCACTATATGTGAGAATAAAAATGTTTTTTACTGTGGTATCTTCGCGGTATTCCGGTCGGTAATACCGATACGTTCAGAAATAACATTTTTTCTGTTAGTGCATCATTAGAAATAGTTACCTTTTACTCTCGTAGACAGTGTCTTAAATAGTTGCACCATTGACCGTTTGTGTACAGTAAAATAACTTAACGAACAAGAATTATTCTAGTAAAATGACAGCAGTTTCTGTAGGAGGTTGAGGGTTCAAAATTCAAATGAAGGTTTTTCTAGACATTAACATTTGAATGTTATATCTCGGTCTTTATATGTGAATCTACATATGGTCGTAGATACTAAATCATCCCTATTATTTAAATTTTTAATTATGTAAATTGAAATTTAATTTAATATTACTATTTTGTAAGTTTTTATATACTTCTAACTTCTTTTATAAAATGTTGAATACATGCATGTAGCTTAAAGATTAGAATCTCAGTTTATAGTCGTAAGAAATAAATCTGCTGCATAATTGCAGGGTCTCTGTTTTTCCAGATCAAACCATTCATTTTTTTGAAATGCATGAATCTCAAAGCAGTTAATTTTTATGTACGAATCTCAAAATAAATGAATGATTTGATTTGAACAAACAGGACCCTGCAATTCCAAAAAATCACAGCAATTTTGTTTTCATAGTTGTATACTTGAATTTAAATTTCACATGTGAAATACTATGCATTTTACTTTTCAATTCCAAAATTTAAATTTTCTAGTTTTGACCTTGTTCATCTCTCTCTTAAAGAAAACAAATGACTTAACCGACACCACACACCAGGAGCTCTCCATGACTTTTTAAATGCAAATGTTAACACCAAAAGAAGTTCTTGGAAATAATTAAAAATGTGTGCCTCTGTTTGCATGTTTAAGACATAAAACGCTATATTATAACGATTCGGCACAAAAAAAATTTGCTCAGTTCTTGTCACATCAGAAGTTTATATTTTTTTTCATTGTTTAAGGAGTGATGACTGACGACGGCATTTATTTATTATTTATTTAATTACACTATGAAATGTTGACACGGATTTCTAATTGTTTTTTCTTGTTAGTCTACCTAGTTGACTAATTTAAATTTCATTTTAGTTCCATGCATGTTTGAATGTTTTGATTCATGAATGGGAGTTTCTTTAATCAGACACCTCAAATCAAAATCTCATCGTATCTTTTTGAATATTAGGCTATATATATTCACATTGAAAACAAGACAAAAAAAACGAAATAAATACAAAATTTATAAAAAAATAATCATATAATTTATCATATATTTTTTGAAATAGTATTTTGTGAGTTGGATGCTCACATTATATGGGTTCATATCTCTTATGTTATTTTTTGAGGCCAAAACTTACCGCTATCTTTGTTGTTTATGAGCTACAAAAAAAAACAAATAATCATAAACTATTTATATACTTTGCATGCTCAATGTAATTTAAAATCCTAATATTTTTGGTCAAAATCTCAGCGCTTTGCTATTTAAATACTCTGTTAGATGTAATTATTTTATTTTATTTTAGTTTGTTGGTGCAAATTTTGGGATCAGGTAAGACGGGATGGACCACAAAATGTATTCGTGGCATGCAGCCGAGCGGCGATAAATGACAATGTTTAAAATGTTGTACTTTCTGAAGGTCAAGGCCGACAAATAACCATGTTTCTGTAGGGTTGGTACAGGAAACTTCCCACCTTTTTTCGGGTGCGTATCCTCTGAGATATCTCAATTTTTGCGTGACCGACGTGTCCGGTGCCTATTCGGGGAACCGTAGGGGGCCAGTATTATTTGAACTTTGAGATTGGTGTAGAATATATTTGAACGATTGTGATATTCCAAAAAGTCACGCAAAGTTTGAGATATCTCAGAGGATGCGAATTCCCTTTTTGAACTCCAACTTCATCTCTTCTGGACTCTTATTATTCCAGTTCTTTGATGGTCTCGAGAAAAACGCGGTTTGCAAGAAGTAAATTGTGTCGGTGCCTCGGTGTCCAATGCCCTGGATTGAGGCGCGCATGAAGTCATCTCCTCTCCATTGGCATCACTCACTGGAGTTCTCCAGAAGTCACCGAGGTCATCTAACCATTTTATTTATCTATAATTGACTTTCTATGTCAAAATTCAGAACCGTCAAAAAAATCACCTGACGGGCGAATTTTTTTTTATAAACCATAAATTATGAACGAGTTGGCAACTCGTTCTTTACATTTTTTTTTCCTCGTTTTTGATCAATTTTGCTGAATACCAAAGCAATCCTCACAAAAAAATCCAAAAAATATCTAAAACGGGTTCCCAACTCGTTTCCAGCGAAAACAATATTTTTGGGCTTTGAGATTCGTGCCAAGTTAAAAAGAACGGTCCAGATCAATTAATTGTAAAAGATTCTCACACAACGACTATGTTTACTTTTGGGCTTTGTTGAATTTAGTGGTGACCATCAGATCTGCATTAAGATTCGTGCTTACTTATTAAAATCCGTACATATATGTTTCAATTTCCGTGCATACATTTTTTTTGCGGGGAATGACTTGGGATTAGGGATGTTCATTGGGTCCGGTTTAATCGGTTTTGGACCGAACCGAATTAGATCGGTTCAAACGGTTCGGTTTTTTCGGTTTAATGGTTCGGTTTGGTTTGCTTTTTAAAACCGAATTATAACTTCGGTTCGGTTCGGTTTGAAATTTTCAAAACCGAAATAACCGAACCGACCGAACTTTTATATATTATGAATTTGGTCCGGACCACCCCGGTTTATTTCTTAATATTCCGGTTTATTTCTTAATCAATTGTTTTAAATACTTCGGTTTATTTCTTAATATCCCGATTTATTTCTTAATACTCCAATTTATTTCTTAATATATTTCAGTTTATTACAAAACAATTGCTTTAAATTAAAAAATGATATATTTCGGTTTGAACTGAACAAACCGAAATAAAATTTCGGTTCGGTTCGGTTCGGTTCTATTTTTGAAACTGAATTAAAACTTTGGTTTGCCTAGTTCAGTTAGTTTGAACCAAATCGAACCGATGAACAACCCTACTTGGGAGTCCGTTCTTGACTTCTTTTTTTCACTGGGAACGAGTTGGGAGCCGTTCTGTGGCAACACAGAGACCACACAGAAAATTTGGAAAATTAACCAAAAACGAGTTGGCAACTCGTTATATTGCCAAAAAAAATGTGGGGAACGAATCGCTAATCCGTTCTTTATAGTTTTTATAAATATCAAAACACTCATGTTGGAATCCTAAATTTGATTTTTCTATTTATGGTTTATAAAAAAAATTCAAGCAGCGCAAGGTAGCCGACATTAAAAAAAGTTCATTTTTCAATTTGTTTTATATATATATACCTTTATTGGACGAACGGCCTATATGGCTATATCTGTGTGGAATTGTTCAACGAAATTCTCAATAATTGGAAGGCGTATGTGTTGGATTTATTTTTATTGTAGAATGGAGATTGAGCCTTAGTGGTAAATAATTAATTATCAATTGGTGAGTAATTAATCATTGATATGAGCTAGGTTACTGTGCTTCATAAAGGGTAATATTTTACTCATTTTCGATATCTTCATTTTTAAAATCCAGATATTTAATTTAAACCATTTAACATGATTTTTATATGAAAACATGTTTAGAGAATAAATCATTATTTTATGGTGTAGAAAATTTTAAAATAATGAATTTTCTATTCCCCTAAATAAATAGTAAAAAATTTGAAAGAATATAAAATTAGATCTCCAAACACATTTTAAAAGAGACCCTATGTTCTATGGTGTTAGAACTAATTAAACCTAAAATAGATCCGATGTCCTACTTCTATCTCATAAAAGAGATCAAATTAAAGCACTTGAACAGTTTGATCCACCAGGCAACAAAGACGCAATAAAGATAATCAACAGCAAGTTCCTTTCGAATTTTATTTTTATTTAAATTACAGAAAGCAGATTCCAAGTTCACGACTAACCAGAAACATGACGAACAGATCTGGCTCTCGCAATGACTTTTCCCCAAAAAAGCGTTGCCTCTGACAACTTTTGGGAGGTTCGAACTTGTTTCCGCATAAGGGAAATATTATATAAAACATGGGCGTTGAATTGATGCACGTAAAAATTGTCAAAGAGACCCACTGTTAATGATATCAGGATTTTTTTTTTAATAAAATGTAAATAAATAAAAAGAAAATTACAAAACAGATTGATTACTTTTTAAATTATAAATATCATAAAAATTAAAAATAATCTTCGGTTACCTAGTTTGTAATCGAATTTTTTTCCGGTTACCTATTGCCACACATTTGTATACTGTGCCACACCATACAAATTAAAAAAAAATCAAATTTAAGAGTAACCGAATAAAAGAATTAGGTAACCGGTTATAATTTTCAGTTATCAAGAGTAAAATAAAAATTGGGTAGCCGGTTATAATTTTCTGCTACCAAGAGTAAAAAAAAAAATAGTTAAGTAGTTATAATTTTTTTTTACTAAGAGTAAAAAAAAAATGGTTAACTGGTTATAATTTTAAGTTACCAAGAGTAAAAAAAATGGATTAACCGGTTATGATTTTAGGATTTAGTTTTTAGATTATGGTGTGGAATGTTGTGGTGTGATTGTTTGTATATGGAGATAACTGAAAAAAAATTCAAGTTACCAAGGTAACCAAATATTAACTTTAGTTCTTATAGTTTTTATAATTTGAAGAGTAATCAATATGTTTTGTGATGTTTTTATTTTTATTTACGTTTTATAAAAATATCCTTCACATCACAAGAAAAGAAATGGGCTTGTTATTTGTACCTTCGGTTGACTTATTGTTTCTAGTTCTTTAGACGGGCATGAAATATAAAATAAATTTACAAACTCGGTAGTAAGACGCATTAACCAAAATGGACTTCCTCTGAGCTATTTATTTCTCTGTCGTTGTAAGTCAAAACCTCGACGCTGTTAATTGAAGTTAACACAAATTTAGATCTGACTGGGGAGAGCAATTTGGGTCCGATGGACTCCATAACCGTACAATCCGTTTTAAGATCCGTACGCACAAATAATAAAGCAAACACGCACAGATATTAAAGCAACTCGCACGAATCTTAAAGCGAATTGGGCGGTTATGGAGCTCATCGAACTCAGTTTGAGTCCGATGGGCATGGGACCCAACCTGCTCTGCTGATTGGGAGGGGATTTTAGGTCAACATAAGTTTGAAGGGACAACTGTCAACTATTTGACTGTAATTAACAATTAAAAGTTAAAATACTGTCGTTTTTATGTCATCACCTGTTTATTGTTGTCTTTGTAATTCATTTTAGTAGCATTGTAATTCAATTTTTGAATATGATCTGAAATAAAAATATTCAATTACAGAAAATAAAAGGCCGAAAAATTTATAGCTAAGGATAATGAAGAACAAGTTCAAATAATATACGTATTTTATATAGTCAGTTTAATAATTTTAAAATTTAATTTATTTGAATAATGTATCATAAATTAGTTTGGTTCAATAACAATAATAATGATAATAATAAAAATAGGCTCGAACATTTCCTATTATCCTTTTATAACCAAGATATATGTATTTCTTGTTATCTTGTATCATATATTAGTTCCCTTGCTCACAGGGGCGAATCTAGGATTTTCGTCAGGAGGAGCAAAAAAATACCGAATCAGGTTTAAATAGCTAATCGGATTTAAATCTATTAACTAATTAGGTATTTGATAAAAAATAATGCTTTAACTTATACTTTATAATGCTCTGACTTATAATTTTTGACATTCTGACTTGTAATTATAATAACCAATCATAATTTAAGAAATTTATTTTAATTTTAATTATAAATTTATCCCGAATTACCAATTAAACATCCAGAGGGGGTCAATTTTTTTTCAGGGGAGCAAAGTCAGTCGGAACCGATAAATCTCCACTAAAACTCAAAATCCAGAGATGGCGGCTGGTCCCCCTCCGGACTACACTGGGTCCGCCCTGCTTGCTCATGGAGTTTGCTGCAACTGGCATTCGTGGTAATTCTACGAGGGTAAATAGAGTTAAAAACGAACATGGATTTGATTTAAAACTAGAAAGAAGGTTCATCGAAATTCAAAATACATGTGGTAACATGGATTGGCCAGTTTATATGTACGCCGGTCTGTTTTTATTCTTGAACCCAACATATTCTTTAATCCCGTTTCTGTTGGTCAGGAACTCAGAAGCTGTCTTTTGTAGTCATGGATCGCTCGTGCCAATGTGCCATTTAATTTATTTAATATGATTCTGCGACGACCTTTTTATGCAGTGCTTTTAATACTTTCATCTTGTGAGGTAAAATCAATGATAAAGTAAAATGATTCTCACTAAAAGATGCTCAAAGAAAAAAGATATTCGTTTATAAAAAACATTTCATCTGTCACCTCACCTCAAAAGTTATTTTGATTTTACATCTTCCATTTACTGTACAATTATGTATTGCATATAATGAAATTCTCTAATTATTTATACAAGTCAGCGAGAATTTGTACAAATTGAATAACAAAAGCTTCAAAATTATGGATAAGTTCTAATTATATTTTATAAAAGAAGGTGAAATTTTAGTTTTTTTAGAGCACTTCTCTTTCACTATTGCCTTATATCATTCATTCTATTTTTAAATTATGCACGTAATGGAATTTGATGCACATTTTAACGTCTCTTAAATAATTTCGAGTTGTAGCAAGAAATTTGATTTGCAACTTATCGGCTTAATTTTAATTTTTTCTCTTTAGTTTAAAAATTATGTTAAAATTATTAAATTTATCATTTGTCAAGAGTCTCCTTTTATTTCTTACGTGTACATCATCTCAGATACATATATGATTCTATTACTGAGATTGTGCTCCACAACGAGGGTGAAATGCCCTCGTTAATGGAAGGGGGAGGAAGCTTTCAGAGGTGAAGTTCACCTTGAACAGTGATTTTTACACCCCAAATCGGGGTAAAGATTGTCGTCAAAAATCAATACGCGTTCACCTCCTCTTCCTCTCCGCTTCACCTCTACTTCTGTTCTGGAGCAGGTGAAACCTTCGGACAACTACGGGCCGAGGCACTGTTTACCTCTGCACAGTGTATTTTCCTTCCTCTCCCTCCACATAACCCCAATTAAAGCAGACTCTGATTAAAACAATATCTAAATTGCCCGATCAGAATATCAATAATTTTTTCACAAGACCATTAGATTTGAAATTCAATACATAAAATATATGATAACCGCAATATTCACATAATTAGACCCATTTGAATCATTAAAGTAATAGTATAAAAAAAAAGTGCAATTCATATTAGTGTGTGATAACAGTGTAAGAAGAGTGCTAACTGAACAATGTGACAATATTTCTAATTTTATGCTATTTAATATAATATAATTATTATTTGGATCATATAATTACTAATAATATCAATCTGAAAAATAGTAATTCTGTTATTTTTATAAAATATTAAATTAGCAAAATAATACCAATTGTCAAATTCAATGCTATGCAAACCAGAGAAAAATTTGCCTGAAAACAGTCAAAGTACTGAAGCCCCACATGGTCACATCAGCTGTCCACGAACCATGCAATTGTTGGGAGAGGGGGGTGTCTGATGCCCATCGGACCAAACTCGGTTCGATGTGTGGTTTCTACCGTCCGATCCATTTCAAGATCTGTGCGCATCACTTTAATATCCGTGTTGTTTGCTTTAATATCCGTGCGCACAGATCTTGAAGCGGTTCAGACTGTATAAATCACCTGTCGAACCGAGTTTGGTCCGATGGGCATCGGACACTCCCCTCTCCCGCAATTATTTCCGTATAACTGGAGGGTAGAGTGTAGACAGAAATTGAGCGGTGTACACTTGAGTGCATAGTTGTACACAAACAGGTGGGATCCATGAAGTATCACAGACCACATGTGCTGTTATTGATCTGCACTTCAGCAGCCTGTGCCCCTAGATTTGTAGCTATAAATGAGGTTTCCACTTCCAATATTAGAACAAACTTCACTAAAAAGGAAGGAGTTTTTGTTATGGATAAATTTCATGGTTTCGCCTATAAAAACTTCGTTTTACCAACAAATGTTACTTCAATATAGAAAGTTGATTGAGGCTATGATACTTCGCAAAGTGCGGATGAATCCATACTATGAATTTATAGCTACATTTTCAGAATTCAAATAGTCGATATAAACTTTTTAACATTATCTCTAGAGAAGGAGATGAAAAGAGGAAGAATTAACGCGAAGAAGAAAAGGAGAAATTGGTGGGAAGACGCTGAGCGAGGAAGAAAAAAATGCGTTTTCTGCGTCGGGAAAAGAGAAAAGAGAAATGAGAAGAGGGCCGCGTATCAGGGGCGGATCCAGAATTTTTGTCAGGAGGGGCAAACAAATATCGAATCGGGTTTAAATAGCTAATCAAATTTAAACTCATTAACTAATTGGATATTTGATAAAAAATAATGCTTTAGCTTATACTTTATAATGCTCTGACCTGTAATTTATGATATTCTGACTTATAATTATAATTACCAATCATATTTCAAGAAATTTATTTTAATTTTAACTATAAATTTAACCCGAATTACTAATTAAACATTTAGAAGAGGGCAAAAAAATTTCCAGGGGGAGCAAAGTCAGTCGGAATTGATAAATCTCCACAAAAACTCAAAATCCAGGGGGGCGGCTGCCCCTCCTGGACTACACTGGGCCCGCCCCTGTGCGTGTCGGGGGGGGGGGGGGGGGACAAAACGCGTGGAGAAACAAGAGAAGAGGAGTGATACAATTTCTGTGTGTCATTGCATGTAACGTAGATCTAACTAATTAAATTTAGACTTCTACATACTTAACAACATGAAATAGATACATAAAATTAAAATTATTTATTAAAGACTAAGATTGAGATGTGTTTTGATGAGTGACTTAGATTTATTAAATGAACGGTTCAGATTTCGTTTGGGTAGATAGGTGTTTGAAGACCATTTTTTTGCGTGGTATTTAGAAGAGTACTGATAGTAAAATAAATTCTAAAAAATATAAAATTTAAACGCCGAGCATATTCTCATATAAAGATCATGTTAAACGGTTCGAATTAACTATTTTGAACTTTAAAAATAAAAATATAAATTTATAATACATATTGATGTGTGCTTTGCAGCGAAGTACCATAACTTCACGCTGGAAAATTCTTTCGTATCAGTATATAATACTACCCAGTGGCGGAACTGGGGGGGTGCAAGGGAGGGCCAGGCACCCCCCATAAAATCAGTAGTTACAGTAGGTATATGAAAGGATTAGGACCCGTGGCACCCCCCAAGTTCACAATTAAATGTTAAGTATCCATTTAGTCAATCAAGAAAAATAATTTTTGAGTTTTTGTTATAGAGATGTTATAATTTTGAGTTTATTTAGTATTTAATATTGTTGTTAAGATGGTTATTGTTTAATTAATTTTTATATTTGCGGTTGTTCTTGTTGAGAAGATGAGTACCAGAGAGATTTTAATGTATATATAAAAGACAAACCCACTGAAAGGGCGTAAAAACAGACTAATTTGGACTGCACATCTTAATGGGTAACTTGACTAATCTGGACCGTCGGTAAAATAATTTTCATGTAATTGACTTCTCAGAAATAATTTTCTCCGGACTGAACAGAGCTCAGACACCGCTCGCAGGAGGCTGCCGCCCCCCTGCCACTCTCCGCATACTCCTAGAATCAGGCCCATATACATAACAGTTCTTTCATCTTTCAGCGGCTCGCTCCCCCCCTCCAAATTTTCATCCTAGTTCCGCCCCTGATACTACCTCTTTATATAAAATCTCTTCTTAACGAGATTTCCGTTGCAAAAATTTTGTATGGAAATTTTACACGGTTGCTATCACTGCCATAATATCTCAAAGACAGGTACAGGTGCTCGATAGTAAGCTAAACAATCTTTAAAACTTTTTTCACCTGACTTCACTAGGATAATATTTTAAAAACAAATGCAAACATTTTAGTATTGTTTACAAATTTTCAACGGATGATCAAGAAAAGGTAAAGTAATGGAAACTTCTTCTGAATTAAACCATCACATGCTTGTAAGGGTGGCAAAAAAAGGTTGTGGCTCGATCATGATTTGCGTTTGATTCGCTCGCTAACAGCTTGTTTGTTAGGAGATCGAGCTGTTAACAAGCCATTTCGCCACTAGCTCGATTTAGAATTAACAAGTTCAAGCTGGAACCTAGCTTGCTCGGCTAAGCATCAATTTGTGAATTTGTGTACATTTTATATTGCCCAGCTCAGTTCAGCTCGGTCAACTTGGTCCAAAAAGTTTGTAGAATTTATTTTATTCTCAAAACAAGGTCCAACCAGACCCAAAGAGCCAGCTTGCCAGCTAGCTCGGTTCGGCTTTTGACGGTTTCAAGCTGAGATTTTAGCTCAAACCTCTAAATTCAACTCGCTTGTGACTCAGACGAGCTAGCTCATGACGAGTTCAAGCTGGACCCAACTCGTGACGAGCCAGCTCGTTGCCGTATACATGCTTTGTGCTCACTTTTTAATCTTTTTGTTTTCATCTTTCTATATTGATTTGGGCCGCAAAGAAGCTTTTAATTTTGGGCCTCGTGTATTCTCATTTCAGTTCTCATTCTGGACGGGGCCTCTAGCTAACAGTTTACCAGTATCACTTAAATAAATTCAGCGACTAAAAACACGCTTACATTAACAAAAAAACCGAAAAATATGCAAAGAAAGTACAATTAAAGATCTGAATATACTAATATACCAACTACACAAGATAGAGAAAATAAGGAAAAAGAAATAATAGAAATTGTTCAGTTGACCAATGAACAACAACATGTTGATTATATGTAATTGGTTGTCTTGACACTGAAATGTGAATGGAAGATGTGGACACACACTTCACACTACCTTTTGGTATTGCCAGGATATGCAATCTTTTCACACCACCACCTAAAGTTGAATTTGTATTTTCAAGGGCCTCAAGTTTTTTCTCAGAGAGTTGAAGGAGCATTCTTCTTTTTGGATGCCAAACTGGAGTTAGACGATCAAAATTGAAGCTATTAAAGATCAAAAGGTCTTCAAATATGTATACAAAGTTAAAAACCATATTGGAAGACTATTCATACAAACCTTGTCACTTTATTCAGGCACTGAATTTTGCTTGGTATGACACGTCCTTTGCACCTGCCTGTGCCAGTGTTTTTTTTCAGTACACACTGGAATTCAACAATACATAAAATTTATGTGATGATTCATGTTATTGAAGGAGGAGATCATAATCAACTATTCATAATTGATAAAAATCTACCTTGCTTTCTTCTTTTACAGGCTCCGTTTGAACCAGCCTCTTCTTTTCCAAATTGGCTTCCTTCAGAATTCCTCTTTCCTGAATTATACACACAGAAATGATTAGTTACCAATTTCATTGACATTATTTATTCTCCTTGAGCATAATCTTAATATGAAATTTCTTAAATGATCTTCCTGAATTATGCACACACCAAATTAATTCAACACAAGTATCACAAACAATTTTCTTTTGACAAAATATGAATCACTATAAAATCTGAAACGGAGCTTACATCCGTTCGAAATCTGAAAGGCTTTGGATTTGTGGTCTTTTTGTTCTTTGAACTTTGGTCTGGGTTGACTTGTGACGGCTTCTTCTGAATTTTCAGAACCTGCACCAGTCATTTATCTTTTTCAATATTTGCATCGATATTTAAATAATTTCTTAAACAATAAACATAACAAACTCAAAGAGAAATAATGAATCGCTCTATTTTGTTTGAAACCTGTTGAGGAGGAACATTCTCAATGGTCCTGAGAAGAGAGCTTTTCTTCCCCTCAGCTTTCGTCTTCTTTCTACGTTCAACCCTGATATTTACAAAATGCAACATTTAGGACATAAATGCAAAATATAATCTTAAAATACAATCCAGAGAAAAATTGCATGAGTGGCCATACCTTTGGGTATCATTTTGCATAATATTTTCCTTATCCTCATCACAGGTCCCCAATTCGGTTTTCAAACCTTCTTTCTTAGCCCCAGTAGCCAAGTTATCTTTAATTTTTGGTTTTAAGCCCTCCTTTTTAACAACCTCTTCATTATTGGTACCACTTGGGGTGACATTTTCTATGTTTGGTTTCAGAACAGGCTGATTTGATTTCCATGGTGCCCTCGAGCTTTTCCTCTTTGGGCCGATCTCATCACAGTTCCCCAATTTGGTTTTCAAACCTTCTTTCTCAATCCCAGTACCCAAGTTATCTTTAATTTTCGATTTTGATCCCTCCCTTTTAACAACCTCTTCATTCTCAGTACCACTTGTGGTACAATTTTCTATGTTTGGTTTCAGAACAGGCTGATTTGATTTCCATAGTGCCCTCGAGCCTTTTCTCTTTGGGCACATCTCATCACAGTTCCCTAATTTGGTTTTCAAACCTTCTTTCTCAATCCCAGTACCCAAGTTATCTTTAATTTCCGATTTTGATCCTTTCCTTTTAACCACCTCTTCATTCTCGCTACCACTTCTGGTACTATTTTCTATGTTTGATATCAGAACTGGCTGATTTGATTTCGACAGTTGCCTTGAGCTTTTCATCTTTGGACCCGTTTCCAATTTTTGCTTCATATTTGTATTATTTGCACCGATATTTTCTCTAATTTCGGGTTTCAGAACCAGTACTTCCCCAATCCCTTTATTCTCTACTCCACTTGTGCTAGCGTGTTCTACACTTTCTTTCCAAATTGACTGCCTTAATTTCCTTCCAGGCCTTTCCTTCTGTGGGTCTAATTTCGATTTTTGTTCTCTATCTGTAACATCCGAATCCAAATTCTGTACATTTTCTTCCAAAAGTTGTTTTTTGGTTTTCCGCAAGGGCCTTGAAATGTTCTTTCTGGGAGCAACTTCTGTTTCTCGTATCAAAATCGAATCATTTAGCTTAGATTCATCAGATCTCTTTGCAGCTTTTGAAACTTGCCCGAGGTATCTACTTGGCACGATTCTTCTCTTCGTATTGTTTAAATTTAATTTTCGGAGCTTTGCGCAAACTTCCTTAATTTCTTTCTTTGGGGTAGGAGAGAATATAGGCTTTGCTGAGAAAAAGCCCAACCCGTTCTTTGCTCCTGAAGCACACTGAATTTCTGAATTCATGCTTTGATTTTTTGGGGTAGAGGTGGCTTCCTTTTCTCCAATTGTTGTCAGAACCATTTTCTTTGCTCGGCTTTGGGGTGATTTTAAACTTGAAATTAGGTGGCCCTTTAATTTTGAATTTGCAAGCTTTTCAGGAACTTCAGTTGCGGTGCTTAGTCTGACAAGTCTACTCCTTGGCTGCTTTGCCGGGGCTGAATGAGGGCAATTTGCATTTAACCTAAGAAAGAAAAAGGGAAAAACCTTTAATTTCTGAATCTAAACAAAAGGAAATATATATAATTTTTTAGCAAAATTACCCCCTAATTGCAAATGGTACCTTCCGTTGTTCCTTTTAAGGGATTTGTGGAGACGTACATTGGGGCTCCTTGCGGCCAGGACCTGTTTGCATTAATTTATTTTTTCTGGTTTAGGAGCCACATGGAAATTTCAAATGCAAAAAGAACTTGATGTGAAATATAAAAAAGAATCGGAGAAATTAGAAAAAATTATCACGAACTCTAAGCATGAAGCTTTTGTTCAAAGCTTCTGGGTCAATTTTCTTGTGATTTAGATCACATCCTGGAAAAAAATAAAAGAGTATTAGAAACTAAAAAAAAATCAACAATTTGAGACTAGGCCTCTGGATCTGTATCGGACATCAGCTGCCCTCTAATAATCAAATACTATAATTCTACTAGGAGATAACTGAGTGAGGACAAGGGGCTTTGAATCTTGTATATATCATACCTAAATTACAGAAAAGCAGGTTCGTAAATGCACAAATACTAACCGATTTTGTGACAAAACCAGGATCCATCCTCAGGTGACAGATCTAATGCTGTGAAATCCACAAACTTAGGCGCCTCTAAATTTTCATAAAATTCTTCATCTTCGTTTATCATCACAGTGGATTCAGTTGCCAGATCTGCATTGACATCCTCCATTTTGAGCTAAATAGAAAAGGAACGAAGCCTAGAAGTTAGAAAGAGAGGAGAGAAGAGTTTTTGATGGAAGAGTTTTATTTTGTCATTTTTTGGCTCTTACAGTGAGATTTAAATTTGGGAAGGCTCCGAACTAGCCGTTGGAGAATTCGATTGGACTGAGGCGGCTCATGCTTCGGGAAGCATAAGATTCTTTTGGAGCCTCTTTTGGAACCCCTATTTAATTTTGTTTAGGACAACAATGCCCTTTGCTCTTGAAATTAATATAAAGAGCGTTTTTTTAATAATTATTTTCCATCAACAGTAAAATATTGGGAAAATAAAATCGTCAATAAATATTTCAAATTTCTGAGGGTCCGATTTATTAAAATTAAGATAGGATAAATGAGTACAACATCTATTTGGGATTCTCTATATTTTGATTTATATTGTTTAAACTGAAAAAATTGTTTTATTCTTGTTTTTATCTTGTTTCAGTGTGAAACTGTTATGTTAATCTTTGTTCGAATTAATTTTTCTTATAAACTTTGTGTGAATATACTAGCTAAATATATTTATGCAACTTATACGAAAAGTTTGCATTTCCGTTTGGAAGCAATGAATTGGCATACTTTTGGACTTTACTTTTCTCTTTGTTCATTGTAAATTAAGCAAATCTTCCTAATGAAGAACAAGTGTGATTGAAATTTTAATTAGTATAAATTTGGAAAAATACAAACATACTAAAAAGTCTCATAAGCTCAAGGACAATTTCGTCATTAGGAGTGTTCAAAGAGAAAATGGGGCCCCAACAACTCCCACGGATCCGTATCCTCTCTATTGCTACAGAGGATGTGCTACGGTTTGAGATTAAATCTCAGCCAGTTTGAGATTCAGGAGAAAATAGGGGGCAGTATTATTGGGCTTTGAAATTCGTGTCAAATTAAAAGAACGGTCCGAATCCACTAAAAAGGAATCATTCTAAAAGATTCCCTTTTGCGGTACCCACTAGATACGAATTCCAACTCCCACTGGGGACATATAGTTAAAAAAGAGGAGTAAAAAATATCAAGGTATGGAAATGAATCCGTTCCTCCACTCTCTAGTGCAAGTACATATATATTACTATTATGTTTGACGTCTGCATGCATTAGTGAGAGCTGAGAAAATGCCGATTGACTTTGTAAGATGTATAATTCGGAGCTATATATATTCTTTTTGTTCATTTTACCATTTAGCGTGAGCGGATCCGATCTCGAGTTTTGTGGCACAAAATGATTAGGGAATTTTCCCCACCAACATTAGGAGATACATGCCTAGAACGGGTTACCCACCACGAATTCGCACTACTACAAAAAGGGCCATCATACATTGCACATTGTACATGAATTTGGCTATTTTATATAAAAATCCTGTACCAAACAGATTTTTTCCAAAGCCCAAAATATCTGTCATAATCCTACACGGATACTTATTGAAGAATCAGTGTACAATTGTTTCGAAAAAAACCCGTGTGGAAATGAATGTATTGTACATGAATTTTTCATTAAATATCCGTGTAGAAATGTTTAGAGAATTATACGGATATTTAATGAAATATCCATGTAGGAAGAGATATTTGCACACTGTTTTTTTTATTTAAATAGTCGTGTATGAATATTGAAAGAGCTACACGGATTTATAGTTAAATATTCGTGTAGAAAGGGCTTTGTAGGGTTTTAATGAAATAAAATGCCTTCTCTTCCAGCGCCGTTTTGATCCAATATTACTCTCTCTCTCTCTCTTTGTATTGAATGTTGGTCTGATTTTTGCACACAAAGAGGGATTTGAGATCTTTGAAGTTTGTATTTCTCCCCTCTATCTTGCTAAGATTAGTCATGTGTGTGTGTGTGTGTGTGTATCTTTACCATTGTTGGGTTATTGAAGAAATTCGTTTTTCTTAGAGTTTTGGTTGGTTGCTGTCCTCTTTGCCATCCTTCCTTAGGGTTCTGGTGCCAGTGCTGTCCTCTTAAGCACCCACCTCTCTAAGATAAATACTTAAGCACCACTTCTACTTAAGCAAAATGCAAAAATATTCACCCCTTCTATATTGTTACCAGACCTAGAACTGACAAGGACAAAAATGCAAAAATTCACCAAAATGCAAAAATTTCGGGTGCTTACATGCATGCTTAGATTTTTTTTTTTTACGAAATTAATTTTCAGTGGTTCATATAAAAGCTATACAAATTCAATTAATTTTATGTATAAATATTTTCTTATAATTTTGGACGAAAATTTTAACTGAGAATTTTTATTCTCTATTATGTATGTGTGCACATATATTGATTATTGTATTTTTCATTGGAGATGCAATGTTGTTGGAGACCTTTAACTAAGAGGTATCATGTCATGTATCACATGCACACTCCTTTTTTGATATGTTAGATCTAATATAACTTAGTATGTATGAAATTTCGTACTAAACTAGATCATAACCATGAGTTTGAATAACGCAAGCGATAATTAATATAGTCCAATTTTAATTAATGATCTAGATTAAATACTGTTAATCCGTCAGTTCTGATTATATTACCATCATTATATTATCCAATAACCTTTTCGTTTTTATTTTAAAATTAAACTATGTAAATTATTTACTTATATTTTCACTGTTCTTGTTCTTGTGTTGCTTAATTTATTTTTAATATTTTTTTCTTTTGTGTAATTGAATAGTTAAATTTCATGATTACCATACTTTACAAAACATGTGAATATTATACCTTTTCGTAGTAGGATTTTTTATTTTGTATGAATATAATAAACTTAGGAAATTGATATCAGTATCCGCACCGCACTGTACCTCCACCATAACTACCATAACAATTTGGGAAGACTGCAAAAACTTCGGCGCTGAATTTTTTTCCCAAAGTATTAATATCTATACACGGAAGTATTTATACCTATGAACAGAAATATTTATATCTATGAGGTGAACAAATTTTACGTAAATAATTATCTTCCTAACTAAATTTCTAAAATGTATCCGCATTATAAATGCATGTGGAGGATCACTCAAACTAGATGGGAGACCATACATATTTTTAGAGGTAGATTTTTTTTTTCTCTGTTCAATCTCGTCCATATTTCTGACAATCTGTGAGGAATTTTGCAAATCTAAAATCATGAACGTCTTCTACACAATTTTCTCTTTCAAATGAGATTCGTGATGATGTACTTTCAAGCTCGTCGTCACACAAGTATTTATATCTCATCGTGCAAGCATTTATACCTACACTTGCAAGTGTTTTTCATATATGAAACTGGATAACATATGCAAGTATTAATATCAAATATTGCAAGTATTTATACCTATGCACTGAAGTATTTATACTTATATGGTCAACTATGTTTGTTAGAGGAAGGTTGACACATTGACGATTAGAGTAGGTTGATGCAGGGATGCAAGGTCCCTACTATTTTATTTGAGGAATGTTGATGCGGGGACCATCAATGGTCTTGAAAAATGGAGTGATCATATCAAGTGATGTACGCAAGTATTAATATCTTATTTTGTAAGTATCAATTTCTTATCTTGTAAGTATTTATACCTATAAATCAAAGGTTTAAATAGCGTTTATTGCGTCATAACGGAATGACTGAAAAAACAGCGCTATACCCAAATAGCGCCGCTATAGCGCAAAATAGCGCGCTATAGCGCCGATAGCATTCATAGCTTTTATAGTCCGAAAACACTATAGCGCCGCTATAGCACGCTATTTAGAACCGTGCTATAAATGACGTGGGGCAAGTGTGGAGACTGAAAAAAGGGACCATATAATTAATGGAGACTATAGTACATCATTCCTTTAATATACAGTGCAGGTAGCTCACACTGTAACACAAGAATGAAAATAATTATTCTAAACCTAGAACAGTTATACGTTTTTCCCTCATCTTTTCTCCTTGTGCAAAAAATTCATTTTTAGAATCTTTTATTTGTTATAATTCATCATTGGCACTTCAAAATACAAAAATTAGTAGAAAACCCCGGTTTAGTTCCTAATTTGTATAAAGGGAAAACATTTAGGAAGACTCAATAAAAGGTGGAGTATTCGAACCATTACCATCTCCATTATAAAATAATTAGTCTTAAAAAGAAAAATATATTACTAGTTAATTTAGCTGATGTATTTTTTGGAGTAAAACTAGGGTGCTCTTATGTTCATCAAGCCTATTTGTGAACTTAACTCTAAAATATATCGGATTGACTTTAAATGACGAATCCGACCCGTTAAAACTCTTTTACCTTATGAGTGATGCATCTACATGCAAAAAATTTAAACTTTTGAATTAATTTAGTATTAAATCAAGCTGTCAAAAGTAGAAGGTTTATAAATTAATTTTAATGCATTCATTTTTTAAACAACTTTTGACCAATTGACTCTATACATAATTAATTCAAAAATTTAAGAGGCATCACTAATAAGGTATAAAAATTCCAACAGTTTGAATTCGTCATTTGAAATCAATCCAATAGATTTTAAAGTTAAGTTTACAAAAATACTTAGTGAACTTAAGAGCACTCTACTTTTACTAGTGTAAATATGGTACCCCCATGTTGCAAAAAAATATTTGAAAGTACTATAAGGCCCAAAACATGGCCCAAGATTATAAATTGTCTTATTAAAGCCCAAAATACAAGCCTTAAATTAAACCATATATTACAACATCAAAGTCGCTCATGATGTAAAATTTGATAATTTAACAAAATCACTGTCATTTTCATAAAATATTTAATATACAAGTAAAATAAATTTTATACAGTTATACGATAGTATCTTTGATATTCACTAGTATATATACAATGCAAAGCATGAGGATAATAGTCTTGACAAAAAAATCTTATAGAAGCACGTGCCACATGTACACACTGGAATTTACATAAATATAGTTAAAATCTGATTTTTGACTAAACCATACTAAAACAGGGGGCGCAAATAGGATTGGCTTCCATTCGGTTTATTGGTGCATATATTATATATATCACCCACATAGAAGAGAATATTAACTAGATATAATTTATGCTGTCCGTTCTAATCGGCAAGGATAATGGATTAATTTCACGAATGGTCCCCATAGTATATCATTATCATTTTTTAATATTTGGTTGTGAAAATGCAAAGCTTCAATTGCTCTGCAGAGTTAATATTTTTTTTTAACATCAAATCAACTCTGCCAGGGGCATTTTCTGAAAAAAATAATACATTAATTATACAATTTATATTGGTAAAAGTAAAAAAGTTAAGGAATTAATATAGGTATTTTGAAACTTAGAGGATCTAAGTGTAAAAAGAGTTTGTATTTTAAGAAATATCCAATTATTTAGTCAGGTATGCATGTAATAGACTTTATCAAGGTTGATAATGGATATCCATAATATTAATAATTCGATTATAATAGATTTGTACTTAGAACTCAAAAATATAATTGGTAGATTATTAAATTTGTATTTGGATCTTGTACGATTCCTAATTCAAAATATGCTGAGAATTGGATAAAGAATATTACTATAATATATTGAATACAATTTTAAGTTATCCAAAATTATATATAACGTATATTAATTACATAAAAAATATAGTCATATAAAATATTTTAGTTAAAATTATTACTCATAATTTGTAATTTTATGATGTACCATGTTTTCTAACTTTAGACATTTTACCTAAAATATAATTAATATGTGATTGAATTCATTCTAAAATTCGTTATAACGATTAATACAAATCTGCAATAAAATGTGCTTGGATACCAAAATTTACTTTTTTAGAGACTTTTTACTATTTATTAAGTCAGTTTTAAAATTGTTGTTTTCAATGATTTATACATTTTTTATTGTTTATTAAAATCAGCAATTTTAAAACTGGCTTAATAAATAATAAACAAATTAAAAAAATATAAAATTTTGTTTCCAAACACATTTTAATATAGAAATCACATCTAACAGTTTAGATCAACAGTTTAAGCATTGAAAAATAAAAAATCAATTAATTGCACTACAACTATGGAATGAATACACACACACACACACAGATATATATGAGGAGGGATCAAGTTACACCTTTTTTTTTGACACATTTTGACACCTACCATTTTCAAAGTCCAAATAATCGATCCAAACCGTTCAACATGATTGATATACTAAAATATGCTTGGAGATCAAATTTTACATTTTTTTTTAAATTTTTTGACTATTTATTAAGATGGTTACAAAATCATTTTTTTCAGACTATTGAAAAACAGCGATTTTGTAACCATCTTAATAAATAGTAAAAAAATTCAAAAAAATGTAAAATTTGATCTCCAAGCACATTTTAGTATATCAATCATGTTGAACGGTTTGGATCGACTATTTGAATTTTGAAATCGCAAAATTAACCTATAAAAATAACAATGTCATGATGTGTAAAAAAAAATGGAGTAGAACTAGGGTATTCCTAGGAGTACCAAATTCTTTGTACTCTTAACTCTAAAACTTATCGGATTAACTTCGAACGACGAATCCAAACCGTTGAAATCCTTCTACCTTACGAGTGATGTGTCTACATGTAAAAATTTTAAAGTTTCGAATTAATTTAGTATAAAGTCAACTAGTCAAAAGTCTTCCAAAAAATAAATGCATTAAAATTAATTTAGAAACCTTCTTATTTTGACCACTTGACTTTATACTAAATTAATTCGAAACTTTAAAATTTTCACATGTAGACGCATCACTCGTAAGGTAGAAGGATTTCAATGGTTTGGATTCGTCGTTCGAAGTTAATCTGATAGATTTTAGAGTTAAGAGTACAAAAGTACTTAGTACTCCTAGAAGCACCATAGTTCTACTTAAAAAAATGGTGTAATTGGATCCCCCCCTCTCTCTCTCTCTATATATATATATCCGATTCATTGACTGGCGCACTTAACAAGGAAAACAAACATAAATTCGAAATTACTGAGCCATTGGCTTTGATTCTACTGGAATTTAATATTGGGATAAAAATCTCTGACCAAGGCCCAAACTATTAACTCATGGATCATATTCTTGTGTGTACCGGATTTGTGAATCTACTTGGGTCGGATACTCGGACGCAGAATTTATACTTGAAAACAAATTAAAAAAAACAAAGAAAAATGATTCATTCCGGGAACCAGACAGCTATGTAACTTCTGGTGTAGGGAGTCAGTATAGCTGAGATAATGGAAACATGGTGATCCTGTAAAGAACCAGAGAAGGATAAATTTGTATAGTTCATGCACTTTTGAAATATTAAATTAGATGTACCTGCAGTCATTTTTAAATATTAAAATTAAAAAGCTGCAATTCACAAAAACATGACTCGTTACACAGAAGGCTATACACAATACGCTAAAAAAATTTGACCCCATGGCAATAGTACCATATGATTTCCCTATATAAGTAGCAATGCAACTTGTAAAAGTTCAAACAAAGCACAGAGATGTCTTTAGAGAACAGCCCCAAAATCCCTCTTGTAATGCTCAACTCCGGCAACATCATGCCGATCATAGCTTTTGGCACATATGATTACCGATTGGAGCCACAGAAGGCGAAAGAGGCGGTCATAGAGGCAATCAAGGTCGGGTACCGTCACTTCGACACGGCGTCTGTGTACAGATCGGAGGGTGCATTGGGTGAGGCCATATCAGAGGCCATCGAGCTTGGCTTGATCGGGTCCCGTAAGGAGGTGTTTATCACCTCCAAGCTCTGGTGCACTGACAACCACCCTGAACTTGTGCTCCCTGCCATTCTCTCTAGTCTCAGGTATGCATTAAAGAAAAATAGAAATAAGAAACCAACTTAGCTAGCTGCACATTATTTGATGTGTAGAAGAAAATTATACACACACACACACACACACACACATCATGCTCTATAATAATTATTCCATATTGCAGAAAACATTGATTAATATTATAGCTTTTTTTGTAATATATAATATAGTATGGGAGTATATTATATATGTATAATTCTCCAGATTTCCAGGAGTGCACATTTGATGGGCTAGGTAATAACTGAATATATATCAATATATATATGTCCCTAGAAATTAATAGAGCATATATGTGCCTTAACAATTAACATATATGAATGTATCCGTCACTCTCCCATTTAGCAACTTGTCAAATTAATATGCACATATATGCTTGTCTTGCTGTTCAGATAAGCACATCAAATGATATTTACAAAAGCAAACTTAAGCATGACATCAATGATAGGGTTTGAAATTTATTATCTGACTAGAGTGGTGATGTATTCACTGATTGAGCGGTTTGGAGACAAATAGCCATGAGGCCCACAATTCTAATTTTAAATTGAGTTCGTTATAATAAAGTAATAGAGGAGCTAGTGCTTTCAAGTCATAAAATTATTGGATTAGTTAATGTCATTATTTAAAATTGTTGGTTAATTAAATGTCATAATTTAAAATTATTGGATTCATAATTTTTTTAAATGTGTATTTCAAAATTAAAATGTAAACATATTTATTTTAACAAAAAAAACACAAACACTATATTATTTTAAATATATCATATTTATTAATTGCACCTTAATTAGTTATATGAATTGAAAATCAAACAAATAAAAAATATTGATGATGTGACATATATTAAAAAAAATACTAGCTTGGAGGCTTAACACTCTCTATGAAGTATATATCATTTGAATTAACATTTCAAAATATACCTCTTGTATTTAATAATGCACATATATATAGGAATCTACACCGAACATCTAATTGATCATTTAATTGTATAGGAATCTCAAAATGGACTACCTAGACTTGTATTTAATGCACTGGCCGATGAGTGCCAAGCCGGGGCCGGCATCGTTCCCTGTGAAACGAGATGATGTGGTGCCACTAGATCTGAGGGGTGTGTGGGAGGCCATGGAAGAGTGCCAAAAACAAGGTCTAACAAAAGCCATAGGAGTAAGCAATTTCACAACAACAAAGCTAGAAGAGCTGTTTGCATTTGCTAAAACACCTCCTGCTGTTAACCAGGTAATTTTGCATTAAACTATAATGGAAAATCATTACAAACTAACAAGCAAGTAATGCCACATAATTTAAATCTTTAATTAGGTTTACAAATTAAAATTCTTGGTTTCGAAAATATGAAGATATATAGGTAGGAAGTTTAGCATTTTGTGTACAAAAATTTGGAAAATTTGACTCTATACATATAGTTTCACAATTTCAGACTTAATTTAAAACTCATGAATGAGGGAGTGAAGTTATTTAGAAATTAGAAATTTGACGCTCTCTGGCAACTAATTGCGCTTATGTATGAAGTTTTCAAAGATATGGTTCTGTTTGCAAATATTACCAATTACCAGTTCATACCTTACAAATAAAATTGTGTTGTTGGGTAACCTCAGAATTACCCTTCAGAATTAATTCTCCTATAATTCCCCTGAATTTCATTATATATAACAGTAACTAAAAGATGTATAGTACTCCATACAACATGGTTATATATATCTCATTTGATGTAGGTAGAGATGAACTCAGGATGGCAGCAGCAGAAATTGAAGAAATATTGCTCAAAAAAAGGAATATTTATAACCGCTTACTCTCCTCTAGGAGGTCAAGCTATCTTTGGCAATCCAAATCCAGTTATGACATGTCATGTGCTCAAACAAATAGCTGGTGCCAAGGGAAAAACTGTTGCACAGGTACTCTTCTTTGCATTCTCTCCACAGCATATTTTGGTACCATCAAGTGTTGCATCTGTATGTATACAAAATTTACTAGCTTAATATGTGAATTTATTGTCATTGTTGTCAGGATGGAACTAAAAAATTGAGATTGGATGGGGCAGAATAAGTTATTATAGTATAATTATATTTTATTAGAGGACTAAAATTATATGTACTTGTAAAAATTATAAAACATAAAGGACAAAATTGCTAATTTTTAATTTATAAAAATGACTTGGTAATTCTAATTAATACTTAAATCACCCCTGATTGTTGTTGATATTGAGAGCAGTTTGGGTCCGATGAGCTCCATAACCGTCCGATCTGCTTTAAGATCCGTGCACATAGATATTAAAGTAAATGTGTACGGATATTAAAGCGACTTGTACGGATCTTATAGTGGATCGGACGGTAATGGAGCCCATCGGACCCAAACTGCTCTCGTTGATATTAGACTATTAATGTTATTACATACTAGAAATATATATTACTATTAGTGTTATTGTAGATTTCATTGAGATGGATATTGGAGCAAGATGTGGGCATTGTGGTAAAAAGCTTCAACAAAAAGAGGCTCATACAAAATTTGAAAATCTTTGATTGGGAACTAAGCAAGGAAGAACAGCTCAAGATCAGCACAATTCCTCAAAAAAAGGCTGCTCGCGTGGAATTCATGCTTACCAAAGAAGGCACTTTAACTTCAGTCAAATTTTCTGATATAGACATTATTGAATAATAATTAATTATCTTGTTGCATGCAAATTATTGGCTTCTGTTTGCTTTTAATAACTGTCTTTAAAATGTTAGATAAATAAAAGGGGATCGAGGAAATAGTTTTAAATTTGTGTGGGAAAAAGAGAATATTATGGTGATTTCGTGGGTAAATTGATTATTTTGAAAGTTTGTATGGGCACACTAGAAACTCTCCCTTTAAGAAAATTCAACCATTTTTTGTTCTTCTGCATGCATAACGTGTCTCTTAATTGTATGGTTTCTCATTACATTGTTTTGTTATAAAAAGAATATTTATTTCCATAAGATTATCGATCTCCTTTTAACATTTATTTAATTTTTTTTTCTGAAGCGAAACTCGGAAAATAACCTTAATTTTATAAAACATGTAACTGAGTTAACATTTTGCTCGATTTTACATCATCAAACATATTGAAAATTTGCACCTAAAAAATTTCCCTTTAAATTTCTGAAAATCCCCACTTCAAATATCATAAAGGAAATGAAATTGCGTGTTATAATTTTTTTTTTTTTTGAGTAAAGTTGGAGGTTAAGCCATCCAACTATTTAATATCTTTGTTATTATAGTAACAATGGATTTTCTCCCATCTGAGTTTCGAACTCATGACTTCTCACATAGAGACCATGTATCTTAGCTACTAGACCAAAAGTTAGTTCTCACGTGTCATAATTATAGTTAGTGCTTTAATTGTTGTTCGCATAATAAGAGTACACAAAGTACGTATCTGTACTAGATGACTTTACTTTTTCAAAGTTTTAATTTAGTTGGGGACATAAAATAAAAAAATCTGACATTAGAAAATTTAATAAATTTAAGACTATCTTAACCCGAAATTTTTATTAATATACAAAAAAAAATTTGAACAATCTATCAAAAAATGGTAAGAAATTCGAAATCTAACTATATCGATGACAATTTTCAGAGAATAAAACCGATAGCAGAGTCATCGGTTCCAGCCTATCCAGAACCGATGACAAAGTCATCAGTTTCACCCTTTGAAACTGATAAAAAAGTCATCGGTCCCAGACTCACTCTTTGCAATATGCTAACCATTGCCAAATTGTCGTATTCCCAGACTCACTCTCCGCATCTCTAGCTGCAATATCCTAATCTTGAGATTATAAATCCCAATTTTACAGCTTATTTTTGTTGCCGGAACCGATGCCCAATTATCGTATTATCTTTTGATGCGGTTCCAGGAGTGAGGGCTTGGGACTGATGGCTTTGTTATCGGTTCTGGGACCGATGACAATTTCATCAGTATGGGTAGATCTCGAATTTTTTGTCATTTTTGAATAAATTGTTAAATTTATTATTTTTTTGTATATTAATAAAAATTTCGGATCTTAACATATTAATGTATTCCAAGGAAATCGCTCCAATGTACTTGATATCACACCCTTGTGCAACTTATCCCAGAGGCAAGTTTGAAGATGAAGAAGATCACCCAGGCAGCAGCTAAACGGGAGTCAAGACCGTTAGACACATCACTGCATCAGCAATAACAGAAACCGTCAAACCATAACCGATTCTTTTATCAATTATGTTACTGAACTAATTAATTGTCTATATAAGCTACTATCGCATAGTAAATAACTAAATATTCTGAATTCCTTTCGTGAATCAGAGGCTCATCTTTCTCTCTTCTACTTGATTCAGATAGATGCTCTTACTACAATGAAAGGCAAAGAGGGAGGATTGGTAGGAGATCGTATACTGACTCAGGTGTGCTTTACGACATGTAGGGGCGTACCCAAGCCTATCCGGGGGGGGGGGGGGGGGGGGGGGGGGGGAGCCGCTGCCTCTCCCCCTCTGGATTTTGCGTTTTAGTGGAAGTCGGGATGTTTCGATCGACTCTGCCTCTCTCTGGAAATTTTTTTGCCCCCCGCTGGATGTTTAATTTGTAGTTCGTGTTAAATTTAGGGTTAAAATTAAAGTTTTCTTCAATTTTGATTAATAATTAGAATTATAGATTGAAATATCAGAAATTACAAGTCAGAGTATTGAAAAGTATAAATTAAAGCATTATTTTTTATTAAATACTTAATTAGTTAATGGATTTGGACCCGTTTAGTTATTTAAACCCGATTCGATATTTTTTTGCCCCCCCCCGACGAAAATTCTGGATCCGCCCCTGACGACATGCACCTTAAATTTAGGGTTAAAATTAAAGTTTTCTTCAATTTTGATTAATAATTAGAATTATAGATTGAAATATCAGAAACTACAAGTCAGAGTATTGAAAAGTATAAATTAAAGCATTATTTTTTATTAAATACTTAATTAGTTAATGGATTTGGACCCGTTTAGTTATGTAAACCCCATTCGATATTTTTTTGCCCCCCCCTGACGAAAATTCTGGATCCGCTCCTGACGACATGCACCTAAAACACTCTTTCACCCTCTCTCTTGCTAATTAATTTTTTATTTTTGTTATTTATTTATTTGTTTAATTTGATTATCAGCTTCTAATAGAGCTTGATGGGGCTAATGACCGTCAAGGTGTTTATATTGTTGGAGCCACAAACAGGTACGAACAACGTACGTCCCACTTTAATTTGTTGCTACTTCTGATAGGATAAGTGTTTTGCATTCCATCAAAATCCAGCTTGTTAGCTAAGAATCATTCTTTGCTTTGTATATCATCATCATATGTCAGGCTAGATGTGAAATCATTCTTAGCTTATATATGGATATCGTCATGTGATATGACAGGATAAAGGTGATGGATGAGGCACTGCTGAGGGAAGGAAGATTTGGACAGATGCTATAGGTTCCACTTCCTAGTGCAGACGAGCGAGTGGCCATCTTGAAGGCCCTTGCACGAGAAAGCCATTGATGCTCTGGCCCAAATGAAGCGCTGCAACAACCTATCAGGTGCAGACCTTGCAAAATGGGTGAAGAAAGCAACTGAATTTGCACTACGAGAGAGAAGACAAGACTTGGCGGCAAATAAAAACCAGTATCTCATGTATACATGCTCTGTTAAGGCATCTCATTTTAAAGATACTTTATCTGAAATAACCCCAACTGTTACCAACGAGGTACGCACTCTGCTATTCTCTTTTCCAATTTTTGTGTGATGTTTGGGTCGTCAAGCATATATACCGTGGTTGTTTTCTGATATCACTTATATTTTGTGCTTTATTTTTTTCAGCAAAGAGAATACTATGAGACCTTGTCAAACAAATATTGACCCGGATAGTTAACATTATTTACAACGTATGGTTCATGCTGCTTAGTACGTAATATGATTTCTGTATACAATGGCATTTTCTATGTTATTTTTCTACCTTTGTCGTTAATCTTTTCAAAATGTTTCCTAACTAGTGTTATTGAATTACTTGCTTTTTATTTACATGCATACTTTCATGTGTACTACTGAGATTTACATTACAGACTAAGATTTTACATTTCTGTAGTACATCCTTGTAACACTTCCCCTGCTAATGTAACCAAAATTACAAATGCTGTCTTTTAATTTTAGAGTCGTGCCCAACCCAATTATATATTTCATAATGCATTTCTGACAATAATAAAACATACAATTAGCTATTACAAAATTCATACTTGGCTATTTATTTTTTTAAAATTGGTAAAATAAAAAGTTAGTTAGAAGATATTTGAAAAATGAGAATTTAATTAAGAGTAAGTATAATATTCCTAATTCAAAATTATTTCCATAATTTAGACATAACGTTAAGCGTTTTAGCCTTTCTAGCTGATCTCAAGTGTTGGATAGAAATTTTGTTGGAGATTATTTTAATAATTTCCACAATGAGAATTATTGCATTGAAATAAATAGAATTTTCTAACTAATTTTAGTAAAATTCAATCATATAATTTGTAAAAATAATTAAATAAATTAAATGCGAGATAAAACTAAATAATTTAGCGTGTTGAGCGATCGAGTTGCATATATTCAAGAATATATTTACACACTTACATGTCAAAGTTAATTGCATATCCGTTCCCAACTTAATTTCACACACCGAGTAATCTCGTCTCTTTTTTTTATAAAAGAGTCGCGAGTTGAATGGTAATTAATTTAATAAAAAATACCATAAAATGTAATACTCGTTGTTAATTATATAAACAATTACATAATTTTTCGTTGTTAATTTATATAAACAATTACATAATTTTGTGGGATTTTTTTTAAGGAAGTAAACTGAAGAAAATTTCTGCTCATTTTCTTTGCTGCTGCTTTTTTCAACTTTCATCTTCGTGTATTAAAACGAAAGAAAGAGAGAGTATTCCTCTTTTCTCGTCTATGGAATACAAAACGCAGTAAAATTAAAGATCTCTGAATACTAATCAAGAAAAAAATAATTTCTATAGAACCCATTGATCCCTCGCACTGTCTATATATGCTGCTGTCTGAATGTATTCTTGATGTGCATTGTGTGTTTCTTAGATAATACTCTGTGATAGATGATAATGTGTCAGTTATAGTTGGTGAGCTATGTTCATCAAGAGGAGTTAGCGAGTTTACTCCAAAATCTTTCGGAGCGGTATCAAACGATATATACAAATTATTAAAAATGATTTACTTCACGAGTAATGTGTGTACATGCAAAATTTTAATTTTTTTGAATTCATTCAGTGCATTCATTTTTCATCATTTTTTGACTGCTTGAATGATTCCCTAGAAGATAAGGTTATTTGAAAATGGAGTAATAACAGTCTCTTTACTGTTAGCTCTTTTTACAAATGGCTCCAATTTGGAGAAATTCAAAAAAAAAAAAGGAATATTTAACAATATGGCAATCTAAACTGCCTTTGAAAATTAAAATTTTTCTGTGGCTTGTCAGACGAAACATGATCCTTACAAAGAATAATTTAATAAAAAGGAGATGGCAGGGTGACACAACATGTGTCTTCTGCTCTCACCTTGAAAGTATAGGCCATCTTTTTGTGACTTGTCCCTATATTAAACTAATTTGGCAATGGATAGCAGACTTTCATGGATTTTGGTTTTCTTCTTAGTATTTAGAGGAGTTATGGGTTTTAGATGCAGCCATCCTTTAAAAGATCGTTTGCTACTTGAGTTAATTAGAGGGGCAATTTTATGGTTGGTTTGGCTAGAAATAAACAAGGTCTGTTCTAATGGTACCAGATCTCTTTGAGCTAAGGCCATGGGTATCAAAATTTTGTCCTTAACTTCTTTTTGGTGCCAATCCCGTAATGACGGTTCTTTTCTTTTTTTTTTAAATTATCTCTCATTCTTCTCTCTGATGTCAAGAATCTTTCAGATCAGCTCTTGGACGAGGAAGCAGAGTCAGTCTCCCTACTTCTATTGATGTCAAAGTGGGAGGAAGTCTGCCCGGGAGATGCTGCTGCCACACAGGCCCCTACTGGTGTGGATGGCCTTATAAGTCAAACGTTTGGAAGCTCCCAAAACACGAATGAGGATGAGGATGATGACTTATCTATTGATTGGGATGCTTTGGAATAATTGTGTTACTTTGGTTTAGTGGTCTGTCTGTGTTTTATTTTGTTATCTTACTAGCTGCATGACGTTATGTTTTTTTGTGGAACTGATTAGCTAGGTTGCTTCGTCTTTTGGTTTGGTATGAACAGCTGTAAAAATTATGAGCTTAGCCAAGGTATCTTTTGGGTTGTGCAAGTTCTCTTGGTTTCTATATGAAATTGTTGGGATACCACTATTTTGAAAAAAAAGAGTCGGATTTGAAATTATAATTTTTTATTATTATCTAAATTATTAAATTAATATATAATAATTTCCGTTCTCTTTATTGTTTTGGCGATTCTAAGTTAAAATGTGTCGGCCTAGTCAATTTAATGTGCATGGATCAGTTGATAAAAACTTGCAATTATTTATGCATCCTAAAAACACAGCATATTAAAAGTCGGATTTGAAATTATAATGTTTTATTATTATCTAAATTATTAAATTAATATATTATAATTTCCGTCCTCCATGTTTTGGCGATTCTAAAATTAAGTTAAAATGTGGCGGCCTAGTCAAATTAATGTGCATGGATCAGTGATTAGTCACCGAATAACGGCTTAAATTCAGAACAAATAATATGAACTAAGATTAATACTATAATCTAGCCATCAGAACATGAAACTCAACAAAGCTTAAATAAAAATTTAAATCAAACTTAACAAAGCTAAAATAAAAATTTTAATTTACCCTCCCTCATAAATTTTTTTACCTTGGGACACATAGTCGGGACTCGGGATTCGCATATTTAAATAAAACAGCACCAGCACGAAATTAAATCTCTTTTGGCATTTTACTTATATAAACTCGAACGATATGTGGGTAGAACCTGATATTTATATGCAGATAACAGAAGAAAACGAAACCCGTTAATTAATTATATATACACAAACAGCTAGAGCAAATACTTGTCTCAATTGACAACACTTGCTAACTATACAAAATATTCTACAATTTTATGGCTCTTCGAGCATCTGCCTCATACTAGTCACGTCTTATTGCGAAAACCAACCCCCCTGTCTATTTTACTTTTAATGCTTATGAAACCAATGATCATAGGTCAATATAAGCAACCAACCATATGAAACTATTTGGAAACAACCTTTCTTCATTCATATTTACATGCAATCTCACAATCCAAATCCAAAATATCCAATGCGCTACTTCAACAGTAATTTCTCTCCACTTCCACAAACTTTTTTGATGCAAAACTATTTAAATTTAAGACAAGCCACGAAAAATGCTCATAAAGGATGAGTTAGATTTTCAGTACACAGATAAGCTCAAAATACGAAGAAAGATTATTGTTCTTCGTGTACATCTGTCTCATCAAAAATCTCCTCCTGCACAACACAGGTAACAACAAATAAATAAATAATCAACATAAGCAACAGAACCCTAATTTCTCTTAAGACAGAACAGGGTACAGGATGCAATTTGTTAGCGGTTTGATGGTACATGAGACGAGTAAAATTTTGATACCGGTTACAGTTGCACATGGAATTGGCTAACTTCCTTCTACGGCCCGTAAAACAGTAATCTCTAACAAAGGACACAAGGAAACTAAGAAACTTTAGGTAAAGTAGTAATTTGCTACCTGAAGGAGTTCTTCAATGACATCCTCCATGGTTATAATACCTACTGCCTCCTCGTCTTCATTGACCACTGGCAGAGCATTGTTATTGATCTCCAAAACATCCATGGATCCATCTCTCGTCCATCTTTTACTCCTATTGCTGCTCCTGCTGTCTGCTGAGTAGCTTTTCCACCTTTGAATTGGCTTCACGGGTGCTCTTAGAGCCTTGGGGGCTCCTCCACTGGTTTTTCCACCATCTATTACCACCCTCATCTCTTTTTCAAAATTCCATATTCACACCAGAAAAAGGAAAATTTTAGTATGAGAATTTACATTGTTGTACAGAGTTCTTGAGTTCTATGAATGACATTATGAAAGATGGAGATTCTAAATGCATATGAAAAATGATCTAGAAAGATATTTATTTTATATTTGAACTAAGCATACCGGTATCAGTGCTGGTGCTATCAATAATGGCCTGTTTTATTACCACCGACATGTGGCTATGTCCCTTCTGAAATTCGTTGAGTATGTCATACAGGGGCATATCTTCAGGAACCCTAGCACATATTTTATATATTATTAATTACTTTGGATTGTAGAAGTATAGCGCCAAAGAACACACATTAATACCCAATAAGTACCTCGGGATTTTGCGAATAGTGACATCTTTCACAGGAGTCTCATCATCTGGCGGTATCATCAACAAGTTCTTCACCTATAACATAAAATAGGTATTTAGATATGGAAGGAAAGAGAAGAAAAAATAATTAAAATAACAGAACGAATGATTTTTACCAAGATAAGCCCAATTATATTAGTTTTCTTCTTGTAGTATACTGGCACTCGACTATGACCTCTATCCATGATCTCTCTCATTAAGTTCCTATATATACATATAAAAAGAAAACAATGAAGGTACAATTTATTACCAAAATGAAAAGAGTGAGCACTTTGAAACAAAAATAGGTTCTGATCAAGGTGCAAGAGAAAACCAATCAAAAAGAATAAAAAGTAACTCTATACTTATCAAGCTTTGCATTGATATCAATAGCAAAGGTATCAGAAAGCAGAGTCATGGCATCTCTAGCCGTCTTTTCAGAAAGCTCAAGAGCACCAGCTATAATTGTTGTTTCATCATGTGTTAATTCTCCTCCTTTGCCTGCCTAATGACAGCAGAATTTCATTATCTACCGATCTATTGTAAATTCACAAACAATAATCAATAAGAAGACTCTATTCTGGACATACATATAAAAAAAAATTACCTCATTACCATGCAATGTTACGAGTGTTTTCAACTCAGCTCTACGGAAGAGAGCCACATGACCAGGTCCTAGTAAGAAATCCAATAGCTGAAAATAATTCAAACTTATGGATTACAGATATTGTCGGACATATAAATGTTCATCAAGAAATTACGGAAATATCCCACCTTGCTAATTGGGTATGCAATTGGGAAGCATATGAAAATTAGCACACGGACCAGAGGAACAACATTTGCTCCGACTGCTAAACCATATCTTGTACAGACAGACTGCGGTATGATCTGTTAAAAATAAATAAAATAAAAACCATTCATTATTGCTGAAAATAGATGATATATCTCATAACATCATTTGTAATTTTTTTGTGCTCACCTCACCAAAGAGAAGGATTAATGTGACAGAGATTAAAATGGCACCCCAAGCTGTGACCAAGCTGTCGAGGAATATAGGCAAAGCCTAATTCAATTAAGGACAACATATGAGTAAAAGGGGTGTATGAATTGCAGTATAGCTTGAAACTAGAACTTCTTTTAATGGGCTTTACCTCCATTGCAGCTGCATTGCAGATGAGAAGAGTGCAGAGAAGCAGGTGTTGCCGCCTCACCACAGGCAATATATTGGCTGAAAAATAGATGTTATTTTGGCTTCTTAGAATGCATTGAGAGGTTGATAATAAAACATTTAATTAGACAGCTTTTACAAAACTCAATTTCCTAATTTATGGAATGCTGTTTGAGAAAACAAACTACCTGTATTTTCCAATCAATCCACTAACTAAGAAAAGTACAATTTGATTTTTTTTAACTCTAGCAACCTGAGAATCTATAAATGGTAACCAAACCAGAGCAATTACTTTATTAGCAGCAATTGATTCCTCGAACAAAGAAAAAAATTATTTCCCAAAATTACAAAGGTTAAGAGTCCAATTCATGGAACAAGAAGCAATGCATAGAATTAAACAAATAAGGGACACTTTTCCAGCATGTACGGGAGACAAATTCGGTTGCAAAATTCGAGAGAAAAAAAAAAAAAAATTCAATCCCCCCCCCCCCCCCCCCCCCCCCCCCCCCAATGGTGATACATCGTAACATTACATACGTACATGAGCTGAATCCAGGAAGAAAAAGCAATTACCAGCATGCTTCCGGTCCTGGGGTGTACCGGATTTCGAAAGCACCTCCAAATCGACAAGGCTAAGAGACATCAGCCCTAGCGTCAGCCCTGACATAAGCCCGGCGAACAACACCAACAGGACAATCGCAACAATTTGCAGAAAGAACCTGGCGCCGCAGCAGTGAATCTCGACCGCCATTGCTTTTACTAAAACCACGCCTTCGAGATTTATCCTCTTTTTTTTCTCTCCGAGGCGGTATAGAGGTGGCGGGGGATCTAAGCGACGGGTGGCATGAGCGGTCGGTAGAGCCGTAGAGGGAATAACCAAAAAAGTGCGCGCCAGATTCACAGCCGATCTGGTGATTTTGTAAAAAGAATGTGTAGCGAGTCAATATGCAATCTAACATGAACTAATTTTCGTTGTACGATTGATACTTTGGAACTGACACAGAAAATAGAATTCTTGGGGAAGAGTAAAGATTAATTCAGACCGTTAGATTGGTCTTTTTCTTGTCCGCGAAATCAGCGGGAATTTGTATCACCTAAGGTAACAGAATATATATGTTTAGATCCGCACCGTCAGCTTAGAATAAGCACAAATATTAAAAGGCACCTGGTGCATTTCACCTCGGGTCGGATTGACCCGGATTATGATCGGACGATCTGGATCTATACAGAAATATTGTGCTACCTCGGAGGATATGGACTCAGCGGAGAGATTGTGTTGGAATTTTCGGCTCTGCTAGAGCCTAGAAGAAACTGGAAACGCAATTATTTGTTGGGCCCAGGTGCGTTATTTGTGAGTGTAACGGTTTAGTGTATTTTTGCGATGCACATTTGCAAAAATTCGTTAAAAAACAAGCAACAGAAAAAACGCTATAGCGGTGAGTTTGCAGTGATTGCGGCACACTGTCGTATGTAATTCTTATAAGTAGGGGTGAATTCGGAGCTGATAATTTTGATACTATATCCGTATATCTGTATTGGTTGTTATATCCGTATATCTGTATTGGTTGTATAAAGAGCGGATACGGACACGGATAAAAATGAATGTTAAATTTTAAAATCAAATGTTTTCAATGGATATGGATACGGAGCAGATAATTTATATATAAATACAGATACGAAACGAATAATTACCGGATAATTGAGTTATATGAATTTTAAGATATGAATGTTAATTAATAAATTATAAATATAAAAATAAATGAGTAATGCCTATTACTGATTCAAAGTTTCAATCAATTCAGTTTTATTTTTTAATATAAGCCTGTATGCATCAATCAATTTAGTTAACAATCAATCCATTAAAAAGTTGGTTGAATAAAGTTTGGACAAAAGTATCATTCCCTTCAATTTTTCACAACACCATTAAGAGTCTGCATGTGATGAGCTGTTCGGATGTCCGATATAGTTTAGTCCCACAACTGAGGTAGTATGAAGGCAAGGGGATGCACACTGTCATTTTTGTAATTGTGCAGAGGAATCTTTTTCTTAAATGTTCTGATATTTTGAGGGGCAGATTCAGGATTTTAGTTAGAAGGGGCAAAATAATATCGAATCGGGTTTAAATAACTAATCGGATTCAAATCCATTACCTAATTAAGTACTTAATAAAAAATAATGCTTTAATTTATACTTTTCAATGCTCTGCCTTATAATTTCTGATATTTTAATGTATAATTATAATTATTAATCATAATTTAAGAAATTTATTTTAATTTTAACCCTAAATTTAACCCAAATTACAAATTAAACATTCAGCGGGGGGCAAAAAAAAATTTCAAAGAGGAGCAGAGTCGATCGAAACACCTCAACTTCTACTAAAATGCAAAATCCAGAGGAGGGGGGGGGGGGGGGGGGGCAGCTGCTCCCCCCGGATACACTTGGGTCCACCCTTGGATATTTTTCACATTTAGTTCTGAATGGGCAAATTCTAATTTTTTTATGGGGATTGGACTTCTTTAGAAAATATATAGCAAATGGCTTTATCTTTGCCTCTCAAACAAAGAGAGGCTATGTTGATGGTTGTTAGCAACTTGTTGAAGTGTTTAGAGAACTACGAACTCACTTTCTTTAGAGAATAAAACTATACCTACAATTAGACAAATGTTATTATTACTTTTGCTCTTTGTTGGATTATTGGGCAGCTACAAAAAAAAGACATATGAAGCAATTTGCACAAGTCTTGAATCCTAAAGATATGGATTAAGTGCCCCTTCAATCTATTCTTCCTGAGGCAGCTGAGTTCCTTGAGATGCAGCATGATCCCACTGTACCACTGGTACCACTACTCATGGAAATGAAAAATGTTCAATCTTGCACTATGTCCTCAATTTTTTTTTTAAGATCTTAATATTTTCATCTAAAAATAAAAAATAAAAAGTGTTCAATTTTATATCAAACAAAAATGTTCAATCGTACACTATGTTCTCAATTTTCTTCACCAACCTCATAGGCCAAAATAAAAATTTATAACAAGAGTAGGGTCTTAATTATTTATTATTTTATTTAATATGTGCTTAGGATAAAAAAAGACAAATAATGTTTTCAACAATATATTGTATTAAAATAGTAAATGGAATTCTAAAATTAAAAACTATTTTTTTATTTTTTTTTGTAATTTGAGGTTTTGTCTGAAATAAAATAAGAAAATAATTTGTTTATGTACCACATTATTCCTTCGAATAGTCTGCAATAATTTCAGAGGTTGGCTAATATACAATCGATTGTTCCTGAGCTCCCGTGCAACTAAGTCATTTTTCGATTTTCAAAGTCCGAACGGTCGATCTAAACGTTAGATGAGATCTCTATATTAAAATGTACTTGAAGACCAATTTTTATATTTTTTGAAATTTTTTTACTATTTATTAAGCCACTTTGAAAATCGTTGATCTAACGGTGGCTTCTATTTTTACTGTTTGGTTAAGCCACCGTTGGATCAACGATTTTCAAAGTGACTTGGTAAATAGTAAAAAAAATTCAAAAACAATGTCAAATTTGGTCTCCAAGTACATTTTAATACAGATATCACATCTAACGGTTGAGATTGACCGTTTGGACTTTAAAAATTGAAAAACGACTTGGTTGCACGGGAGCTCAGAAACAATCGATTGTATATTAGCCAACACACACACACACACACACACACACACACACACACACACACATTATGAGAGGGATCTACTTATACTTGTTTTGGTGACAACATATTACACTTTATATTTTCAAAATTCAAAAAGTTTACAAAGTTTAAAAAGTTTAAACAATTTAAAAAGTTGTTCCAAATTGTTCAACATGATGGATATATTAAAATGTGATTATAGATCTAATTTTATATTTTTTTAATTTTTTTACTATTTATTTAGTATTTTACAAAATCATTGTTTTAGACCATTAAATTTTTTACCTATCTTAATAAATAGTAAAGAAATTCAAAACAAAAATGTAAAATTTGATCTGCAAGCACATTTTAATATATCCATCATGTTGAACGGTTTAGATCTACTGTTTGGACTTTGAAAATATAGAATGTAATCAGGTGTAAAATATATATATATATATATATATATATATATATATATATATATATATATATATATATATATATATATAAATGAATCCCTTCTCATATATTATATTTTATATATACGCTGTATATTATGGATGGAATCTATTAGTGCATGTTCGGCTGCCACTGTTTCCGTGGGAAAAAAAAATTCATTCTGGGCCTGTTCGGCTGGAGATGAAAAATTACTGTTCACGTGGGAAAAAAAAATTCACTCCGAGTGAATTTTTTTTTCCCACGTGAACAGTAAAAACTAGTTCAAAATTTTTCCTTTCCCCAGCCCATTCCCCTGCCCATTGATGAGCCGAACAGGCCCTCTGTGATTTTTTTTTCTCTCACGGGAATAGTGTCTCGGCCATTCAAATTGGATCTGAACCCAAATCCTTTCCTGTTCCTGCTTGACAGCCGAACACGTCCTTATCATGTGCAAGTTGACGTTATAACTTATAAGTGACAGATGAAATTGAGAGAAAAGAGGGGGCACTGTAAGCTATATTGCAAACATAGTACTTTTCCATAGTGCAAACACCATATCACCGAAACAAAAAATTTATAATTCAATTCTTTGCCACCCTCGTTAATTCCTGATGTAACTAGGATTGTATCCCAACTAAATTTATTTTCAGTAAATCACTACAAGCTCTAAAAAACAAAATAATAATTAGTTCGGTTGTTCGGTTTGTTGAATCTGTTAGTTTTAATTAAAACTATGATAGTTCGATTTCATTTATATTTTAGTATGATTTCAAAAATTAAAAATCAGATAAGAAAAACAAATTAAATGAACCTAAATATCATTATTTAGTGAATGTTTTATTCATGTTGTAATACTATTCCACTAATACATAGTGTAGTAAATTAATATATGTAATATTAGTTCAAGTAAATTAAAATTTTCATACTAAATCCGTCTAATATGAAATTAACCAAATTAAAATTTAGTCTATTTTTTCAGTTTGTATTTCGGTTGATCGAATTATATATTCAATTGGTTTGGTTTACGTTGCTGCAATTAAACAAAGAAAACAAAAATAATAAGATTGGTTTTAATTGGGTGTGAACCGAACCGGGTGATGACTGATGAAGACCTCGTCACGTGTTAACAGTCTAGGCAAAAATTCCAGGTAATTTTCAATCAACATCATCATTAATATATTATTTTATATTTACAAACCTCCCTTCTATAGGTCACAACTTCTAATAACTAACAAGTCAAAACGCTACGCAATAAGAGAAGCGAGAGCGCTCGCTTGCCCCTGGTTGCCAAACGCATGAAAATTCTGCGGCCCACTAACACGGCGCAATCGTCTACTAACTAATATCAAGGTCTGTGCCTCGTCAAGCCTTCTCTTATACATCGCCGCCTCGATTTGTAACCTTCTGTTCTCCTGCCGAATCAAGCTGTACTGGTTCAAAACGAATCCAAGCTTGCTTCTTAGATCACGGTTCTGGGCTTGAAGCTGGTCGAATTGGATCTTTAACTCCTCCAAATGGATCCGCTTACGCATTCTTGATCTGCGTGCTGACTCGCGGTTTGATTTCATGCGCCGTAGTCGCCTTGATTCTTCAAGGGTTTGAGCGTTTTCTTGTTCGGTATTGTCATTACTGGTATCACATGGATCGGGTGCCGTAGACCAGGGGGTGTACCCAAACCCGAACCCGAAAATGGGTTCTTGTTCTAGCAAAGGGGAGTTGAGCAGTATAGTTTGTTGAAGGGACAGCATGGATACTGGTTTGAATGCTATTAATTAGATAGTTAAACTTGGAAATCGGGGAAAAGGGAAGAATGAAGTGGAACGGAGGGGCATTTATAGTTGGAGAAGGGGTCTTGGGTGGGACCCGGAGGGTATTTAGTGAGTGATGACGTGGCTGGAAGCGGGTGCTCTATCGTTAGCTTACTCTGGTTATCGAGGAGAGATCTTATCAGAAGATTCGACGAGGTAGGTCAACCAGGTGATATTTCCATTCGATATGTTTTTCTGATTAACAAATTATAAAGGTTTAAGCATTTAGGTCATATTTGGTTGTTGAGTAAGATTACTTCGGATTAAATTTTTTACTTCAAGTTAAGACGGATTAAAATAATCATGTTTAGTTGGAGTTTGATTGGAATTTGGTGGAATAAGCTAATGAAGAGAGAGAAATTATAAGATAATGCTACTCTAACAGCGGGATCTACAAGTGGAGTAAGTTACTCCACCTCTCTAGATGCAGTAACTTAATCCGGATTAACTCAAATGTTACTCCATCTTACTATTTTAAATTTACTTCTTATTTGGCTCTTTAAAGATGGAGTAGAGGGTTTACTCCACAACCAAACATGACCTTATTGTGTCGTTTTTTTTAAACATTAATAATTTACAATTTAAAATTCAAATATACCATAATAAATATTGATAGGGCCATGTAAGGCCTCGTAAAAGCCACCATAAGCTGAATACTAAGCTCATATGACAAGTTCAAGAAGCAGGCTCAGTCGAATTATGCATACACTTCTCTGCTTGACCATCAGACTTGTGAGAAAAGTCCGTTCGAGTAGTCCGGACGGAAACTGAACCGGCTTCAGAGGCGGAACTAAAAAATTTGAATAGATGGGGATAATCTATAAAATGCATAATATGTGAAAAAGACAAAACAATGTGATTAGTGTAAATTGAACCCATGACCTATTAAACAACAAAAATAACTCTTACCACTACACTACAAGCACACATATATTATATTTTGGAGGGCTAGACTATATAAAAACTTAAAAAAATAAAAATTTAATTTAATTTTAATATACATAATTAAAAAAAATTAAATTATTGGGGTGGCTTAGCACCCTCTGACATACATGTAGATATGCCCCTGACCGACTTACCAGCCTGCTTGAAAAGGCCCAGTTGAATGTCCATACGAGACCCAAACCGTCCTACAGACCTATAAATATCCTGAAGTTCACTGAACTCGGGGTTCATGCACCCAACAACATGACGTACCAAAGACAATAGAGTTACGTACCAACCAGATTAGAAATTAGTTTAATTTGGACATGCAATAAATATACATTAACAAACACGAACTAATCTCCTTCGAGTTAGGACGTGCCTTTCGATAATAGTGACCTAATCTCGTCAAAGGTGGGTCATATCAAATATTAACATATTATTTTCTTAATATATATATATATATATATATATATATAATATTGCATTTTGATTTTGTTTTAATTGATATCAAGAACTTAAAAATACGTTGGTATGTATTAATTTTGAAATTTTTTAACGCATTGATTTATATTAAATAAAACTGTGAAGTAATATTTTTTTTATGTGTATGTATCTAACATTTTTCTTTTGACGTAAAAGTTTTTAATTTTTTTATTATTTGAAATATTTAAAGTGGAAGCATGATAGACACAAAAAAAATTGTTTTAAATAATCCTTATAAATTAAATGTTTAACATAATATACCGTAATATTTATAGAAATAATTAATAAAGATACTGATAGTGTCAACATCCAACTTAAAAATAGCAATGCTGGTATTTTCAATATCACTATCGATCACTTTAAAATTGCATTTGATATACTAGAAAGAGAATAGAAGATTATAAAACAAAAATAACAGCACTGCCGACGGCTATGGTAAAAAGATCAGTGGCAGTGCAACACTGACACTACCATCATCCATGCTCTTTATTCAAATTTAATTATAATGCTGTATATCATGCATTTAATTAATTAATTTTTTCATAAAAAATTCGGATTTTTCATGCTATGTAAGTAGGGGTGAAAACGGTATGGGTAATATCCTATCCGTATTTACTCTGTATTCGAAAAATTATATGTGGATATCTGATATCCGAATATCCGTGTGGATATGGATACTAATATGGTTTTACGTTTCAATTATCCCTATCCGAATAGTAGATATATATCATATATTTTAATATATATTATGAAAAATATTGTTATTCACCATTAAAATTAGATAAATATTATGAACTTTGGTATTTTTTAATATTATTTTAATAAATATCCTATCCGATCTGTATCATTATCCGGAAAATTAAAAAGGAATATAGATATGATTTTATCACTATCCGCTCCGTAATACTCTCCATTTTCACCCCTATATGTAAGTTCCTCTGTTTAGATTAAAAATGAAAAAAAAAAAAAAAGAGCGTGCGCTAACTTCAAATTAACCTTTCATAAGTTTATCTTGAAATGTCTGACTAATACTTATTATTCAACTTCAAAAAAATTAAGTAGCTGATAACTTTATTGCATATAATTTTCAAGAAAGAAATACATTCTCAACCGAATTAAGGAATAAGATTTGGTCAAAATGGCTTTGGACCAAACACCGTCCAAAATTTCTAGAAATTGTATGATTAAAGTCCGAACAGTCGATCCAAACTGCTCAACATGATTTCCATATTAAAATGTGCTCAGAGACCAAATTTTATATTTTTTGAAAATTGTTGACTATTTTTTTTAGATACGTACAACATCACTGTTTCTGAACGGTCCAAAAACAGTAATTTTGTACGTATCTAAAAAAATAGTAAAAAATTTCCAAAAAATATAAAATTTGGTCTCTAAGCACATTTTAATATGAAAATCATGTTGAGCGGCTCTGATTCACTGTTCGGACTTTAATCGTACAATTTTTAGAGGCTATGGACGGTGTTCGGTCAAAGTCATTTGGACCAAACCTTATCCCCCGAATTAATTATGGAGAATTATTATTTTTTATTAAAAAACGACGAAATTTCCTAGTAAAGGAACGGCCGATATGGCCGGGCCGCATAGAGATTTGGGTGGGGACTGGAGAGAAAGCAGGGTTTTCTGATGTGCCACCTGTGATTTGGAGCTTAATCACTAAGTAACGAAGAGATCGTGGTGGATTGGAGACACGTGTCGACTTCATGCTGAAGAGACTAGTTTCGATCAGTGTACGTATCCCTTCTTTGCTTTGTTCAAAAATATATTTTAGAAGATGAAAGTAGGTAACGCTATGCATCGATCATTTCTTTAATTGGGACTCTACGTGGGTAGCAACTGTTTTAGATGACATTACCGGTATATAAAAATACATATTGTATGGGTTTGTTGAATGTCAGTAAAAAGATGAAGAAAATAAATAAATCATGTTGTCTGATAGAGGGAGGTGAAACCAAAGAGGAGAGACCGAGAGAGCACTAAAAATCATGTCTACATCTCATCTTATTATTTGACCTAATGCGAATATTCTTGATAAGTTTTAGTAAAAGTAGCGTGGATCGGTGTATGCTGCAATATTTTATTTTAAAGTAGGTCTGAAAATTTGATTGCTGAGGTCATAATCAAGTATCAGCTTTTCTATATATCTGGATATTCTCAGAGGCAGGGGGACCGGAATATTCCTATGATTCAAAAAATTTCATTCTATTTTGTATTTACTGTCATTCCCAAAAATTGAAATTCTGAATTTTTTTTGTCTTGCTATATTAAAATTGAAATGTACAATAACAATTCTTTTTCTTTATTGTAAATTTAAATTCAATCTCCTTATAATAAAATTATGGTTCCATCATGAATATTTGAGGTAAACAGAAAAAAAACATTAATATTTTATACTGAAAGACAAACATGACAAGTGTTTAAGCCCTACGGCACCAAAAAAGATGAGCAATCCTAATTCAAAATATAATCAAGGGCCCAATTATATTGCAGGGACCAAAGAAATGAACTTTCTGCAAAACAAAAACAAGTAGAAAAATAAGTCTCTTTCTTTTTTTCTATCGGTTGCCTCTCCATTTCGTCCGAAACTGGTTGGTTCAGTCGTTTGTTCTCCATCTAGGATGAAGATCGTGTATGTAACGCTTATATATAAGAGAAATTTAGATATATACCCATCATAACTTATTTAATTAGATATATCCCCATCAAAACTTCAAAATTAGTTATTTCCCCATCTAAATGTAACTATATTATAAATATACCCATTTTATAATTAAATAAACCAAAAACACTTATTAGTAGTAATAAAAAATTTAAAGGACAGGTATGCCCTTATTCACTTCTTCCTTTCCCGCTCTTCAATCTTCCAAGGTAATTGAAATGGATAGAAATATCAATAGTTGTTGTTTATTTCTTTGTCTCCTGTTTGAAATTGAAATAACGGGGATAACTTAGAACCATAGGTTCAGTTGCACAACAATAGAATAACTGTGCAAGGTCATGATTGTTTTGAGCTTGGGATCCTTTCCCCCACAGAAGAACAAAAAGTAACAAAGAGAAGATTGTGATCTGGCTGTTGATACTTGACAACTTGTGAATTTTTAACGCCTTTCTAAGTAGCTACCAGGAGCTGATGCAAAAACCGGAGAAGAGGGGAAGAAAGGTAATGAGAAAGATATAGTTTGTGGGTCCAGATCCCCTCAAATAACTCAAATTTTGAGTCTTATGCATAAATGACTTGGCTTGAGAGATCCATTACCGGATGGCGGTTTAGAGGCTGGGCGAAAGAAAGTTTCAGTTTTTCAGATTTTGAGGGTTTATTGTGTATTTGTGTAATTATAAAGCAGCTATAACCATTGTCGTAATTATGTCTGCAGCGCCAGACATATGAATTTTTAAGTGTACTCTTCTTTTAATACAAATTGTTGGGCCATGCCTAACCTTTAGACCTTTTTTTTAGTCTTTTGCACTGCCAGCTCTTTGGAAGATTGAACAGCGAGAAGGGAGAAGAAGTAAATAAGGGTATAAGTGTCTTTTAATTGTTATATATCTATTAACCAATGATTTTAATTGATTTAATTAAAAGATGGGTATATTTATAATATAGTTATATTCAGATGGGGAAATAACTAATTTTGAAGTTTTGATGGGTAAATATCTAATTAGAGAAGTTATGATGGGTATATATCTAAATTTCTCTATATATAATACATATGTTGAAATCTTATAAGCATACGATATATTATATTGTCCAGAAATTTATTTAACAAATATGATAATTTATTAAATAGATATCAGCATAAAAAGTAAAATTATGTATATTTATTATAGTTTAAATATATTATATATTAAATTTCGCTCAATTTGAAAAGTGATCAGTCATCAGTCAAGTAATAATAAAATTTAATGTAACCTTTTTTATTGACACTTAATATTGACATCGTAAGTTTGAAACTACATCAAATATAATCCTCAATATATCTAAATTATGAAGAATATATCTATCATTCTACTTTCTTTTAATTTTATTAATTATTTCATCTTTCTCAAAGGAGTGATCCTATTGATTTTCTTCTCTTCTACTTAAACTGAGCGAGTAGCAAGCGTAGGCAAGAGCAGTGTTGTAAAATGCGGCCGCATGAACCGCATATGCGGCCGCATGAACCGCATATGCGGCCGCATATGCGTATGCAGTCCAATTCCGCATAAAAATTTCCATGCGGTCTCAAATATGCGGTTTTGCATATGCGGCCGCATATTGGGCTGTATATTTCCGCATATTGGTCTGCATATGTGCGATTGAGCCGCATATTGGTCCGCATATGTCCGCATATGTGCGAGTTTATTGTTTGAATGATTTTAATAGGAATATATTGCATGTTTTGAGTAGAAATAAATTAATATATAGTTTAAAATCCGCATATATGAGTCCGCATGAAATTCCGCATATGCGGCCGCATACCGCATATGCGGTATGCAGTGGCCTTCCGCATGCATGAACAAAACCGCATTTTACAACATTGGGCAAGAGTATGCATAGGAATATATGAGGGGCAAGCAAACATTTTTAGGTGGAGCTAGCTGCACTTACTTTTTTGCTATCAATGCGCTAGCGGAAGAAAAAAATTGTCCGAAATGACTTTTTCTTAACTTCTTCCATACGTCAAAGGAAGAAAGGAAGGATGTAGCGTTCGATAACACTTCTTTCTTATTAAATGATGTCGTAGGCACTCTTGCATTCTAAAAAAGAATTTCTATCATTGCTATTGTTAAATAATTATTTCTTTACATAAATATCTTCATATAAATTGACTTAATAAATATATAACCTAAAAGAATTTTTTTTTGCCGCAATTCCATTTATAGACTTTCGAGCTATCCAGATTTGCTGGTCTCATCAGATTTAAACCAGCACAGGCGGCAGTTGATGGACTGGATTTGTCCAGTTTTCATGAGAAACAGGAGATGGTCAACGATATTTGACATTAGGCACGACGATATGCATGCATGTATCAAGCAAATCAATGCAAAATCGGAATTGCCTTCATATCCTTCATCATTTTTCTAGACCATATAGATCACTAGTTTAATTACTAATTTCTGATTAGACTAGGAATTAATATCACATTTTGCTAGCGGACTTTTAAAAGAAGGGACAAGGCTTACGGGATAATGGACAGAAAATTGATATTACTTTCCAAAAGGCTCAAAATAAAAGATAAGAACACATGGGATGCTTAAACTCTTTTGGACCTGTAATCGGAAAAAAAAAAATTAAAAAAGCAGTTCAACACTATAGCTACCTGCTTGGAGCCCCGGAAGGATAAGGCGATCCTTTATTTCTACTTTTGATTGAACTAATGACACCTCTTCGCCCACATGCATGAAAGGAAGGGGTTTTGTGTAGGTTTACGTTGCCAGATGTTTTGATGCAGGCATGGGCGTATATAAATTAAGTCAATTCAGATGATGCATGCATGCTTAGCTATATATTTTTAAGATTTTAAAATTTCTAATTAGTTCAGTTTTTCTTATAAAATTAATTACATAAAACTCTATTTATAAACTTAATTATAATCAGCTCATGTAAAAGAAAATTTTGATTATTCTCTCTCTTGGTTTCCTCTCTTTCTCTCTCTAGAATTTGACAGTTTATTTGATCATACGTTGGAAATTAATTATTGAATTTTTTTTATTACAAAATGGCGTAATGTATAAAATAATTCTATCGGTTTCAGCTTTGAGCACCTAGACCGTTGCAATTGAGTTTTGGAATTACTGGTCTTAAGAAATTAACGATTAACTTAACGTTACGAAATGCTTTCTATGAAGTATAAGCTTTAATTTATATATTTAGAGGTCTGATTGAACCAAAGAAAAAGATACAGAACTCTAATCATAGAGTCTATACCAAACAAAGTGCATTAGTAGAAGGGATAATTTTTCTTTATTTTGATCGTACCCTTTTAACTGTTTACTCTATTTGTAAAGTATTCGTTAAGACGGGTATGAATATATAAGGTTTTTTTAGTTAGTTTATCGGGTATATATGGATATGAGTAAAGGCTATTCGTACCCATTCCCCGATAGGATAATTACATAAAATAAACTTATGTGATAATGTATGAGCAATAATTAGTGATGGTAATTTTTTTTTTTTTTTAATGTTTCATATAATAATATTGGAGCAATAATTAGTGATGTATATTTGTTATTTTGTGTATGTTTTTTCTATAAGAAAAATGTTAAACATATTACTTTTTTTTGTATATTTGTTATTTAGTTAAATAATTGAATTTGTCTGAAGAGATATATGTGTTTCCAAATTCTCTTGCTTTATAAAAGAAAATTTAGTTGGAATTGATTGTACATTTTTTTTTAATAATTTATTAGTAATTAATGTGATTGCATATGTGTAAAATGATGAGTTTTGATGTTCTATATGTAAAATATTATAAAATTAATTAATATATTACTACTATTATCCACTCGCTACCATTTCGTTACCTGATAATTTTAATGGGTATGGGTAAGATAAAGTAAGATTAATTCTTAATGGATAAGAGTAGCGTATGGATAAGATCAATTCTTAATGAGTTTGGCTATGAAAATACTTCCACTCTACCCGTATCGTACCCATTGACACCCCTAATCGTACTATTCATGTTCTTTTCTTTCAAGCCAAAAAAAAACGAGACAAAGCAAATCATAACTCTAGCTAGAAGTCACCGCTCTCTCCTCCCTCCTCCACATCTCTCTATTCCGCCTCTCCCACCCCTTCTAGTCTTCACTTCAACGTAGCGATACCCTCCACTCTCTCGTCTTTATCTCCTCGATCGAAGAGGAGAATGGTGAAGAGGGGAGGGAGCCGAGTCAAGCAGAGTCAAGAGTGCAGTATCGTCAGAGTTCAAAGCGTAGTCTTTATATCCATCTAGGGGAGCGTGGTGACTATCGGATGAAAGCGAGTTCGGTTGTGAAGAGAGAGGAGAAAGGGGTAATGGATGTTTAGGAGTGTAAATAAGTAGGATCAATTGATTAGAATATATAGTTTATATTATTTAATGAGAATAAATAAGTTTAGATCTAACAAAAAGTCATTTGACTCGTTGCTATAATTTCTTTATCAATAAAATTGTTGGTAGACATTAAAAATCACCAATCTTCAACAAATAATAGAAGGAATAAAACCATAATTTTCTTAATAAGTAAATGTTGAATGCAAGAAATGAAAGGACAAGTTACATAAATCAATATCTCTTTTTTTTTTTCTATATTTTACTTTTAATTAATTTGTTGCTCATGTCCTAGAAGTACAACTTTACCCATAATATTTGAATTGATAATTATCGATCCCTAAGACATTTGTTTTACTTGAATATATATAATGCCTCAAGCTCGATGAAAGTATCTAATTAGCAGAAGTTCTTATGGTATGTTATGAAATGTTATATAATTATATTTTTGGTTTGAAATTTCCGACGAGCAAGAATATGAAGACAATAATCTGTGACGAATATGATTCTGCAATAGATATTGTTATTGACAGTTTGTCTGACTATTGTATAAGAATAGAACAATAATCTAGAAATACAGTTGCATTTTTATAAAATAATACACTAAAAAAATTGTTTTATCCACTAATATCAAATAACAAACAATATACCAAATATATATACACTAAACAAATATAAAGAAAAAAGGACAATATATACTTGATCCTAAATTCATAATAAAAGATGAAAAAGCAAAAACCAACACACAAATTGAATTACCATAAAACTGAATCGATGTACTTTGAGGGCTAGCTAGTGACGAACACATCAGTTACAATATACCAGTATTACAGTATACAACTGATTTAATAATGCACGAGGAGTTATCGACATATATTGTCGGCGTCAATGGTGTTTTTGAAAAAGCAGAATCCAGAAACACGGGTCGACAGCATGTAGACAAGTCAGCAATAGTGCTCTACAAAGTAAAAGCCTAAAAGTTAAGAGAGACGATATATCCATATGACATGTACCCATATCCATATTGATATGGTGGTTGAGGTTGTGCCACGTGTAAATTGGCCTTATTTGGAAAAGGTACTTCATAGGCTCCTAGAGCCCTAGGTTACGTGTAATTATACAAGTATCATATCAAAGAGAGAGTTCCAGCTAACACTGTAAATCAGCTAGCTCAGACCGAGCTGGGCCTTAGCTCAGCTTGTTAATTCTGAACCGAGTTGTTATCGAACGAGCTAGATCTAGAACTTCTGAGTTAAAATATCAGCTCAAACTCGTGACGAATCAGCCCGAGCTCATTGGGTTTGGTTGGATCTTATTTTAAGAAGAAAATAAATTTTACAAACCATTTTGGACCGAGTTAAACCAAGTTGGGCCAAGCTTGACAGTATAAAATACACACAATTCATACAAATTCACAAATTAATGCGCAGCCGAGCTGGCGAGCAAGCTAGGCCCCAGCTCAAACTCGTTAATTTTGGCTCGAGCTGTTAGCGAACCAGCTCATTAACAGCTCGGTCCACTATCAAACGAGCTGTTACCGATCGAGCCAGATGCGAGTCACGAGCGAGCCACGAGCTTCGAACTTTTTTGACAGCCCTAGTTACGTCGCCGTAATTAAAATCCAAATTTCGAAAATCAAATTAATTAAATCCGTAAATTAAACATGTTTTATATTATTATTTTTAATTAAAACAAAAAAATTATGATATTTTTTCGTTTTGATTAACAACCGAAACTTCTATGAATATTTTTATGTGTCCAATTTAGGAATGTTGTGTAAGTTATTATTCAACAACTTATCATCAAAATAATGTTGAATTATTGAAATATATAATGGTATGTAAAAAATAGATTAGATCACATTTTAATTTATTTCTATTTTAGTTTTAAATTTTATGCTATTAAACATTAAAAATAAAAATATGATGGAAGTCTGAAAATTTAGGCATTTGATGATTTGACCACTTCAATATTAATGTTATAAGTTAAAAAATTTGAAGCTAAAATATATATATATATTATGGATGGGAATTTCTTGACAATAAATATTTTTACAAGTCTGAATACATATTTTTAAATTAATTTTAAAATAATTAGATTATTTTGTATGAAATTTCAAGTGAATTTAATATCATTTGGTATTTCATCAAAGACCGATGCAAGTTTTAAGTCATTTGACTAATGACATAATTTCTCATGTGCATCGTATAAATATAACATTGATCAATTTTTAGAGATCAAATTATTTTTTGAGACGATATAACTGTCCTCCAAACTTAATCTATGATGAAATCTCTCAACAAGTGAGTCGCTAGCGCATTTACAACGGATGCTAGTACCTACATGTCTTTATATACATAAAAGATCAAGTCTTTATAAAGACATTTCAACTCTTTATGAAGGTTGGACAGTCGGCACAAGTTAAACTTTAATTTGAATGGAAATTTTCCCTAAATGTTATGTATCAAAGATAAGACTAACTAGTGTAAAATATTAAAATATTCATTAATTTAAAGTGTTGTTAACAGCAGTAAGACTATAAATTTAACATATCCAGCCTTTATACCAAGCATATCAAACCATTATATATAGCATATCAAAAAATTTAAATGTTCAAAGTGCAAGTCTTTATATTTAGCATATCAAATCTTTATACCTAGCATATCAAGTCGTTATATCTATACACTCTTATATTTAAGTTTTTAGGTATGAATACTTAAACTTTCAAGGCTTTATACCTATTATATTTGTTGTCTCTAACGACAACTAGAGTGGGTGAATATCTGTCTAAAAGTTAAACTTTACTGAGTATTGACATATAAAATTAAATCTTGTGTATGTGTGTTGATATGTGGTTCTTGGTAGAATCAAGACCTTGTAAATTAAAAAATAATAAAGTACAGTAAAGTAAATTGATAACGAAGTTAAAGAGTGTGACACAGGAGAAGGACCTACGTCTCCAGGACAAGCAACCTAAATTGGCGCGTCGTTCTATTATCCAATATAGAGAGGAATACAAGTTGTGACCAGCAAAACAATACTCCAATATTCAAGCTCAAAAAGAGAAGCAAGCTCAGCGGCTTGGAATAGGCGAGCAACAGAGGCTATACAACCAGACAATAACTACTTTCACTATAATCTCGCTCTGATCAATTTAGGTGAAGTATATTTGAGGTTGCTGAAAAGGATATTGATGGTTTAAGCATAACCAACAATGGACTGGTAAGAAAACCTCAAAGGATTTCTAAAATGGAGGCTCAAAGGCTATTTTTCTGTGTAATCTTAGAAGATGAATCGACCGTCTATTTATAGTGGAATTTATGAATCTCTAAAATGGAGAAACAAATATAGGGTTTTTGTTCATACTCATAGTGATAGAGTTTTCACTACGGCTGAGGCAAATCTCAAGATTTGCATAATCAAGTATTTGTTAGGTTTGTTTGTGCTTTATTACCACTATTGACTTGCCTAGTTTATTTGAATTTTGAATTCAAATTTCTAGCTATGCAACAGCTAGATTAAGGCAACGTAACCTCATATCTACTTTACTAAACTATTGGATATAAATTAAAATGATAAAACAAAATGGTAAAGTATGATCTTCATAATTTTCACGATCTCGATCTCTATGATCTTTCACAATTTTCATGATTCAGCATCTTAACAATATCCGATATTCCAAATGACTCACGTGAATCTTCCATCAAATCATTTGTACTAGATCATTCCTATAGTCGAGGAGATCATGTATCTGATTATCGTGTATAATTGGTCACGTCAACTTGTCATCATATATATCTTTGACTTGCTTTGACATTCGGACGCGACAACTGAATCTACATACATCTCAAACAAAGAAGATGTAAAATTCAATATTTATATGTTTTGCAAATTAGTCAAACAGCACAGAAAATTGCTTACAACAAAAATATTTAGTTTCTATATATTGCATATCAAGAAAAATAAAATGGGTTCAAAAAACAGGGAAACAAATATAATAAAAAAAAATCAATATAGATCTAATTTGAAATAGAAAATCTAATGCAAGACGTTTTAATTTTAAATTCGTAAAATTTTAAATAGATTGTCAAAAATATTGATAAGATTGAACGAAGGAAAGGAAAAAGAAAACAAATAAAAGTCGTGTTGAAAAAAGGAAAGAAAATTTTTTTTTATAAGAGGGAGAAATAAGGTAAGTTCAAAACACAAAAGTGAACTTGGATGAGAGATTAAGACTCGGGGGATATATATATATATATGAGTCTAACTATGGTACTTCATAGAGTAAAAATATGTTTGTACTCTACGCTATATCTTCATTTCCAAAATTCAAATAGCCAATTCAAACCGCTCAACATGTTCTCCATATTGAAATGTACTTGGAGACCAAATTTTATATTTTTTGGAATTTTTTTATTATTTATTAAGCCACTTTGAAAATCACAGATCCACTGTGAATAGTAAAAAACAGTAAAAATTTCTGGACCATCGGATCTGTGATTTTCAAAGTGACTTAATAAATAGTAAAAAAATTCCAAAAAATGTAAAATTTGGTTTCCAAGCACATTTCAATATGAAGAACATGTTGAACGGTTTGGATCGGTTGTTTGGATTTTAAAAATAAAAATATAGTGTCATAAAGTAAAAACTTGTTTTACTCTATGAAGTACCATAGCCCAATTCTATATATATTATATCAAATTAGTACAATGTCAATAAATTCCCTCCCGTTTAATATATAATATATATTATCAAATCACCTGATGTGAATTCCTGAAGGGCAGGGGTGCAGACGGATAGGTTATCTGATATATATAAATATAAACATAAATATTTTCATTATATAAATATATACATAAATATTTTTATAATATATATTAAATTATATGGTATATATCTGCTATTCGGATACGGATAATTAAAATTCAAAATCGTATTTGTATCTGCATGGATATCGGATATCCGTATCGATAAGAATATTAGATGTCCGTATCTGATTTTGGATACAGATTCAGATACATTTGGGTATTATCTGATCCGTTTGCATCCCTCCAGCGGATCATATATCACAGTTAAATTTAATTAACTTTTGCCAAATTAATGTTGATATAAATTAACAACAGATATATACTAGCTTTGCCTATTTTGAAAGATATATTGACTGGTACGAAAAAACCAGCTTAAATTCTCGGAGCACTTAGGGAGATCTTTTTTTTTTTTTTTTTTTTTTGGGCCAGATCTGTCCGTAGGCTTGCATTAAGGGAGAGGAATCAGAATATATAGAGAATTATGCAAGGCCGCTAATCAATTTTTTAAATTAACGATTGCTCTGATTCAATTACGTCAAAGTACGTGCATGCATCATGAAGTAATAACATTACTTGAAGAAGATAAGATATTTTTAATCTGACAAACATGCATTTCCCTCCTGAAAGGGATCAAAAGTTGACAAGATCAATTTTTCAACTCAAAGAAACATTTAATAAGATAATATAAAGTTTTAGATAGAAAGCTATACTCCAAAGTTAATTTTATTCTCCCTTTTCTTTTCTTTTTTAGTTATTGACCTAACACATCATTTTCTTACATCGTACGAATTGACGGCAAAATACAATTTATTTAACTCTGCTTTTTTTATTAAATTAATGTACCATGCACATTGCACCTGGTTACAGATGAGTATATTCTCTGGGAGTTCTATATATTGCAATACTAGAACTCGATTGAATTAAATTATTAATAATTAAAAGAATTATCCTATGAACAAAAAGAAAAAAGAAAATTGGAGCTCAAGTAGGAGTTTAAGTAAATCATGCCTGGACAAGGAACTTAAATTAATGGGGAAAAAAGTTAGGTGAATGGTCACATTTAAATTGTTATTTTTGCTAATTTCACATCTTATTTAACATCGCGTGGGCAATATAAAAATAATTTCCTGTATAACGAGCGTTATTTTTGTTTTCATGTAGGAAGATAAAAGATTGCTCAACATTAATTTCGAATTATAATAAAAATAATTTTAGCTTATGTTAACCTTTTGTTGTATATCTATTTATATCTTAGAAATTATAATAAAGTAATTTTCACACGAATGTTTTGTTGCATGCTAAATCATTTAAACTGAAGGACACAGATTAAATAGTAAAACATTTAAATTAAATATATAATAAAGCATTTAGACGGAATACTAATTAAAGAATAAACTGAATAATATAAATACAAAGATTGAATACTAAAACATGTCATGTATTATTTATTGTGGAATTCTTTATTATTCACGTTGAGTGTTTCATCACTTTGATTTCCTTATTTAATATTAAAGTTGAGTACTTGCGTGTGATTTATTATTAACATGAATAGTAGAAGTTTGTTGGAACTTTGTCGAAGTTTCGCTGAAGCTCTGGTAGAGGTAGTAGGTTGATTAATTATTATAAGTATATTGAATGCTGAATGGTGAATGGTGAAAGAAAATTACTAATTAATTGTCCCGTCAAAATATCTATAAGTTCAAATGAATTATGATAATATAGTAATATTCATAGTATGATTAGTATATCAGCCACGTTAATTTGTAATTAATGTACTACTTAAATGTGCCTTAGGGGTATTCATCGGTTTAGTTCGGTTGAAATTGAATCGAACTAGACAAAACAAAGTTTTATTTCGGTTTCAAAAATACAACCAAACTGAACCGTTTTAACTAGCCAACCGAACTGAATCGAACCGGAATTTTATTTCAATTTGTTCGGTTTGAACCGAAGCATATATTTTTTTAATATTTTAAGCAATTAACTGATTGTTTTTTTAAGAAATTGCCCTTAGTACAGACCACATATTATTAAAAAATGTAGTCCTTAGTACATACCATATAGTACAGAACCGAATAAAAGTATATATCAAGTTAACCATGCATAATCAAAGCAATATATCAAGTTAACCATCATGACAAAATGTTGCATAACTGAACATATCTTATCCAAACATAATACAGACCATATATTATCCAAACAAAGTACATACCATATGTTAAAAGCATGTACTTACTCAATTGGAAGTTGCACTTCAGCACTACTTTTTGTCAATTGGGAGTTCCACTTCAGCCATCACAGATCAAAAGCATATCCCAGACTCAGATCATCAATATACAATTGAAAAGAAGTGAAATAAAAAACTAAAAATTTGTGAGTAATTGAATATGAAAAAAAGTCAATATTTCAAGTTTTTTACATAAACCCTCCTCTTTTTTCCGGACTTGAAACCGGCTATGTCATATTGGATATAGGCAGAGTTAAAAACTTGATTAGTATTCATCACACATACAATTGGAGAAATAATAATTTACAAAAGAAAAGTAGTATATACCTGTGAGTGAACTTTGGAGCATATCAAGATCATCATATCACACCTAATTGTTGGTAAAGCATAATCAAATCACACCACAGTCAGATTGTGCCTAATGAGTATATCCCAGCAAAGCTAATACAAACCAAAAACAAGTCTAACTTCATATCACACCTAGCTAATTTGAGTTTTAGCACAAAAATATAGACTAACACAAACCAAAAGCATGTCTAACTTCATATTACACCTAGCTAATCTGAGTTTTAGCACAAAAATATAGACTAACACAAACCAAAAGCAAGTCTAAATTCAGAAAATTCTAATTATTAGTTGGAGCAATTGTATTCTCCAATCCAATTTTGGAAAATTCTGAAAACACAAATACAGAAAAAGAATTAGTAAATATGAGAATATCTCTAAATTGAAATAGTAAATAGATGATTTTAATTACCTTCTTCAAGCTGATCAAGTATCTCTAAATTTTCTTCAACACCTACTGGAAATGTTGAACGAAGCCAATCTTGAGAACATATAACAACTTGTGCAATTCTTGGGGTCAATGAACCCCTAAATGCGTCAAGTATGCAACCACTTGTACTAAAAGTCGACTCGGAAGCCACTGTTGAAACAGGAAAAGTGAGAGCATCACGTGCTAAGTGTGACAAAATAGGAAATCTTGGAGCATTAAGGAGTTTGAAAAACAACAGTTTTTGAATAATTTTGGATCACTGAAAAACAACAGTTTTGTAAAATACTTAATAAATAGTAAACAAATTCTACAAAATGTAAAATTTGGTTTGCAAGTACATTTTAGTACAGATTACATGTTGAATAGTTCGGATCGACTGCTAGGATTTTGAAAACTCAAATTTTGAGCTGTTGCATGGAGGTCCTCTATGCTACGCGTAGCACCGTAGCCAGGTCCTATATATATATATATATATATATATATAGAGTAGAACTAGGGTGCTCCTAAGTTCACCAAACCTCTTGTGAACTTGACTCTAAAATATATCGAATCGACTTTAAACGATGAATCCAAACTGTTGAAATCCTTCTACCTAATGATTGATGGATCTACATGTGAAATTTTTAAAGTTTCGAATTAATTTAATATAGAGTCAAGTGGTCAAAGGAGTCCAAAAAATGAATGCATTAAAATTAATTTATAAACCTTAAACTTTTGACCACTTGACTCTATATTAAATTAATTCGAAACTTTAAAATTTTCACATGTAGACGCATCACTCATTAGGTAGAAGGGTTTCAACGGTTTGGATTCATCGTTTAAAGTCGATTCGATATATTTTAGAATCAAGTTCACAAGAGGTTTGGTGAACTTAGGAGCACCCTAGTTCTACTATATATATATATATATATATATATATATATATATATATATATGAGGAGGGATCAAGTTACACCTTTTTTTTTGACACATTTTGATACTTACCATTTTCAAAGTTCAAATAGTCGATCCAAACCGTTCAACATGATTGATATACTAAAATGTGCTTGGAGATCAAATTTTACATTTTTTTGAATTTTTTTACTATTTATTAAGATGGTTACAAAATCGTTGTTTTCGGACCATTGAAAAACATCGATTTTGTAACCATCTTAATAAATAGTAAAAAAATTCAAAAAAAATATAAAATTTGATCTCCAATCACATTTTAGTATATTAATCATGTTGAACAGTTTGGATTGACTATTTGGACTTTGAAATCGCAAAATTAACTTATAAAAAAAAACAGTATCATGATGTGTCATGGCTCACCAAACACATTTACATCATGACTTAGCTAAGTCCATCTATATATCTATATATCTATATATATATAGAGAGAGAGAGAGAGAGAGAGAGAGAACGAGCTGGGCTACTGTGCTTCATAGAGTAAAACAAATTTTTACTCCATGGCACTATATTTTCATTTTCAAAGTTTAAATAGACTATCCGAACCGCTCAACACGTTCTCCATATTGAAATATACTTGGAGACTAAATTTTACATTTTTTGGAATTTTTTTACTATTTATTAAACCACATTGAAAATCGCTGATCCGATGGTCCAGAAATTTTTACTGTTTTTACTATTCATAATGGATCAGCGGTTTTCAAAATGACTTGATAAATAGTAAAAAAATTCCAAAAAAAATATAAAATTTGGTCTCCAAGCACATTTCAATATGGAGAACATGTTGAGCGGTTCGGATCGGCTATTTGAACTTTAAAAATGAAGATATAGCGCGGAGTACAAACGTGTTTTACTCCACGTCTCACCATAGTCGGACTCTATATATGTATATATATATAGAGAGAGAGAGAGAGAGAGAGAGAGAGTAAGGCTACCATGCTTTGCAAATTAAAGTGAGAGTTTTAATTTGCGCTCATATCTCTATTTTCAAAGTTCAAATAGTCAATCCGAACCGTTAGATGTTTTCTTCATATTGAAATGTGCTTGGAGACCAAATTTTACTTCTTTTGGAATTTTTTTACTATTTATTAAGCCACTTTGAAAATCGCTGATTCGGTGGTCCAGAAATTTTTACTGTTCACCCGAATTTTCAGATTTTCAAAGTGGCTTAATAAATAATAAAAAAATTCCAAAAAAAATGTAAAATTTGGTCTCCAGGCATATTTCAATATGAAGAACACATCTAACGGTTCGGATTGACTATTTGAACTTTGAAAATAGAGATATGAGCGGAAATTAAAATTCTCACTTTAATTTGAAAAGCATGGTAGCCTTACTATATATATGTATATATATAATTTTAATGAATTTTCTGGAATCAGGGTAGGAACATATGCAAAAGTTACGAAATATCGGAATATATATTGAGTATATACATATATTTTGCGCATTTTGTTTTAGTGAACATAGAACTACATGATTTTAAAGTTCGCAAAGCATAGATGTATTTAGTTAAAGAGAGCAATTACTAGTTAAGAGGGTTTGGACTTTGAAAACAGATTGCTCTTTTTTTTGTATTTAATTTTTTTTTTTATGCGGCACAGATCCACTATGTACAATTGTTTGGTATTAAGTGCAATTTTCTGTCCGTTTCGATAGTTATTGTATGATTTTTTTTTTTTTTAAGTAAAATGTTAAAACACGTTATAAGAATGTAGGAAAAGAATTATATGGCGTGTCAGTGAGTGCGAAATTCATAAGGGTTGGTTCATCAATTTGTTAGGAATTTTATGGCGTGTCGGTGTGTATGCGTAATTCTATGGCGTGTCCGTGTCTCCGTGAGTATGCAAAATTCAATAAGGATTGATTCATCAAATTGTGCTCCGTAGGCCTGTATATGTATTTCTTTTCTATTTTTTTTGGTGCGAGAAGAGTATATGATCAGGCCCATCTTTGTACTACTCGGCCCAAAGTACCGGGAAACATGTTTTATTTTAATTATTATCATACAATTCATATTTATATTAATTTCTTATTTTTTTCTTAGAGAAGTACCATCAATTTGGCACAACACAATGGGCCTATTAATCGGAGCGGATCCACGTTCATCCGGGAGGGAGAGGAGGAGACATTTGAATTTTTTGAATTTTAGTAGAAAATTTTCGAAAATTTTGAAACACTTTTTGTCCTTTCTAACAGACCTGGTCCATACTATTTGTATTATGTATGGATTATTGATAGGGGTGAAAACGGTATGGGTAATATCCGATTCGTATTTGAAAATTTAGATGTCCGATATGTGAATATATGTGTGAATAAGAATATTGATATGCTTTTACGTTTCAATTATCCGTATCTAAATAGTAGATATATGTCATATATTTTAATATATACTGTGAGACATTTATGTTATTCATTATTATAATTAGATAAATATGACGAACTTTAATGTATTTTTTAATATTTTTTATATTATTTTAATAAATATCCGATATAATCTTGATCCGTATCCGTATTTGTCTGATATATCTGATATCCACTTCATATTGTATCCGAAAAATAAATAAAAAATATGAATATGATTTTACTACTATGCGCTCCATTTTTACCCCAAATTATTGAAGAATGAAGCATATATTCTGCCTTCAAAACTAAGAGCACATATTCAATAAAGTCAACATCTGGTATCTCATGTATCATTTGGTAGCACTATATATTTATTACTTGCTTGCAAATGTTACATATACTAGAAATATTGAATGTTAATTTTACATGTGTCAGAAAAGGAAGAATCTAATTCGACTCAAGCTTGTCAGTATTTAAAGTAGAAACTAATTTGATAAGGAGGATTTGATGGCCAGAGCTCAACACGCTCGAATTTTTTTTATAAACCATAAATAGAAAAATCAATCTTACGAAACTAATATGATTGCTTCTGAATTTAGGAAAACCATAAGAACCGAAAACTCTTCTCGGTTTGTAAATTGTTTTTTCCCAAGACCCAAACTAAATTTCGGTCTCTAATCAATTTTCAATTTTTCCACCTCCTGCCACAGAAAATCCAATTCTATTAGCAAGACCAAATTTTATTTTGGGTCTTAAGCCTAGACCGAAATTTAGTTTGGGTCTCTAGGGTGAGTGGAATTTTTTTTTGAAGCCTGTGGTTTCTTCCTCTCCATCAGTCTCTTTCTCCATTTGCTCTCCCACCATTTATTTATGGTCCCCGTGGTCCTTAAGGTAAGACTATACTCAATTTTTTTTAATACTCAATCATCCATTATTTCTTAATCTAATCACATATAATTGTATATTATTTTAAGGGAAACAAGAAAAGCTTCAGATCTACAAATTTATTTAGGTATGTAGTTTAATTTTTTTTTTGGATAAAAATCTGAAAATGTATAATTTTTTTAGTTTAGATAAGTAATTGTAGATTAATAAAATTGTTGTAGTGTGAAATAATGGGTTTTTGTAGTATAAATAAGAAATTGAGGGTATATTAAGAAATTGAGGGTTTAGAAATTGAGAGTATGTAGTATAAATAAATTGTAGAATTATTTAATATATTTTTAGTGCAATTTAGGTATTTTAGTGTAATTTTAATAATTGTAGAATGATTTAGTAATTTAGCTTTTTGCATGTAGCTAGTATAAATAAATTGTAGAATGATTTAATTTTTTTAGTGTAATTTAGGTATTTAAGTTTAATTGTAGTAATTGTCGAATTTATTAGTTTGTTAGTGCTTTGCATGTAGTATAAATAAATTGTAGATTGATTTAGTAATTTTTAATGTAATTTAAGTAATTGTATAATGTAATTTTAATAAATGTAGATTAATTTATTTATTTTAAAGTAATTTAAGCTAGATTTTTTTTCTATGTAATTTTCTTTGAATAATTTTATTTGTTTCCATGTAATTTATTTAATTATAGTTTTAATGTATGTAATTTTATGTATATTATAATTGTAATTTTTCCTATGTGTAGCACACAAGGTCACGCAGACTTGGGGTGGGATTAGGTGTGGTTTGGAATGAAAAAAAAAATATATAAAATTAGAGACAAATGATAGACCAAAATTTAGTTTGGGTCTTGGGAAAAAACAATTTACAGACCGAGAAGGGTTTTTGGTTCTTATGGTTTTTATAAATTCAAAAGCAATCATATTGATTTCGTAAGATTGATTTTTCTATTTATGGTTTATAAAAAAAATTCAACACACTCGGCACGACATTTCGACACGCTTCGACTTTTAACTCGATTTGATTTGTCACAAAAATCAAATATGATTTCACAATTATTTTCATCATGACAATAATCCAAATAAGTCCCAATTTAGTTTTCAAACTTGTCTGACCTAGACATGAATTATTTGAGAATAAGAATAATTAAATTAAAAAAAGGGGGAATTTCACGTATATCCCTCAAAAACTTCAAAATTACATATTTCCCCCTCTAAAATTTAAAATTACATATTTCCCCCTCCAAACTTCAAAAACTAACATATTTACCCATTTTATTATATTTTATATTAAAACACATTATAAATTCATAAAATACCCATTTTACCCTTTATTAAAAATCATAAAACATCTATCTGACTCCAATTCAAATCTTAAAGGTTCATCTAACGTTTGAATTGCTTTAAGGTCTGTGTGTGTTATGTCAATATGAATCTTGAAGCGAACATGCACGAATATTGAAGCAATATGCACAGATATTGATGCAATGCATGCATATCAAAATCTCTTTAAGATCCGTGTGCACTATATCAGTACGAATCTTAAAGCGAACACACACATATCTTATTGCGATGCATATAGATCGGACGGTGGAGGAACCCTTCAGATTCAAATTTGAGTTCGATAGGGTGTTTTATACTTTTAATAAAGGGTAAAATGGGTATTTTATGAATTTAGAATGTGTTTTGGTATAAAATATAATAAAATGGGTAAATATGTGAGTTTTTGAAGTTTAGAGGGGGAAATATGTAATTTTAAAATTTAGAGGGGGAAATACGTAATTTTGAAGTTTTTGAGGGGTATACATGAAATTGCCCCTAAAAAAAATAAACCGAAATGATTTGTTACCAAAAATCATTCATCGATCTGACTAGACTATGATAATATTTTATAAGTAAAATATCACATATTTAAAATTTGACCGAACATTTTTGAAGGTTAGTGGCTGACCGAATATTTTGTTACAAGTATTTGAAGACTTTGACTTCATTTTTATGTTGAAAAAATAATATCATACTAGTAATGACATAATGGCGGGAATCTAAGTTAATCTTAAAACATAAATGATTTGAGATTTCAACCAACCCAAATCTAATTTGAAGATTCAACACGTGTAATTGCTGCCTGTAGTTTTGATATGATTTTGAGAGAACACTAAGCAATCGTCAGATAGAAAATAAATTGTCACAACACAGTCGATAACGAAAAAAAAAAAAAAAAAGGTGCCACTGAATACGAGGAATTCGAATCGGTGCTGTGAAGGAGAATATATTTAGAAATAGTGAATTTGGACCGTTCTTTTAACCAAGCACGAATTTTAAAGAACTACCTTACATTTTTAATAGACACCAGATTGAGTTAGATTTGATTGAGGGTAAATTTGAACCGTAAAGCTGGAATATTGCTCACTACACAGCAGGTGAACAGTACTCTTAACTCATTCCAAATTATATAAAATACAAAATAGATGTGATTTAAAAATCTCACCTGAAATTTGCATGAGATTCCACAGGGGACCCACATGCTGATCACTTTCATCTGAGCTGCATGGCAAATTTGACGATTATAATTATTCCAAGTGAATTGAGAAGGGGAGGTAGAAAAAAACTGTTGAGTTGTAGCCAAAGATGGTGAGTTTGATTTCTCTGTGAAAGTTTAAAAAAAAAAAAAATCCCTAAGTCAATGACTAAGAAATTGACCGCTTATTTATATCATCAACAAACAAGATTGATATAGCCTTTTTGACCTACATGTGAACGCAATCCTTATCGCAATCCTAATCAAGCATCTATTATGCAATGCTTCCGACTTGATTACCATTGCTCAAAAAAGGAGGGGAAAAAAAGAGGTAACAGTCTTGTCCCTCCCATCAAATGAGAAAAACTGATGTTAATTGGGATTTTATTTTAATTAGGGAAGTATACATAAATGACCATCGTGTAGCTTCTGTCCTTGATTAAATAAAATTATCAACAAAAATTTAAAGATTCACACGAAATGATATATATTATGATGCTCATGAAATGAAAAACTATGTGTTTATATGTTCTAATAGAACTTTCTTTTTTGTTCAAATGGGGAATACTTGTAAGTTCCACAATCATATTTTTTATGTCCATATATAGAGATTTGAACTTGTATTATTATTTTTTAAACATAAAGTAAGAGTTAAAGTTCTCAAATAGCCTACAGTAACATGCCCTTAATTTTAAACCTGCAACTCTTCTAACAAAATAGCACTATCTTGACAACCGAATTAAGTAAAGGTTGTTCTCAAACACAATTTTTTTTTTAACTAAATATAATACTTCATCACTTGAGTCATAGAATTTTATTTAGTAAAGTTAGAAGTCAAGTCATCTAATTATTTAATACTTTCATTATTACAATAAAGAATTTCTCTCATCTGAGTTTCAAAATCACAATCTTTCATAAAGAGGCCATGTATTTTTGCCACTAGATTAAAAGCTAGTTCTCATGACTAAAGAAATTTAAGAAGCTGGATGAGTGTTAACTTTAGGTTATGTAAATTAATATTGTTTTGGGAGTAGAACTAGGGTGCTCCTAGGAGTACCAAATCTCTTTGTACTCTTAACTCTAAAATTTATCGGATTAACTTCGAACGACGAATCCAAACGGTTGAAATCCTTCTATCTTACGAGTGATGCGTCTATATGTGAAAATTTTAAAGTTTCATATTAATTTAGTATAAAGTCAAGTGGTCAAAATTAGAAAGTTTATAAATTAATTTTAATGCATTCATTTTTTTTGAAGACTTTTGACCACTTGACTTTATACTAAATTAATTCGAAACTTTAAAATTTTCACATGTAGACGCATCACTCCTAAGGTAGAAAGATTTCAATGGTTTGAATTCGTCATTCGAAGTTAATCCGATAGGTTTTAGAATTAAAAGTACATAAAAGTTTGGTACTCCTAGAAGCACCCTAGTTCTATGGCAACCAATATTATCTAGGTTACTAGTAAGATGTTATTTGACACACTTTTGGCATCCTGATTTACGGATAACATGATTCACGCCTACATGGAACTTTTGTCTTCCTTGGGTCAATAAAGAAATGGGAAAAGAACAAGAATCTGGTCACTAATTCTTTGTTCCGGATTCAAACAACCCCCCTTAAATCTAGGATTATTTACCCATATGTGCATCATATGGAATTTAGATGAAAGAAGACACAAATTTCATTCCCGCACCCCTGAAAATTAGGGTTTTTGGCATATCAATCTGGTCCTTTTGTGAAATTTCTGTATACTTCCAACTTAAATATGGCCCAATTGAAATACTTTATGCATGCTGGAATATATATGTCAAATTCTGGGAATTAAAAGTCAAAATTATGTTCAGTAGATGAAACAGTATTGCTTTGTCTAGTGATCTCCTGATCAATCAAATTTCCTCTTTTCTATTTTGAAATGTATTCATTAACAAATACTGAAGCAAGAAAATAAGTTGTCTTAGACGTCTACATGTTACCTACTGTTTTCTGAGTCAAGATGTAAAATTGATAAATTTTAAAAATCTTTTGTTAATACAAATGATGAACTAATCCTATCAAAACACCCAGATTCAAATTCACAAATTTTCGAAACAAGAAAGACTGGTTTCAAATTATGACTGCAGTTGAACTTTGACAGTACTTTTAAACAGAGTCAGCTTTATAAATTTGAGATCGTTAATATGATAATTCGTATTTTTCCAACACATAAATTTTCCTTAATCTCTTGCTATCTTATCCATTACAAACTATAAGCATATTTTTATATGAAATTAATTAGAACATGTTCTGAACCGTTAAATATGCAACGAACGGTTGATGGTACGGTCAATATTATGGGCCGATTTTTTCATGAGTATGGAGCCCAAAAAAGAAAACAAATATTTAATTGTACAAATTAAGACTAATATGAATGTAGGAATTTCTGTAATGATGAGGATAAAGTACTGACGATAAATTAAGACGCGTCTTTTTATATTTATCCATTTAATAGTATAAAAATATATGCAGGGTTGCTAGGGGTGTAAACGGATATGGATTATCCGCGGATAATCCGCTCCAAATCCGCTTATTATCTGTATCCGGATTAAACGGATACGGATACTTGCAGATGTGGATACGAATAATTTTAGTATATGGAGAAATAATACGGATACGGATAATTCCGTGAGGATATAAACGGAGCGGATATCCGTATATATCCGGATCCAAAATTTAATCTTTCAACATCTTTCAATTCATTTCATCCTTGTGAAATTCTCAAAAAACATGCATATTCGTTTAAGTCCAAAAATTTTGGTAGAAAAATCATATAATCTATTATGATAATGGATTGCTTCTCTGAACTAATAAGCAATTAGTCATGCATAATCATCAATGTATAAACTTAAAAAGTCTATTAAATTTTTGTCAATTTAGGTAATCAAATTAGGTAATTTAAAATTATGAAATTTAGTATAATTACTCAATATCCGATAATTATCCGCTCCATATTCGTATTCGAATCCGTATTCATGGATTATTCGTTTCATATCCGTATCCGTTTAAAACGGATATAGTTTTCAATTTTGATATCCGTTTACTATCCGTATCCGTATCCGCTTGTTGAAAAATAGATGCGGATATAGTATTAGCATTATACCTCCGAATCCGCTCCGTTTACCACATGAAATTTTAGCATTTATTATTTTCAAATGTGAAAATTGCACCGCTTTGCAGAGACTATCAGAACCTTTGACTAAAGAAAACACGTTCAAATGTCGACCCTCTGAAAGCTTCTGATGCCATTCTAAAATTTGATAATTAAATAATAAATCAATGGACATCTTATAGTCCTGTGACTAAACCGTATATTCCCAACATAACAACTACACTAATGTTAAATTAATATTTTCAACGACTTCAGTGCCGATCAATCCCTCCTATTTAAACCCCTTGCATATTTATATGTTCTTCATCTAACCACAAAAGGGCATAACTTCTATGAAAATGATGTTGAAAAGAGTTACACTTGTGCTGATCATATCTCTACTTCTCTCTGTTTCTCTAACTGAAGCTATAAGGCCACAACCAACTGAATTCAATAAGAGCTCTCCTGAGGTAATTAAATGGGCATACATATATATACCATACAGTTCTTTTCTTTTTCTTTTTCATTTTTTGAAAGTCTTGGCAGGAGCTGCTAAGTTTATATATACCGCACAGGCATTTTCCTTTTCATTTAAGCACTTTTCTTTTATTTAAAAAGCAATGAAGATGCCAGCATTCAGAAATAGTAACCCCCCCCCTCCACACACACTCACACAAACCCAACCCCCCGTCTTTAATTCATCTCACGCGCGGTTAGATCTATATATCACTGATTTTGCTAGCTAAGTCCCTGATACAGTGCTTGGAAACAACTTTTTTTTTTATTCAATTTTTTATATAACCAAGAAGGTTATTTCAAAAGAGAAAACAAAAACGAGAACAAAGTCCCTCAGTAAGTAATGGAGGATTAATTAAATGCACATCCATAAAAACATTAAAGAAGCAGGAACAAAACTTTAATTCAATGAGAAAGGAGAAACGTAGCTAGCGTATAACATTTTAATATGCATCTTGTTTTCTCTCTGTTTCTTAATTTTTTCCCTCGTACTATAGGGTTTTAAAAAGGAGTTAGAAAGCTATGGAGAAGAATGTAATGAAGTTGAAGAGGAAGAATGCATATTGAGGAGAACACTTGTTGCTCATACTGATTACATCTATACTCAAGGGAAACACAACTAATTAATAATATATATATATATGTGCATATATGCATGTTGCTAGCGTTATATAATTTTGTACGAGGATAGATCATGGTTTCGGTATATATGATACTTTTTTTTTTCTTTTTCATAATTACTTAATATATATTTGTACATTAATTTCATGTAATAAGACGTACGTCCTTTGTATAATATGTATTGATTAGTTATATATAAAGATGAGACGTACAAAATGATGTACATGTGTGTGCTTCTCATTATCATTTTGAAATATTTTGTGAAAACAAATTAAACAGGTGGATTTTCATTTTCATTTTTATTTTTATTTGGACAGAAAGGCCATATGAATTTGAATATATCTACAGATAGAGACCATATATGCATGTGCTTGTGATGGCATAGCAAAATGATCTTTTAATATGATATCTATATGATAGTCATTTGCAATGGAGTTATATATTATAATACAGCAAATTTGTTGCAACATCTTAATGATATATTTAATAATTAACATCTCAATTAATTTGTTGCAACATCTTTATCGGATGGTTCAGAATTTCCTTAAAACAATAATTTTGTACCTATCTTAAAAATAGTAAAAAAAATCTAAACAATATAAAATTTGGTCTCCAAGCATATTTTATTATGAAGGCCATGTTGATCGGTTCGGATCGACTGTTCGGAATTTTCAAATGAAGATAAAGGACTAGAAGTAAATAGGAGCATAGAAATTTGAGTGCATTTGAACCCTCCTTTTTTATATATAAATGGGTAAATTGAATTAAGAAAAAAAAATTGAAGTTTTTTTCGTATGCTAGCTTTCGCTGACTTTGCTTCCTTTGTTTATATCTACTCATCTGTGGATCAATCAAAATTTTATATATTCTTATTTTTTTTCCATTTCACTTTCATAATAATTGTGGGCTAGCTAGTATGCTTGGTACATCCACGTGGAGGTATGATCCATTAAACAAAAAACAAATCATTGAGACTTGGAGAAAGTTACAGGCACCGAGGTGAATTTTTTTTTTCTCTTTAAGAAAAATAACGACTATAGGGCATAGACTGCATGTTGGTGATACCGCTGCTGCATGATAATGAGAGCACAGAGATATCAAGTTTTTTGTGTCAAAATACATTGCATTGGTAGATATATTGATCGAGGTTTCAATTAAGTTTACTTTCAGAGGACATGTTTTTTTTTTTTTTTTGCAGTAATATTTTCTTTGACAGAAGATGATCGAAGGTGCACGTTCTTAATTAATCTTGGATTTTAGCAATAGGAAAAATGTCATCAGCTTTCTAGAAGGAAGAAATTGTAATGAAAACTAACAAATTGACTTTATACAAGGAGGTTTAGTTCTAGAAAGAAGAAGAGATGACAAAACGAGGTTAATTACTATAGTAGACTAGTTGATATTACTAGAAGCTTAGACTAATTTTCGTTTCCTTGGAAGTCAGTTGTTTATATGAATTGTCAACAAACTCAAATAAGATACAAATTGGACTATATCAAACAATAAGTTTTATATATTAAGTATCAATTGCTTTATTTTGTCACCATTAATTATTATATGTTATACTTATAAGAGGAGGGTTCCAATGCACCCAAAATTTCATGCTCCCATTTGCACCCATTTTTTTTTATCTCTTTTATCTTCATTTTCAAAGTCCGAATAGTCAATCCGAACCGTTTAACACGATCATCATAATAAAATATACTTGGAGACCAAATTTTATATTTTTTGGAATTTTTTTACTATTTTTTAAGATATGTACAAAATCACTTTATCGGATGGTCTAGAATCTCCTTAAAACAATGATTTTGTACCTATCTTAAAAAATAGTAAACAAATTTCAAAAAATATAAAATTTGATCTCCAAGCATATTTTATTATGATGATCGTGTTGAACGGTTCGGATTGACTATTCGGACTTTCAAAATGAAGATAAAGGAAATAAAAAAATGGGTGCAAATGGGAGCATGAAATTTTGGGTGCATTGGAACCCTCCTCTACTTATAATTAATTTATAATAGACAGATAATATGTAATTATCAAATAAATTAATAATTTATGCAATTTAACCAAAATATATATTCCACTTTAAAGACAACATATACATTAACTTTTTTATAAAATATAACAAAACAATAACATATATATTTATTTGGTCTCATTATTAAAAAAAATATTACATAATTAAATGAATGGACAAAATTTGTCATACATATTTTTTATTTATCAATTACGAAATAAGATTAAGATAAGAAATAATACTAATTAATCTATACCTAAGGCCTAATCTCATAAAAAAGAAAAAAAAAATCTTATCTATATCATTATTTAACAAACTAACAAAACATACGGCCCTTTACTACTCCTAAAAAACACAGCCTAGAAGAGTGGTGGCCCGGCCATATATTATAGTCTCTGGCATGGGCCCTACGAGCAGTTGTGCAGCCCACCGGGCCTACGCGCTGAGAATACTGAAGCGCTGTCGCATGGAATGGGATCTATTGTGTTTTCTTATGTTCAACATTTGTGTGAGAATGCTTAATTAGTAGTTTATCCGTTCACAACACATGTAGTGACCCGGTTAGGACAAATAGGGGTTAAAATTGAATTAAAATATTAAAACTCAAATTTTATTCAATTTACAAAATCCTTATTTTTCATTCAAATAACAAGAGAACCAAAATCCAAAGTAAATTTCGATTTCATCGATTGAACCGAAATAAAAAAATTTAATTTCAAAAAGTCAAAACTCAATATATACATAACTATATTTAAAAATTATAGAAATAAATATCGAGATATATCAGTCAAACCAAAATAAGAGAGATTAAATCAAACCAAATATAAAATCGAAGAAATTCAAATAAATATCAACTAAATTTCAGTTTGTTTGATTGAACCGATATTAAAAGAGAATAAATCAAACTAAATATAGAAAACCGAAGTAATTGAAAACCAAATAAATTGAATCTAATGAACACTCCTAATGACAAATAGTTATCTAATCAGTTGTCAATTTAAATTCTAGGAATTACAGTCTCTTCTCTAAAAATTCTTGGATTTATAGCCTTCCATATGTTCCAACATCCACAAAGCACCAACTCTTGATGCTTAAGACCTCTAGCAGCTGCATTTCCTGTGAAACCCAACCAAAGGTCAATGATGTCCTACTCTATTATATCTAATATACCTCTTAATTATGGTTATCTTTTTCTTTTTACCCACTTAGATAATTATCTAATGTTAAGTATTATAAGAATGTACGTTTCCCCATTTTACCCTTGCTCTTCCCTCTTTTATCTCTTTTATTAAGTCACGCTTAAATAGGAGTATCTGTAGTTCATCTCAACTGAACTCTTTAATAATTATGTTTTGTTATTGGACTGCAACTTCAATAATAGTGAGAGTTCTCATTGAAAGAACAAATATTCAGTACTCTGTATTTCGTGAAAATTATCAAAGAGGGAGAACTTGTGGTTATTGGGTTTTGATTTTTCATGACAATTGATGTCGCATCAATCTTTCAAGTGAATATAGGCACAGGGGCGGACCCCGGGGGGGGGGCATTTAGTGGAAGTCGAGACGTTTCGATCGACTCTGCCCCTCCCTGGAAATTTTTTTTGCCCCCCGCTGGATGTTTAATTTGTAGTTCGGGTTAAATTTATGGTTAAAATTAAAGTAAATTTCTTCAATTATGATAAATAATTATAATTATAGATTGAAATATCAGAAATTACAAGTCAGAGCATTGAAAAGTATAAACTAAAGCATTATTTTTTTATTAAATACTTAATTAGTTAATGGATTTGGACCCGTTTAGTTATTTAAACCCTATTCGATATTCCCCCATCCCCCCCTGACGAAAATTCTGGATCCGCCCCTGTATAGGCACAGGTTCATAGTCAGTTCACCAAGTCCAGTCCTGAAAAAAAATACGAAAATAAGGCGGAAGTAGAAAGAGCTGGACGTCTTAGTCTAAAGTGTCCAGAAAGACGTTCGTTCAAATTATAGCATCAGTCATTCTTTTTCTGGGCTACGACATCTTTGTATTTTTTTTTTGTCAATTCAATGAAACGAGATTCTAAAAAATCATTTGTTGTTTTTATTAAAAAAAATTTATTATAGTAATTTTTTTTTTGTCGGACTGAGTTCATTCAAGATAACATCATCATTGTTTTTATCTCTCATACCTTTCATCTGCTTTGAAGGAGAGAGAAAATAAAAGAGGGGTATAATCGGTAATATAAAAATTAAAGTAATTTATGAACTACCTGTTAAGGATAAATAAGAAGAATAGAAAGAGTTGAGAGGTAAATATAATATATTGAAGTCTTGATGGATAAATAAGAAATTAAGTAAGCATACAAGAAATTAACCCAAAATAAAAATTGAAATTTTGTATGCAAAGTGAAATTTTGAATAACATTATTATCATTACCTTTTCTTTAGATATGTATTAACTTAATATATTCTATGAAATAATAAATCAATAATATGATATTCACATTCTCTAAACATTACAACAACAACATTATTATCATTATTGCTATTGTATTTTTTTTTTTTAGGAAACTGTTTGAGAAAATAATATGTATGATAATGGTCACAAAATTTAGGAGAAATTTCATGTATACTCCTCAAAAATCTTGAAATAACGTACTTCTCCCTTTAAAATTCATAATATCATATTTACCCTTCTAAATTTTAAAAAATCAAACATTCATCCAATTTATTGACCATTTAATTTAAATTTATTTTAAATATATAAAGTACTCATTTCGGCCTTTATTAAAAAAATAAAACATGTAACATTTTCAAGAGAAATATTTAGTTTTCTAATTAGTCAGTTTGATAGCAAATGGTTCATGTTCTAACTTGTGACGCATACACAAGCATATGCCTAAATTTCATTGTGTATGTGTCACAGGTAGAGAAATTTACCCTTTCGTCCTCATAAATTGATTTGTTAGAAGACGAATCATTTTTATTATACATTCTACATTTTTATATTTTTTAATAAAGGCCTAAGGGTAAAATGGATACTTTATAAATTAAAAATGAGTTGTAATACAAAAATCAATAAATTGGGTAAATTTTTGAGTTTTTAAATTTTAGAAGGATAAGTATGATATTATTAATTTTCAAGGGACAAATACGAAATTTCGAGGTTTTTGAGGGGTATACATGAATTCCCCTTAAAGTTTAGGTATATTAATAAGTTCAATATTCAAACTTATTAGTAAAAATAAAATCATGGTATATTTTCGTATTAATGATGATGATTGTGGTCATAATTACATACTAATCCCCCCTAGTCCCCTTTATAATTTTATCACTATAATGTTAATTTAATATGAGAAATTTAATAAGTTTCTATATCTTTAAGAATATTGACTTCTTCAAAAGTAGAGAGGCTGCAAGAAGAGTTTATCAAAGATATCTTCTTTCATCTAATTATGATATTTTTCACAATCAAGTTTCAATTCCCTCCCCCCCCCCCCCCCCCCCCCCCCCCCCCCCCCCCCCGTGTATTGGCAAGCTAATATTTATTCAACGATTTTACAGTAACTATTATACCGAAATTTTTATTAATATCCAAAATTAATAAATATCTAACAAGTCTATACTTTGGTGCGCTTGATTTCTAAAAATGTCCAAACTAGAGATTAAATTTCCAGTTTCATACAAACTTTCCGTACAAATAATTTCCAGTTCTAGGCATTCCGAAACTGCTGAAAAGATTTCTGGTTTGCAAAACCGGAGATTAAAATCTTGTTCTAAGTTTTTGTTTTTTAATTAAACATAAATGTTTATAATTTATTTATTTTTGTATTGAAAATATTAGAATATTTTATATATTTCTTTGAAAATAAATGTAATACTATATAATTTGATTTATTAGAAGGACTGGGACAAATAACCCGGATCAATATTTTTCAGACCGAATTTTTTTGCGGCGGTAAGAAAAATTAAAATATTTCTGTGTGTTATTGAAAAAATAAAAATATTTTGAATCTGAGTTATTGATTCCGGTTCAAAATTCAAAAGTCATTTCTAGGTAAATATAGAAAATATTTTGATTATTTTATTTTAAAAAAAATAAAAAAATTCCGATAATTCGCTGACACGGTGTAAATTTAATCTTTAGTTTGGACAATTTTAGAAATCCAGCAAACTAAGGTGTAAATTTGTAAATTATATATTAGTTTTGGATATTATTAAAAATTTCGGCATATTATACATACCTTGTTCTATATCTATTATAACAATAGTGGTTGAAATATGAGATGAAAAGCCCAAGGGGCCCACATTAGTTGGTTCGTCCGAATCTAGACTAAACTATTTTTTTGCTTCTTTTAAGTTCTAGCATGTTATTTTCCGGTAGATTCCAAACGAATCAAAATCAAGCAATACTAATCTGGAGTGCTAACAAGTCAAGGTTTCCGCCCACAAAACTCACCTTTATTTTTATTTTCTTATTGGGTCTTTTTCTCTAATTTCCCAACAATTCAAATAAATTTCTAAATAATTATTAATAATTATTAATCACTTTTTAAAAATTAACTTTTTAAAAATTAAGATCTTTAAAGTTTCTAACTCTCACATTCTTGAAATTAATTTTAGAATTTTTATTAAGCCACGTCAACAATAAATTAGATAGGAAAAATAATTTGAGCTAATTATTTGACAGTGTAGAGTTTACCAACAATTTCTTAATAAAAAAAAATTATGTATAATTTCTAAATATGAAACTCTTCCACATCCTTGAAACTGAATTAGAAGATGCCATCTAAAGGGGTTATCAATGAAAATTCCTTAATCGTGAAATGAGACAGGTAATTTTTTTGATATCGTATCAATATAAATGAAAATTCTTAATCATGATATCCGATCAATTATATTCCTTAATCGTGAAATTATGATATTAGAGAATCAAAAGAGAACCAAAAAAAAAAAAAAAAAAAAGTAAAACATCAATAGCTTTCCTAATGCGACACCACTAATTTAAGTCTATTTAATTTTAATTATGATCATATTGTGTGCACAATACGTGTAGCTAGTACATGTCTAAATAAATTTAGACTTCTATACATAAAAAAAATTAAAAAAACATGCATTGAATCTAAAGAAGACAAGTTATTTAATTGGAGAGCTGGTATTCAATATGAAATGTCATCTTTTAATCATAGCCGTTAGCGGATCATAACATCTACGTGCTTAGTATAAGAATAGAGATATGTAGTTTAAAATTTTAATTTATTCAATTAATGTAAACAATTCTTCCTGTTTTTTGACTTGGGTCAGTGTTGTCGGACATGAACAGCTGAATTGCGTATAAAAGTTCGATATCTAGAACTAGAAGTCTGAACGCAAATTTTGTATGGTTTTGGACTTTGATGGATGACATAGTAACAACTTACATGAGATTCTTTATGGTTGGGAAATCAACTTCCAGCTTGCCCCTAGATTTGAAAAACAAAGGATGGGTTTCTTCTTCTGATTTCTCACTGCACAAGTGACTCTGATATCTTAGACAAATGTTTCTCTGTTACAACGAAAATGATGTTGGACAAGTGCACAAGTAAAGATAAAAATGATTTAAGGTCATGGATTATATATATATAGTATGACTGTGACAAAGGACCCACTTCGAACTGTTGTTTCTCTTTTATTTTGTTATGACAAGAATGAATTATATTGTTAATGATTATATCGTTTGGAAAGAAACATTTCAGAAAAAGAATTTGCCATGATAATGCTGTAGACTTTCCAAGGAGTACAAGGACCACAAGTAAAATGAGGAATAGCATTTAAAATGGTACACCACAAATAAATTTAAATATAAATTCAAATAAGATTTGATACATTTTCACTAAAAAAATAAAAAATAAAAAATTAATTAATCCGTAATTTTTTAAAGTTAGTGGCTGAATTAACCGGACCGGGACAATCACCATTCACAGGTATTAATGAAGAGTCGCCAGTATGGAAGTCAGAAAAGAAAGAGAGAAAAGGAGGAGAAAAAAGATAACACATAGCAACGCCAACAAACAACCAACACAGACAACAACATATAAAGTATTTATATGTACAACTTAGTCCACCCACTCTTCCATTGCCAAATAGGGGAAGAAGAAAAGAAAAAAACGAATCGCTTGTCGTGAAGAATAAAAACCCCCAGGAAGGTGAAGCAAAGAGTTGGCACTAGATCCAAGAAGTAGAAGCACCAAAAAACGGTGGTCATGGTCAGATCCGCTAGACGGAAGCACCTGTTTGAATGAAGGCGAAGCAACAAGCGGGAGCCAGATCTACTCGGCAAAAGCACCGAGAGCAGTGACCAAGTCCACTAGATAGAAACACGTATTCCGATAAAAGAAATAAGTAAAAAAGGAGGGGGGGCTGCCATCGCCATGGTGATTTCAAAATCGTCTTATGGCTTCTCAGAGAAACGGCACCGCAGTTAATTTACCTCTCTATATAAAGAATTCCCTTATTGGATGATGATAACTGTTTAAGGATAGCCAGGGATTGAGTTCAGAAGAACAATTATGGGGCACATTGGGTTTTTTTTCTTTTTAAACAGAATCAAATTTAATATTTTCAACTGAATAAGCATCATTGATTTAGTTTTTATAATAAAAAAACAACTCTACAAGATCGGTGGAGCCATTTTATCATTCCTCCATACAATTTAATCACATAAATCAATTGTGCTTGTTCCGTTGAAATATTTAAAATTGGTTCTAATTTTAAAAAAAAAATCCACATTGTTATGAAATAATACCTAATTAAAGAAAAACAGGGGACCGAGGTAAAATATTCTCTTTTATTTTTCGGATAAAACATATATGTATACAGATTGAATATTAGACGGATATGTACGAATACAAATTGGATATTGGATATCCGTAGATATATACATAAATATTCTCATAATATGTATTAAAATTATATAGTATATATTAACTATTAGGATACGAATAATTAAAATTTAAAATTATATCTTATCCGTATATTCGAATATCGTATCTAATTTTTCGGATCATACGATTGGATATTATCTAATTAAAGGAAACAGGGGACCAAGTCTGGTGGTGTTCCCACTTTCCGTGGATTTTATTGTTATGCTTATCCCATTCGACAAAAGCAATCATGTCTATCTTAAAAGATATCAACAAGACGACAACAACAACAAAAAAAAAAGCATAACATCAGAAAAGAAAACAAAATAAAACAGAGAAATATAAATTGTCTTCCACTATATTTATTTGCGAGTAAATCACAGTATTATACACATGATCTCTGAATCATTGTTTCTATTTTACTTTTGTCCTTCACATTATGATAACATCAGTTGTCCTTTATATACAAGCATTCTGATACGTAATGTATTAAGCCCCCTCATCATCAACTATTACAGCAAAATGAAAAAAATATATATATATTTTTGGTGTATATACAAGAATTAACTTTTAATGAAAATATATGAAAGTTCTGAATAATTAGAAATCCGAATGAAGAAATCTTTTAATGTAAACACCGTAGAGTAATTCAGACTTACTTTTAATGAAAATATATGAAATCTGCGAAAAAATCACATTCCAGATAAATAATTAAGAACTTCAATTCATCTGTTCCTACTGAAAGACAATGGCAATGGCCATGAACTATAGAAATTAGAACGCATTTTTAAAGAAAAAATGCAAAAATATGGAATCAACAAATTCGATATAGTAAAAATAAAATGACAAAATATTACACTTAAAAATTTGAAAAAATAAATAACAAAGAATAGGATCAATTATCTCCATTCCGGCCACATGAATCCCCCCTCCTAGTATAATTATTAAACTGAAATAATAACTGAGATTAAGTTGGAACCTTTCATTACGTATTTTTAATTAACTTTTTCACTACATTATAATAAAGAATTTGCAATGCTTCATTTCTCAAAGACTTCTAGAGTAGTTAATGATGTTTCGTAATCGTAATCCAATTTGTGTGTTTTGGAGTATGATGCCACATAAACACCTGGAAACTAATAGTCTAGTGTGTTGCTCCTAGAGTCACCTGGAAACTAGGGGCAGACTAGCTTCTGGATCAGTATAAGAGCATCTCCATTCCAACAAATACTTAGCAATTAAAATTAGTCACGTTACTAAATTTAGTAATTAAAGAGACTCATAATTTATATTACTCAATTCCAGCAATTGCAATTAAAGAGACTCATAAAGAATCTGAACAAATCAATTTGCCACGCTGGCAATAAGCAAAGGTTTGCTTTTAAAGAAAATTTACTAAGTTACAAACTATCTCACAATTTAGCAAATTAGAAAATAATAGCTACATCAGATTGCAAACCATAAAACAATAAGAATTAGAAATGAATCACCGCCACACGGCACATCACATCATATCACATCACATCACATCACATATTCATATTTAAATAATTATACTTTAATTCAGTCCCACATGTCAATTTCTCTTTTCCTAGTCCCTACTCCCTACTACTATGAATACTTTCTGAGATAGAAATAGGTCCGATGGGCATCGGACCTAGTTTTAGGTTCAATTAGCTTTATCACCGTAAGATTAGCATTATACGGAAATTATAACAGACTTGCACGAATATTAATTAGTTCACACTAATCATAATGCAATCCAATGGTCACTACATCATCTAACCAAAGTAGGTCCGATGGGCACTGGACCTACTTTTTTTTTTTTTTTTTTTTTTTTTTTTTTTTAAGGAACACTGGACCTACTCTGAATACTTTCTTTTTTACTGTACAGCCGATTTCCCATTGGCCTGAGGCTCAAGATTCCCTACTTCTATGCCAGAATGTCTAATATGCACTGAGACTGAAGTTGGAACATGCTATGAATGCCAAACCACAAAAGCAGCTACTCAGATATAGAAAATCCGAATCAACAAAATCGTCCCTATCTGAACGCGTTTCCCTCTCGAAATACCAAACTTCTTTCCCATTATCCGATTCCAAATAAATGCACCCCCCAAATCTCTCCATCGTTTCAGATTCCACTTCAAAATTATCCCAAATTACATTTCCATCAGAAGTAACTAGCATGCCAAGCTCAAAACGAAGCAGCCATGGCTTCAAGCATTGCATATGCGCACCAGTGCGCCTCATGTCCCGATTGATTGACATGTATGTAAATAACATGAACAAAGTCGCCAGTCAGATGACATACGAAGGAGCATTCGGGTGCCCGTCATATGGAAGTAGCAGCCGCAGTTACAGCCTCCGATCGAGCAACAGTTGCTCGTCTCTTGATGATGAGTTGGCCGATTTGATTCGGGCAGCAGCAGAGAAAAATAGAAGAACTCGGTCAGAAATGGCGAGAAATGTGCGCAGCAGAAGTGTGGCGATAACTAGGATTGACGAGGATAAGCCTTGTGATTTCAAGGACTGTGATCTAAATCTCGGAACGGGTTTGAATTTCGTGAGGAGTCGGAGTTGCGCTCCAGCTCAATTGGGTCCATTTGGGTTGCGGTCTAGATATTCATCTTTCGATTGAGTAATATTCATCTTTCGTTTGGGTTGTATAAAGTTCCAATGAATTAAACTTCTGTTTTTTAAATATGCAAGGGTGCTTGGTTACCGCAGTTTCCGGGGCCTTATTTTGTCAAAATCGGTATGAATATGAATTTTCCTCTTGTTTTTGCTAAAAAAAAGCTGTACATATTTGGATTATTTTATAAGTGAAACGGTTTTATCTCTGGTTTTGCCCCGTTTTATAGTGTAATCAGATCAGCATTTCTGTTTCACGCATTATTGAATTGATACAAATTTTGGAGCAACAATGTAGAATACTAGGGACTTTTTTATTGTTCATCATTCTTCTGCTCTTTCTTTCTTTTTGGGGTTGAATATACTGTAAAGAGTTTACTTCCCCTCTGTCATCTGATGGTAGCAGACATAGTTAGGTGGGAGAGGGGGGGTGTCCGATGCCCATCGGATCAAACTCAGTTCGATGGGTGGTTTCTACCGTCTGATTCACTTCAAGATTTGTGCACGTCACTTTAATATCCGTACACACATATTTTGAAGTAGATAAGACGATAGAAACCACCCATCGAACCGAGTTTGGTCCGACGGGCATCGGACGCTCTCCTCTTCCTAGTTAGGTTGGTCCACATCCTAATATGAAATTGCAATGTTCAAATCAAACTTCAAAGTTGAAACCTTCTAAAAAAAATTGCATGTTATTGTCCGCTATCCGGTCAGGAGTTATATGGACGGATTCTTTCATCTGATGAAACGGTGTAAATTTATTCGAGTATCATAAATTTTGTACAATTAGAGCTGAACCTTAAGTTGAATAACCGATCAAATTCTCTGTTTCCTTCGTGATTTTCCTCTGATTTTTCTGAAATTTTGCGGAACTTTTTTTACTAGGTTTTTTGTGACACGAACTTTACTATCTATGTGCAATAGGTCAATCACTATGTGTTCATGGGTCATAAACGATTTTTTACACATTCGAGCGAAGAGGCTACCATAAGAAACCCTAAGGGAGGAATGTGGCAGGCCCACTTTCTGGGGTGCGTATCCTCTGAGATATCTCAATTTTTGCGTGACCGACGTGTCCGGTGCCTATTCGGGGAACAGTAGGGGCCAGTATTATTTGAGATTTGAGATTCGTGCAGATTGTATTTGAACGATTGGGATATTCCAAAAAGTCACCCAAAGTTTGAGATATCTCAGAGGATGCGAATTCCACTTTCTGAGTGCGTGTGGCCTACAGGCTACAGCAGCCACGTATCCATTTCTCTGAGGTAACATAATATGTCTGTTTAGATTTTGATCGTTCGATCATTCGTGGGGATTCTGATGAACGGTGGGGATCTAAATAGGAATATTCCTTTACCTTAGGGACACGAATTGGCCCCACTTCCTCCTTCGCCCCCATGTTTGGATGTGGACTAAAGCTAAGGATATCTAAATGATTATTCTAACTTAGGCCGGTCTAAATTATTCATGTTTGGTTGAGGTTTAAAGTTAAATCATAGCTTAAGTTATTTCTTGTTTGGTTAGAATTTGTGGACTAAATTTTTGAAAGCTTAAATTAGTTAATTATTAATAATTAGATAATATTAAAGTATTAATAATGACTATAATATATTATAATTATTATTTAATATATTAAAAATATAAGATATTAATTATATAATTATCTATTAATAATAAGAAACTAATTATATAATATTAATATATTATTTTTATTATAATAATATTTAATATGTTAACAATATAAGACATTAATTATATAATTATATATTAATAATAAGATACTCATTATATAATATTAATATATTAATAATAACTATAATATATTATAATATTTTAATAATAATAAGTTAATATATTAATTGTATAAGATATTAATTATATAATTATATATTTTTAATAAAGAAATGGAGGGAAAAGAAAAAAAACAGAAGTTAGCGGGAAGAGAAAGAACGATAGTGAAACATGAAGGGAATTAGAACTGTAATTTTGATGAAGGGCAAAACAGTTTTTAAAATAATTTATTAATATTTATCTTAAAATTTAAGAGGTCAAATGAAGAAATGGAGATATAAATAAAACAATCGAGTTTTGATGGGGATATAACTAAATTTAGAGTTGTGATGGGATATATCTAAAAAGAGAAGTTTTGATGGGATATAATGATATATACAAATTTCTCAAAAAAAATTTTTTTTTTTTTTTTTTTATGCAGCAGGGTACACGCAGATGATTGGGGACTATCAATAGTGCTGTGAAATACTGAAACTCTATTAAAAAAAATGGAGTTCTAGGGACAAATTTGCTTGAGAAATGTCCAGTATTTGAGATGTTTAGTTTGAAAAGAAAATCTTGTCTAAAATAGATTGCAAAGCAAATTACACCAGTTTTTCTTAAAGAAAAGTTCTTCGGTTCTAATTCTAGAGATTGGATTATTGGAAGCTTATTATCGCTATTTCAGTGAAAATATAATTTGTTCCGAGTAACTGATAATTAGGTTGGTCCATCATTTGATTGAGTAATGACGATGACTCAAAATATGTGCAAAAAGACCTGCATACCGGAATCGAACAGTGAACCTTCCAAAAGCTTATTTAGAATTCAACAAAATTTTGAGGAACATTTCTACAATTTTTCTGAAATTATATTACATCCATAGTAACTAATCTTGTGACTGATATGCATCAAGCAGTGTATATGTCGGAAGTCCGAGGTGAAAATTTTCTGAACAATTATTAGCATGTTTCCGATAATTTATGTTCTAATTAACTCCCAATAATTATTAGCACCGAAAATTAATGTTCTAATTATTCATATTGTTTTCCAGCCCACTTAATATGGCATGTGAAATTCAGCCCGTTAAGAGATAGCAACATTGGACTCAAAATGGACTTAAATCTCCTCCATAATCTTTTTGGAATGGGAGCAGCTTGGGTCCGATGCCTATCGGACTCACACTGGGTCTGATGGGCTCTATCACCGTCCGACTCACTTTAAGATCTGTGTGCTCTACTTTAAATATCCGTGCGCATTCATTTTAATATATGTGTGCACGGATCTTAAAATGAATCAAATGGTGATGGAACCCATCAGACCCAAACTCGTCCCTTTTGGAATAAGCAATGTTTTTTATATAGAAAAATTAATATCTAGCTTATAATTTTTATTTAATTTTTATAAAGTCCGGGTTTCAAATTCACAACACGGTCTTTTGCTTACTAGATTAAATGTTGATTTACGAATGAGCAGGATTTTAAAGTTCATTCAATTAGATGGTCCAGATTCTCTTTATTTGTCTATTCCAAAGCATCCATCGTCGTGTCAAAAGTAAGAAATTCTTAGAATGAGGATTATGTAATTTCTATGTTGCATGGATACGGGTACGAGTATCATATCGGATACGGCAATACGGCAATTTAAAAAAATCTAGGATACAATATGGCTATTATATATATTATTTTTTTATTATTTAATATATTGTATTTAAATAATCATAACTTAAATAAAATTTATACAAAAAGTTAAAGGCTTAATATAAGTATAAATCAAATACTATAGTTACTAGTGTTAGACATATATGACACTATGGTGCAGTGGGTAAAGCTTTTGGTCCGAAGTCAGACTTCCCAAGATCGAATCACGCACAAAGCAGGCGTACCTGATACGTATCGTGGCCGTATCGGTGGCGTGTCGGACACGGGTACGATGGTCATCCAGGAGTATCTGGGTAGCATAGTGTAATTTATTGGTATAGTGAAAGTACATAATTTTAAAGTTATGAAAATACATGCATGAAATTTGTCTTATAGAAAACAAAATCAATATTTCCATTTGTCAAGATAAAGGTAAATAAATGACCAGAATTTAAATGAGCGAGTGGAAGAGTATTGTTCGAGCACATATGTTGAAATGAAAACATCTTAAAACAAATTTGTTCAAATGGGAAACCTCAAAAAATATAAAAATATTCGAATTTAAGTCTATGTAAGAATTGAAATAGTACTTTTGAATAATAATGTACGCATACTAAAAAATTAGAGTTTAAGCATAATTTTGTAATTTCTAAAATGAAAATAATGTTTTTTTTTTTTAATAAATCCAGATTAACAATGGATGTTTCCAGTTGTAAGGAAATGAACCGACTTTGTCAAGGCAACAACAGTCTCCAGTTGTCTCTTGCAGCCCAAGACTCTATTTCGCTCCTTCGTAAATACTTTGCTTCAAATGTACTGTTAAGCTAAACAAAAACCCTTGAAAAAGAAAGATAAAGAGGAAGGATATCGATGGCTATGGAGATCGACTCGGTCGAATACCGCCTCAGCTGTGTCCTTCGTGGTCACGAAGATGATGTAAGCCCCGTTTCTCGTCTTAAATATAAAATTTGTGTCCTGTGTTTCAAAATTTGCTTAGTCTCGGTTAGTGGAAGAACTTGATCTATCATGAGAAAGAACTTGCAATAATGTATCCCTATTTGGAGCTGGACTCATGCGGATCTCAGCAATTTAGGTTATTGTGTCCAATTTGGATGTACGATTCAATTCCAGTTATTAGCGTTTTGAATGTAGATTGCTGTGTACTGCTGTTTACTAAAAGACTTCTTTTTTACTGGTAAAATTCTGACTGTTTTTCTTCTCATAATTTAGCTACTTTGACACTCTACTAATGGACTCCCATTTATGTTTAAATGGAGAGAATCATAATTTTCAAAGCAAAGACATCACTGGAGCATGCATTTATGTTTAAACTAAATATTCTAACTGTTTTTCTTCTCATAATTTAGCTACTTTGACAAATTACTAATGGGCTCTAATTTATGTTTAAACGAAAAAGAATCATAATTTTCAAAGCAAAGCCCTCACTGGAGGTGTATTCATCCCTCATGGAAAATCGGTCATCTCTAATGGTTTTAACTAGGAAGTAATACTTTATGCATGATCCTAATGTTCTATCCCTTTTTAACACTCAACTTCACAATGCAATTTAAGGTACGAGGAATCTGCATCTGTGGTGAATCAGGAATTGCCACATCATCACGGGACCGCACTGTCAGACTGTGGGCAGCTGATCCCAACACAAAACACAAGTACAATCTATCTAAGACATTTGCAGGACACACCAGTTTTGTGGGACCCCTGGCATGGATAGCTCCTTCAGACCGGTTCGCTGAAGGGGCAATTGTCTCTGGTGGATTGGACACTCAAGTTCTCTTGTGGGACGTAAGTACGGGAGACGTGGTTGAGAGGATGAAGGGACACCAGTATCAAGTCACTGGGTTAACTGTTGATGACAATGGTGACATAATCTCTTCATCCATGGACTGGTATTTTTTCTTTTCTTTTGTGAGGTTATGATTGTCGAGGATTGCATTGTAGATCTTTTGGTTAACTTGGGAGGTTGTTGCCAAGGAAAGGTCAGGTTCTGCCAATATCCATCTGCTTGCACTAGTAGCAAGCAATATAAGTGGTATTTTACTAGTAAAGGACCTTAGTAAGATACTGTACTATTGTGGTAACCGCCTTGCCGGTATAATATGGTAGTGTACCAGCATGGACCTTTCTATATCTGTGAAAAACCCTATGGGTACGGACTTGATGAAATTAAGGAGCTATATTGTTGATCTAGTTTATTTTTTTATTTTTTAGGCTACCTTTTGTTTTAAACCTTTTTTTCTCAATTTGGCATTCAGTACTCTAAGACGATGGAGCAAAAGCCAAGCTGTAGAGTCCTGGGAAGCACACAAGGTGGCGGTACAAGCAGTTATAAAGGTCTCCTCTGGAGAGTTCCTCACTGGTACATACTAGTTTTAACCACTAATCGCCATTCTAGATATCTTCAAGTAACACCGGAAAAAAAGAATGATAAGAAAGAAAGAAAACACTCTCATAATAATGGACTCTATTTTATATATATTTAGGTTCCAGTGACTCGACTATTAAGCTTTGGAGAGGAAGGACTTGTTTGCATACTTTCATGGGGCATTCAGGTAGTAGATTACATTATGAGATTATTACAAATTGAATTATACTTTCTTTTTTAATTATTTTTCCTCTAATAGATACTGTTCGAGGCCTAGCCCTTATGCCTGGAATTGGGGTACTCTCTGCTTCACACGATTGGTTAGTTATCTACCTATTTATTCCTTTAAATGGCAAATAAATTTATGCAACTTTTGTAGATGAAACCTGGGATTTCAAATAAGTTTATTAAAAATTGTGGTATCTTCAGAATGGTGGTATGATATTTCTCATTTCTTTGAAGCCAAAATTTCCATACATTAAATAACAAATAGGTCTTTACAGTTGTATCTCGAATTTGATTGTTTGAAGATGAAAAGTGGGCGGAGTTTAGTAAAATATTGAAACAGTCTCTTATTCTAATAAGAGTTGTATTTGCAAATAGCCCAAGTAATGTGGGGCAATTTACTCAATCGCTTTTTGTTAACCTTGGCTCATTATTTGGGTGTTTCATGGGAATAGCCCAGAAATATCGAGTGCATTTGCAGAATTTTTTTTTTTCATAGTTCTCTTCATTTTAGGTTTAACTCAGTATGGAATAATAAAAACAAATTTCACTTTACTTTTGAATTGCAGTACTGTGAAATTATGGGCCTTGACAGGTCAAGTCCTAATGGAAATGGCGGGCCATACCTCTCTTGTTTATTCCGTGGCTTCTCATTCATCTGGCCTGGTTGCAAGCGGCAGTGAAGATCGCTTTCTCAAAATTTGGAAAGGTTCTTTTTTTTTTTAATACTTGGTTCAGACAGGAGTCAAGTTTGTTATCTCCCTGGCCAGAACTAACTATCAAAGGTTCAATTAAGTGCTTATAAGAAATCTAAAAACGACATAGACCAAACAAAAAAGACAGAAAATAAAAGAGGCCCATTTGACATGTACCTGCTGTTGGTTTGGTGCTATATAATATGAATTAAATGGTATGGTTTGGTTCCTACAAAATCATTGGTCAAGAAAAGAAAGAATGCTGTTCTTAACTTGTCCAACAGCAGAAGGTAATGCAGATGTCAGTTCCTACCATATTCAATCTGCAGATTGTGGTGGAGTCTGACATGTGTGGCGTTGCTGTACAATTTATCATATCTATTATGTTTTGAGCATTATTGCTTTGATCTATATTTAGTGGTGGTTATAAAAGAAATGAATTAGGCTATTGTTAGTGTCAAATCAGTTCAATTCTGTGAAAATGCTCTTTATCCTTTTAGAATTTATTCAATTTATACTCTGGTTTGCACCAGTGCATGCTATAATTTAGTTGACTACAAAAGAAATAAATTGAATAGATACGATTTTGAAATTGTAAATTCATTTTTTTAGTTGAGAAGTTAAATTTGAAAAATAGAGTTGAGGTAGGTAGTGGGAGAGGGAGGGGCAAGGAGAGGTTTGTAGCAGATAGCATGTTTGCTTCTCTTGATGTGCGAAATATCTATAATCATCTCTCCATAATGGAGATCTGAGTGTGGAAAGATGAATAAGATGGATAAGTTGCACTTCTTTAAAGAAATATTTCTTCTCAGCTAATTCTATTGTCACCAAATGCAACCCCAAATAACCTGACTTGACGTCGACTTTAATCTTCTTGTCAAATCTGCCTTTTCTTGGCTTCTGATCATGGGACTTGCTGAAAGAGATAATTGACAGTTATGGTGGATTAAACTAACTTGAGAATTCTTTTTCTGGGAAATCTTAGGTTCCCCTTGCCTCTCTCTCTCTCAAATCATTTTTAAACTCAGTGCTACACCACTCAGACACAAGATGAGATTATTTATGTTTAAGATATAATTCTATTCTGAAGTCTATTAAACATTGTAGATGGAGCATGTATTCAAAGCATTGAGCATCCAGGATGTGTATGGGATGCCAAATTTTTGGAAAATGGAGATGTTGTAACTGCATGCTCTGATGGTGTGGTTCGAATCTGGACTCAGCAAGATGACCGGCTTGCCGACTCACAAGAGACAGAGGCTTACTTTGACCAGCTATCTCAATACAAACTTAGCCGGTAAGTTCATTTATCACTATATAATCATGTATGTGTTAGAAGAGTGAGTCTACGGTACTATGCATAGCGCGGATTGGTCCGTACTATGGATCAATATCTCCGTTTTCAAAGTCCAAACAATCGATCTAAACTGTTCAACATGATGTCCATATGAAAATGTACGTGTAGATCAAATTTTACATTTTTTAGAATTTTTTACTATTTTTTTAGATAGGTAGAAAATCACTTGATCTAAATATTCTAGACCATTCAAAATTAGTGATTTTCTTACCATCTAAAAAAAAGTTAAAAATTGTTAATAATGTGAAATTCAGTCTACAAGTGCATTTCGTATTTAGATCATGTTGAACGGCTCAGATCGACTATTTATACTTCAAAAACAAATATATTGATCCATAGTACAAACCAATCCGCGCTATGCATGGTACCAAAGCCTTCCTCGTGTTAGAAATAGAACAATTTAAGTTAAATCTGGAATGTGCTTTTGTCCTCAAGCTTTAAAAGTGCAAATTGTCTTGGACACCTCCAGTTTTTCTTGTAATGACTTTTACACAAGAATTGACATCTCAGGACAAAATGGAATCTATGAGAAATTTTGGTTGTAAGTTCTAAAACATTTTTAGTGCATGAGAACTGTAATTTGACATTATAATTTTGTACGGGTACAATTTTGTTCATCATTGTAGAAAAACAGTTGGTGGACTAAAATTAACAGATCTGCCAGGATTGGAAGCTTTGCAAGTGCCAGGTAATGTGTTGGAAAATATTTTGCACGTTAATTTCTACAAAACCTTGAGATGGCATCATGGCCTAATTACTTGGATGCTGTTTGCTATTTGATCAGGCACAATTGATGGTCAGACCATGGTTATCAGAGAAGGGGATAATGGAGTAGCGTACTCTTGGAATTCTAAACAATCCCAGTGGGACAAGGTGAGATCTGAACCCACACAGATTGTAACATACATCTTTCATTTATATTTAGTGTTGTTTATTTTGTTTTCTGACATGTTTGGTAGATTGGTGAGGTGGTCGATGGGCCTGATGAGACATCTAGCGGACAGGTTTACAATGGTACACGTTATGACTATGGTGAGTCATATATTCAATGATGAATAAGATTATCATAGTTCTCTTTAAAATTATCCAATAAATGATAATTTCAGAATTTATTTGTTCATACAAGGATGTATCAAGCATTTTCTAACAGAAAGTTTGTTTATGTATTTTGAATTTAGTTTTTGATGTTGATATTGGTGATGGGCTCCCCATCAGGAAATTACCATATAATCGTTCTGGTATGCTTTCACATCTCCTTAGACAATCTTTTAAAATTCATCAAACTCCTAAAACCTCAACGAAAGCACTGAAATTTTATTCGTTTATTTCTGTAGAGAATCCTTATGATGTAGCTGACAAGTGGCTTATAAATGAAAACTTGCCTCTGACATTTCGTGAGCAAGTTGTAGAATTTATTCTTCAAAATTCGGGACAGAAGACCTTTACTCCAGATTCGTCCTTTCGAGATCCTTATACTGGGGGTATGCTTTTTGCTAATTTTCCTTGTGCATTTTTTGTTTTCTGCTAACAATTGCTAGCTATCCAGTCGTTAAAAAGGACCATTTGAGGTAATATAATAGTGTAGGTCAATTACATCTTGCTATTTGGCATGACATTTCATGTTAAGGGCCTACATGTTATTCTTTGTTATTTACATCTGTAATTTTTTACTTTAAAAACATGATTTTCTTGTTTTTACCTGTGTCTTTTTGTCTCTGTACCAGCTAATGCGTATGTACCAGGGGAAAGCTCTTTCTCATCAGGTATTAACAATTCATAGACTTAAACTCGGTACCACATTTGTCTGGTTAATACTGGCACATTTATGATTATTGCTGTACCATTTCATGATGGCGACTTATTTCTTTTGGTTGCTCTTTGGTTTCAGCATTTATATTTACCGCAAGGCTTTGTTTTTCCTCTCTTTAACCTATATATATATTTGTAAAATACTATGATAAAATAACCTAGTATATTAACCAGTGATTTGATCTGAAGTTGATTATCAGTATTTTGCCATTTTCAGGCAGTGTTGCTCCAAAACCTACATTCAAGCATATTCCAAAGGTACATAAGTTCATATCAGGAACTCTTCACAATTTTGTTCACCATGTTCTCTTTATTTTATCTTATTAGATTTCATGTTGGCTTATTTTCATTTCATTTTAATTTTGCAGAAAGGAATGCTTTTGTTTGATACAGCTCAGTTTGATGGCATTTTAAAAAAGATAGCTGAGTTTAATTCAGCATTAGCTTCTGACCCTGTAATCTTTCAAAGCATTCATTATTTCTCTGGAGCTTCTCATATTCTGTTTAATAATAGCACTGATATATATGTGGGCATTTCTGTACTGTCTTTGACCAGGACCAGAAGGCTCTGGCCTTGCCAGAAAGCGAATTTTCTAAATTGGGTGCAATTGTGAAGGTGTTGAAAGATACGTCTCATTATCATTCGAGTACAATATCAGATGCTGACATTTCTCTTTTGCTTAGATTATTAAAATCTTGGCCACCTCAGATGATGTTTCCTGGTATCAGATTGTTTTACTCTTTACTTTTGTTCTTTTTGGTTGCCTGGTCAAGTATCTTATTTTTAACATGAAGTGCTTCACAAGTCTGATTCATCTACATCTTGTGCATGAAGTGTTTCACTCATTTCCTTTTTCATAGATTTTGGCTTCTTTAAAGGATAAAATTTCTAAGTCTGGGAGTAATATTTTATTTTTGGTTCAAATGCCTCCGCTGTACCTCCCTCTTTAGAACTTCAAAAACTCAACAATCTAAAACTGAAATCTCTCAGCGGCTCTATCACCTTTTCTACTCTCTGTTTTGATTGGCATCAAGAGATGCTGACAATGTCTGGACATTGTTTCTTCTAGTTTCTAGTTCCCAACATAATTGATGTGAATTGCTTAATATTATTTTAACAAACTAAATAATTATTTTTAGGCTTTTAGTGCTCTCTTACATTAAAAATAATATTTATCTGGCTCATGACTTGCAGTTATCGACACTATCCGAATGACCGTGCTACACCCTGATGGAGCCACTTCTCTTCATAAGCACACTGAAGGACAAAAAGGTAAGTTTGCAAATAAGCCCCTGCATATAGTCCAATCTGATTTTGAGATTCATTTAATATCATTTTCTCCAAGGCATATGAGCCTTTTAATTTTTTTGTAGATTTGCTGAAAGAAATATTTGAGAAGGCGGTTGCAGAACCTACACAACCTGCTAATGTTCTAACCATGTGTAGAGCAGTTGCAAATCTCTTTAAAGATTCGTGTTTTCGACTATGGCTACATTCTAATTTCAGCGAGGTTTGTTTTTAACTTGGTGATTTCAATCAAGGTTTGCAGTACCAGCATCTAGTATGCATAATCTGGTACAAATGTTGTACAAAAGTTGAGGCTTAAATGAATCCAATATTACATATTCTTGGTCTAACTGCATCTGTACCTTAATTGGTATGGCCCCCAAGTGTTAGGATTCATAAATTTTGATTTTGTAAATAATCGTTTGAAACTTTGTTAATTTTAAAGATTTGTTTATGCCAAAAGAAACTGATTAGTATGCAGCAAGGTGAGAGTTTAGTCAAATTGATATTAAACTGGATATAATACTTTGTTTCTGTTCAGTTTGAATTTGTCTTACCAAACTTTCCTTTTATAACCAATAATACTTTGGATTTTCTATTTATGTTCAATTTATTCAATAATGACTCATTTTTCAAATTATGCAGGTACTAGATGCCCTTTCCAGGTGTCGACCAGCTTTCAATAAGCATGCACATCTAGCATATGCTACTCTTCTATTGAAGTATGTTTCCCATTTCTAAACATACTCTAATAATTAATTTGGTATTTTAGTGGTTGATGTACAATTTTCGTGATTATTCTAGTTATGCTGTGCTTGTAATTGAACTGAAAGACAATGAAGCACAGGCTCAAGTTCTCTCAGCGGCTCTAGAGGTACGTCTTTAATTTTTTCCTTGTAATTTATTTTCTTTAAGAATATCGGAATTACCTACTAGCCTTCATGGCACCCCCATTCCTTAATGTGAGCAAGGTAGGGTATTTTGGGTACTTCTGGAGAAAATGAAGAACAGTTTTGGAGAAATTTTTCCATATTTTGTAGGGATGTCTAGAATATTTCTCATTTGCAGGGTGTTTGTGACATCTTGACCTCTATGTAGGAATACAAAAGCATATTTTCCTTTTGTGTGTTGTGTATTATCACAATTTGTTGAAATATTTTATTTTAAATAACACAGGTAGCAGAAGACGGGAGTCAAGATGTCGATTCGAGATACCGGGCTCTTGTTGCTATTGGATCTCTCGTATCCTTTTTCAGTATTTTACTTGCTTTTTTCATATTTAGATATTCTTGAAATAAAAGTTTAAATGAAAAGTAGATGAAATTATTATTTATTAGATGTGTTTTATTTTTTTTCTCTTCCATTCTGTTTTTTCCCTTAATCTAGGCGTGATATAGATGTTGAATGGGGCTGTGAAATCTATTGCCATAGATTTTGATGTGCAAAATATTGCAAAAGATGCCAAGTTGTCCAAGGATCCAAAGGTTTCTGAAGTGGCAGCCGATATTGAGCTACTAATAAAGACCACATAACTCTCTCTCTCTCTCTCAAAATTTAGGCTAACGGGAAATATATACGACAATGGAACATTCTTACCGCCAGATTTCCATGCTATTTCCTGAGTGGCCCAAAAGGGTGTATCTTTAATGGGGTCCTCTCTCTGTTTAGAAGTTTATAATTGTCTTTTTTGTTATGGTTTAATCTGTTCTCCGAATTCCATTTGTTCAAAATGCAAGTAGATCTTCCCTTGTAGGAATTTCAACTAGTTAATTATTTACAATAACAACCATTTCCTGCATTCTGATTTGCATTCAATAAACATTTGCATGCTTAGCTGTGCCATCAGACTTAAATTTGCATCCGATGGGTTCCATAACTGTCTGATCCGCTTTAAAATCTGCGTGCACAGATATTAAAGAGGATGCACACGAATATTAAAGTGTTGCGCACAGATCTTAAAGTAGATGAGACGGCTATGGAACCCATCGAACTTAGTTCGAGTCTGATGGGCATCGGACCCAAACTCATCTCGTGGCTGAGAGTTGCTAGAAAAATACTAACAGGTACTGTTGCGGTCCCTTCTGCATCATATAAGATTGCAATATGCTGCATCTGCAGCGTCAAATTAAATGGATTTGCAGAAATAAATTTATCATCCATATTATTTGTGATATTCACAAATTTTCTGAATATTATACTTATTATTTTTTTTTATTCATAACCAGTTTTTTCTTGCGGAATTTGTGATTTTTTTTTTATTTACTTTCTAAACATAATACACACACACACACACACATACATGAGAAAAAGATAGTGTTTTGTTTTCTGCTCATATCTTTATTTTCCTAGTTCAAATAGTTGATTTGAACATTTCAACATGCTTTTTCATATTAAAATGTGTTTGGAGACTAAATTTTATATTTTTTGAAATTTTTTTACTATTTTTTCAAAATTTTTGAAAATCATTGCTTTGCTGAATTTTTATTATTTTTATTATATATATATATATATATTATTGGAGTTTAGAGCTACTTTTTAATTATATCGTAAAGTTTAAACCTCACGTTCCACGTTCCAAATTTGATTTCATGCTTGGAAGTATGTATCGGATAAAAAATGTGTTTGGATGAATCAAAAATAGATCAAGAATAAAGTTAAACTCAATTTTGAGAATAGCGGCCAATCTAACATTTTGTAGGAATAATAAAATAAGAGAAAATTTACAAAAGATAAACAAAAAATAGTAACTATTTACTAATTCAAAAGCATCTAAATATAGAATAGTAGCTTGAAGTAGTGTTAATTCTGATTAGTAATTATTCTTCACACATCCAAATGTACAGTGTTGACAGTTGACTCAATACAAATTACCTGCATGTTCATCAATGATTAAGCTCCTATAATTTATTGAAAAAGATAATAGCGTTGAAAGCGAGATGCAACATATAATTGTTCAGAAACGAAATCTGCACCCCGCTTCCACAAAAAAAGGAGAAAAGCCCGGTAAAATTTGAATTAGGCTTCTAATTTTCTTAACAATAAGTCCGTTCTATCCGTTTGCATTAATATAGATGCCATGTCATTATCAACAAATATCAAAAAGCCACGTCGTATTTAGCTGCCGACTGTCGACAGGAATTCAGATCCAGTGAAGTAACCCAAAAGTTGGGTTTTAGATCGGGACCGTTCGATTCGAATCCGAACCACCATCCGTAATTGAGTGCACGTCTTCTGAGACACGAATTCGGATCACAAGACGATCCTGATTGACGGATTTAAATCGGACGGTCCTGATCTAAAACTCAAAAATTGGGTTACTTTAGGGGATCCGGACCCGACCAGTCGACTGATCGTTGCTAGGGCCCACATATCTTTAATAATTGTACGCTCTTCATGGTTGCTGCTGTGGTTATCGCTTATCTCTACACCTGTATACTAAGCTAGAGGCCCAGAGCGAAAGGCTTGAAATCTGAAGAATAAAATATTAGGTTACGTCCACTTGTACAAAAACAAATTAATCGTTGAATATTAGGTTACGTCCACTTGTACAAAAACAAATTAATCGTTGATAAGGTCATCCTTTATTTTCACACCAGCTAAACAAAGATATTTTTTCTTCCAGCGGTTCGAACAAAAAAATTTCATCCACCTTTCCTTATATATTTGAATGCCATATTGGGAAAAAAAAATAAAGAAAGACCTTTTCTATTCACATTTATCTCCATCATCAGGAAATTCTGCTATTTTTTTAATTACTGCTAGAAGTTTTCAAGAAAAGAACAAACGGGGTAGAAGTTTGTTAACTATGATCAAATAGTTGTTTTTTTCTTAAAATAATTTACATCGGACCATAGTGACAATATTTGTGAATAATTACCGAATTATTCGCGAATTATTTGGTTTTTTGGTGATGCCAAACCGAACGCCAAATTACTCGGTTAACCGAACTTTGACCGAATAATTCGCGAATTTACGAATTTTTTCCAGAATTTATTTTTGGTTATTTTTTTGTTTTTGCTCCCTTACAAAACTGAGATCTCTGATCCGAATAATACCGAATTATTCCCAAATTATACCCGAATTATTCTCGAATCACGAATTTTTGACCTCACCAAACCGAACCCGAATAATTAATTTGTCACTATGCATCGGACGAGGCCGAGATTTTAAGGCTATTTGTTCCAAGCAAACATTTTTTGTGCAACAGAGAATCTTAATCTGTTTTGCGCCTCTGACCATGTGGCATTACACGTGTCCTTTTCCAAACGGGTATTAATCAATTTATAAGTAGGTCGACGAAATACATAAATCATTCCATTGACAATTCTTCTATACTCTCGTTCTCTCCCAGTTCACAAAATATGGTGAAGTACCTGGCCATGAAGACAGACTTGTCAGATCAACTCGGATCAGACCTGAACGAGCTCGGACTTGTGGCCCGCAATCTGGCCACCCATGCCATTTTCTTGGCCGGTGGCCTTGGCGGCTTTGCCTCTGGGTTTCTTCAGTGGATTGCTACCATTGCTGCCATGTAATTGAACTCACTCACAATTCTATTATAGTTAATTATATTATTTATTGTGTACTCAATTAGTTATAAATTATTTTTCTGTCAATTTGAAAATTTTCTGCTTTTCTGATGCAGATACTTGTTAGTACTGGACCGTACAAACTGGAAAACAAACATTCTCACTTCTCTCTTAGTTCCTTATATTTTCTTGTGTCTTCCGGGATTGATCTTTAATCTCTTCAGGTAATCAACGTCTTACCTTTTCCATGTTACATTCAATAAATTTACTGTTGAAATTAAAGGAATGGTTTAATTGAATGTTAAATTGATTGATTAATTTGATATTCAGAGGTGAGGTTGGGATGTGGATTGCATTTGTTGCTGTCGTTCTGCGCCTCTTCTTTCCCAAACATTTCCCTGGTGAAGAAATTTTTTATTCATTTTCTTCTGAATTATTTAGTAGTATACTATTATTATCATTTTGTGATCCACATACAAATAAATCCACAATAAAATAAGGGTACATTTGGATTGAGAGTGTGTTTAGTGAGAATTGCGTGCTAACTCCGAATTCGGAATAGCTGCTAATTCAACATTTCATTGGGTTAGCGTAATAACGGCTAACCCGAGCTAACTCAAGTGTTGAGAATAGCTATTTTTTCCATCCAAACATGAAATAGTCGCTAACCCAACTAACCCTGTTAATCTAATAACTAATCTAAAAGTTCAATCCTTCCTTAAGTTTATCTTATCCATCTTAACAATTTTGAATGACTAATAATATGTTTGTAATTGTAATTAATTCTTGTAGATTGGCTTGACATGCCTGCCTCACTAATCCTTCTCCTAGTTGTTGCACCAAGTTTTTTCGCCGACACCGTTCGCGATTCTATCTTCGGTATATTGATATGCTTGATCATCGGGTGCTACCTCCTCCAAGAGCACATCAGAGCTTCTGGAGGCTTTCGGAATTCTTTCACCCGAAGCAATGGTATCTCCAATTCTATCGGGATCCTCCTCCTATTTGTCTATCCCGCCTGGAGTTGCATCACATTTTTCCTTTAAAGAAACCAAGCTTTGGTTAATTATTGTATTTGCATTTAAGTAATCCTCCACATGTCATTTGGAAGTATAATTTATTTTGAATTCGTGTGTGGCTACTTTCGTGTTTGTATTTGCTTTCATTGTAAATGAAGCTGGTTTTCTGTGCTTCAAAGTATGGAATACCAATTTGTTTGGTTATATATAAATTTATTAGTTTAATTCCTTCTATTTGAAGTCAATTGGTTACAAGAGTTAATTAACAGGAGCCGAGGAGAGGTTAGGCTGAGAAGACCATGCCAAGTCACCAAGCTTTAATGCTAGAGCCAACCAATCTAATTTGTCATATTGATATAATCATCAAAGACAATCTTCAATGAATTTTAAATTTGATTTGTTAAAAAAATATTAAATGAATTTAAACGCACCTCATTGTTAGGTTTCTTTAAAGGAGGAAGTATGACGAATTGCAATTTATGTCTTCGAACAACATAAGTTGGTTAGTTGAGAACAGGTCTTTGATTTAGTGAACTGTGAAATTTCGTAGGAGCAAAATTCAAATGGAGAATACATTATAAATATTAAAATTTGAAAAGCTAAATCATCTTCTCTGAAAAAACAAGTTGGTTATTTCATTAGAAAAAAAAAAAACTAGAATTGCAGAATCTGACCCTCGCTAATTGATAAATGTTATGTCATATTTGATGCAAACAAGTTTCATTGTATCTAAAATATTATAATCACAATAATTAAAATTTGATCAAAGTCGTTAAGACAATATTACGTGTGTAAGAGATTGCAATTTAAAATCCAACCAAAAAAATATTTGTGATATTAACTCACATCTTTATCTCATTTATTTTAACAATCATACTTTTGATAAATTGACATCTCAATACATTTTCTAGGTATCACAAATGATTGCAACTTTTTCAGTATTGATGTCTTCTATAATATCTGTTAATTTTGTTTTTCAGGATCTATGATGTATCCAAATTGTTTAAATTTAGGGAAAACTTTAGTGTTCTCATACAAAATTTTAAAATAGTTAATTTTCTCATGATCACCAGAATATCCAATATCTCCATAAAAATTTAATATTCTTTCTTCATTTCCTTTTATTTAGTTATTTTAAAAATAAATTAACGAATATACCCTCTCTTATTCCTTCTTATTCCTTATCATGAAACGAGTAACTAGTCTTTAATTAGTCAGATAATAAATTAATTGTATTTAAGCGATGAGCAAGCAAAAAAGTAGAAGTAAACAGAGTCAGCAGCCTTGCCTCCTCTTTGCCTAAGAGCATCTTTGTCCCTGAAATTTTTGGAGTTTTTAAATAACTGTTAACAAAATTTTAGAAATTTTAGACTCCATGAATTTCTAAATCTCTGCATCTCTAAAATTAAAATTAGAGTTTCTTAACTGCCACATTAGTATTTAATTAAAACAGTATTAAAAATTGAGCAAATACGGGTTGATTATTTCGCCATGTCAGAGTTTTGAAACAGTTTCATATTTAGAAATTATTGAACAAATTAAAATTGCTAAATATGAAATTCATCTACATTCCTGAAACTGCCAAGTCAGCTTTGAAACTCCAAGAGTTTCAGGAATGCAGATTCTCTAAGTCTCCTTCCTCTGTTACCGAATTCATATCCTCTGCATTAACTCAAAAGGGTATTTTTTGAATTAATACATCTGGACTATCCAATTTTCTTTAAGATCTGTGCAAACTAAATCTGCACTAATACTAAAAAACCCCTTGTTACGGTGGAATTAGTTAAATCAGACGGCCGAGATATATTAACTCAAAAGATTCTCTTTTGAGTAAATACAGAGGATACGTGTTCTCTGTTGCCTTGCTCTCACGCTAATTCAACTAAACCCAAGATTTATATTCTCTCTCCAACTCCAGCTAACTGCATGCTCTTTAGTTAGTTTTGTTGCTAGTTGCTACAACCCAAATCAAAGAAGGGGACCAAAACATGAGAAAGCACAACCACCAAGTATGTACTGGAAAATTGCATTAATTGTAACACACACAATGGGGAAATTGCCAGTTTTGTGATATTACAATCTCAAATGCCCCCAAATTAAAATAAAAGTAAAAATAACGTGTTCAAATCGATTAAAAATAAATGCGCATAAAAAGTCAGTGTTACTTTTAGAAATTAATTTATCTCAAAATATTTGATATTTTAAGACTAATAAATTTTGGTGATTTGAAAATCTGACATTTGAACAAAATCGATAAAAAATTAAAAATATATTAATAAAACTAATGCAACTCGTTAGAATTGCCTTCCATCATTTATTTTATTTATTCCTTTCATTTTTCATAAATAAACTTGTGATTATTCAAATCGATGAGATTCATCATCTGTACTAATTACCTATACAAAATAAAATAAGTATTAAATTCACAGCCAATAAGTACGCGGAATACTATGCTATTAAAATTGCGGGCCCAAGAAGTGTAAAACAAATAACACAGGTCATGTACAAAAAGGTCCAACTCGTCTCAGTTGAAATCTTAGTTGGACTTAGGTTAAGAATCTCTCCAGCGATCTCCAATCATAGTCGCCGGCCGAAGAAGTGTAAAACAGATAACACAGGCCATGTACAAAAGGGCCCAACTCGTCTCAGTTGAAATCTTAGTTGGGCTTAGGTTAAGGATTCGCCGCCACTCACCAAAACCCTAGTTTTGGTTGCTTTATATAAAGCTGTCATCGAGCCCTCTTCTTCCATATCCTGCGACGGGTTCCTTGATCTCTCTTCTCTTCTCTTCTCTAGTTTTATTTTATTTGGTCTTCCTTCTTTTAGTTTAGATAACAACATCTATGATTCAGTGTTATTCCGTGACGAGAAAACAGATGACGAGTCCGAGGTGGGTCAAATCCATTCAACTTGATCCATCCAAAATGGGGACAACGAGGCATTTGTCTGAGATAAAACACTCATAAATCATGCAATTTTTGTATTTTTTTTGTGATTTGTGATTTGTGATTTGATGATCTTTCTCTGTGTTTTATTTTATGGCGTTATGAGGATTTGATGGTCTGAAAATTCGTTGTTGATTAACAAACCTCCTACTCATTCTGAACGCAGTCTTTTATTGAGGTTTCATATTTGGTTTTTTAGTTTTATTTTTGTTTTTCTTTATGTCTTTTATTTATATCTTTGTAAAATAATTGTTAAGGGAGAAATTTATTCTTCTCTGGATATGAACATTTTGAATTGAAATCAATGACTTGAACAATGCGTTGACATTTTGAAATTTGAACAATCATGAGCTGAAATTTCGGAATTTGGATTGTCTTGCGATGATTTACCGATTTACAGGGAAAAACCGACGAGATAATGTGACGGGCATAAGCTTAGCATGTTCAGCAATATCATTCCCTTAGAAACGGGTTCCTTGATGTTAATTTGTTGATTTTCAAAAATGAAAGAAAAGGATGTGTTTCTGATTGCATGGGAAGAAAAATGAACAGAAAAGGGTGAGATTAGATAGAAGTTAAAGCATGAGATCTGTGTCCATTATTATTTTGATGATATTAGAGCTGGAAATGGAAGAGGACATCAAATGAGAATGAAATTCTGATGGAATTATCTCATTAGCTCATTTTCCAGAATTTCCCATCCAAATGAATCTTTTATAACAGACCATAAAGATCAGATCCAGAAATTGAGCCCAAATGACTTGTTTGTGTAACAATAAGTATATAATCATTTATCTTAACTAATTTTAAATGAAAATGTATTAAATAAGGTATTTCGTCATAGGGGTGAAAAGTGAGCGGATTTCATATTTTTTTTGCCGGATGCGAATAAGAAGTGAATTTCGGATCAAATTGGATATTTATTATAATATTATAAATAAATATTAAAGTTCATAATATTTATCTAATTATAACAGTGAATAATATAAATTTTTTGTAATATAGATTAAAATATATGTTATATATCTACTGTTCAGATGCTGATAATTGAAACATAAAATCATATCATACCGTTTGCACCCCTATATTTCGAACAATGCTATTCGTTTTCGATCAAAGTTGAAATATTGTCGTTTATACTGGTCCAAAAATCAGATTATAGAAGACACGATGTGCACATGGAATATAAATATCGATTTTTCTTGACACCGCACTCTCTCAATCGTAGGAGTCTCAGTCACAATTTTGTGGGATGGGTTATAATAACTGGTACGAATTCAGATCAAATGGATTCTTCGATTCTATGTAAAAAGTTTGTTCTGGAAGATGAAGGAATTTCAATAATATACCCTTTAAAACCAAAAATAGTGTTATTCTTTTAGTTTAGATGTAATTTAAATATATTTTTCCTTAATATCGTCTTGGCTTGATGGTATTCTAAAAACTTAAAAATTTCCTTAATGTTTGTTTAAAATACGATTAACACTTCCGAAAACATATTATTTGAATAAACTAAACTTTCAAGCCGTTCAGATTAATAATTTCGTTGTATTATTCTCATACCCATATGCCATATCTAATTAACACCGTCCCCGCATAATTCCTTTATTAACTTTATCTGAATATGTATTTAGATTTCGTTATTCTTATGTACAGTTTAGCAAATACCATCTGAATATGCATTTAGATTTTGTTGCCCTTGACGGTTTTAGGAACGTAATAAACTGTCAACCGCGTCACTATTTCTATCGTATTATTAAATATGATGTCCATTGCCATCGCAGCAGAGGGTTAGCATACCACACGAATCAACCTCTTTATAGTTCACATTAAGAAAATATTTCATGGATATTTTCTACAATCTAATTAATCTTTTAGCTCTTTAATCATGACTGAAGTCGAGAAACAACAGCCACTTCCATTCCATGAAAAGTGGGTATTTTAAGCATGACTTAAAGCTCAATTATTATTGCAATGGTAAAATAAAATGTTTGTTGCTGTCCTTTCAATATCTCCAATACACAAATAATTCGAGTTCCTACGAGGACTAGAAACTATAAAGTTACAAACTCAAGGACTATGATACCATTCACAAAATATACAGCAATCTACAGGGAAGAGAGTAGCTCCCGCATTTCATCAACTGACGGAATATTCTCATTCCCGTATATTCTCATCACTGTCTGCACAAAGCTGTCATATTTCTCCAAGAACTCTTTCTGAAATATTTAAATAGGCAGATTTTACCAAACAAAATAGCAATCTAAATTCCACAGTAGCTCCCAGAATAGAGTTGGTGGCCACTAGCCAACAACAACAGGAATTTACAACTAACAAGCAGAAATTATCCAGATCACTGCATTTTGCAAGTGTTGATGTTGACCAAAACAAAGTCGAATAGCTGTAATTTTTTGTGTGCATAGAGAAAATGATAGACAATACTAATTGTTCAGTTTTTTATATTTGAATTTGAATTTTAGATTTTGAATAATTGAAATTTTAAAATGAAAACAAGTTGAGGCACAAAAATGGAGGTATTTAAATCTTCCAAAAATATTACCTTGCATTTGTCCCATAAGGAGGGAAGCAACTCCTCTGAGGTTAAATTCCTCTGCAATCTCCTGTACATAGCATTTATTGACTTGTCTATCTGCCATACATCAGTATTAAGAATGTTACTACATATGCAAGAATGTACTAATGTTCCTTTTTGCGAGTCCATATATGTTGATTTTCTTGTTGCTAGCGCCAGAAGAAAAAATCGGCCTAACTGTTTCATTTGGAAATTCATTTAAATAGATGTTGAAAATATATGTGTTAGTAGCTTACCCCTGATAAGCTTGTTTTGACCACCTTCCTTAATTCTGATTTTGAGAGACCCAGCTGGAAAGGTATCTACATTTTCAAGAATCGATTTGTCAAAGAAGAGAAGTAACAACAATACAAGACTTGTAACTACTTCAATCATATTTTGAGTCCTCCATTATTGACATGTTTTTGAGAAAACAATGATTGATGATTTCGATGATGTCAAGTTGGCAACATGATAATAAAAAAAATAATGTTTCTTTAACTAACCTCCTCAGGTGTAATTGTGAAACTGAGTTCCTCAATCCTCCGGTGAAATTCAAACAGCCGGCTAAATTGCTGGAAAAAAAAAGATGAGAATCATTAGGTGTGTGACTTAAAGTATGGCTGGAACTTATTTTTGCATGTTGTAATACTGCATCTGATTTTCGCTCAGACGGCTCTTGGTCTGATACCTTCAAGTAAAACAAAGTACAGTAAAACCAGTTAAATAAAAGGAAAGAATGAAAATATACCCCAGTAATGATGCCGCCGATATGGCGAGTGCATGCCTGTTCATAAGCTTCACTAGCTTGATGATAGAACTTAGCTAGTGTTGGCACCACATTCGCCAGATCATACAAACTACATTATACCAAACAAATGACATAAGCTGAAGAAATGACAATTAAACAAATAAAATTATCTTCTATATGCTTTCTTAATTACCTATTCTGGAAAGCTGCATAATTCTCCAATAATACAATGTCAGCTCCTTTCGGGTCTCCACTTTGTGCAATCTTTTCTAGAGTTGTAAACATAGTGCTCACCTGCTCACAAGGTCAATAAAACCAGTAATTTATCTATAATAGAAGTTTCAACAAAATTCATAATTCTATGGAAAAGTAAAGTGAAGGATGTCAGAAGTTAGGTAAAGCAACAGACAAGTTTGGTATACGCCTTGTCCACCAGTTCCCTGGATTGACCTTGGATATACTGTTCCATCCGTGCGGCAAGAGTAGCAAACCTAAATGAAGCACAGAAATATTACATATCTCAATTGTTCTAGTGGAATTCAATAAAACCATCAAAATTGTGGTCAATATAAACCTTGGTATATATGATAGGACTCCCATCTGACGAATGTTACGTTCATTTCTCTCTATCTGGTGGCACGCTTCATCAACAAACTGGAGAAGGACAGCAAAAGTCATTACCAATAGACTAGAGAGTTGGTAATTTTAAAGATAATTACAGGGAGAAGAGACTTACCCGACCAAATTGGACAGAAATTTTAGACTCCAAATCATGGAGTAATTTACGCACAAATCCAGCAGCGTCAGCTTTCTGACCAGAGAGATACCTCTCGGTGATGCCATGCATTGATATGCACCGTAATGGGTCGATCTTGTAAGCCCAATCTACCACAGCATAGAAGTCCTCCTATAATAGGAGAAAGAAATAGTACACTTTAGCAACAAAGAGAAAAAGGAAAATAAAGACACAACATTTAGTCGACTTCTCTTCAATTAGCCCCTTCCAAGCTGCCTTTATTAGAAGTAACCAGAAAAATTAGCCTGAAGACATATAACTAATTCTCTAACAATAAAAATAAACAAAGAAAATACAATGTACCTGGATACCATCAAGCAACTCTTGAAGAGCTTCATTTAGTGTTCCCAACTCTGAGGTGCCACTGTCTGAACGAGTATATTGACATTACCATTAGCAATCTAATAACAATGCCTATCAAAGTACATAAAAGGGAGGGGCGTTAAAGTACCAGGTTTCATGTCATTTCCATCAGGATCCATAATGCCTAAATCATCATCGTCATCGTCACGGTCCTTTGCACCTTTCTTATTGATAGCTGGACCACCAGTCGGAACAAGGGCTGGTACTTCAAAGCACATGAAATGAGCAAAGAACGAACTCTGTACAGAAAAAAAAACTCTAATGAGCTAATGAGCAAAGGTCATATTTGATATGGTAAGCTTTTTCAACTGGGAAGTCCATGGCACTAGTAATACGAGTATGTTGAGATATTATTAAATTTAGAACAATAAATAGAAGAATATTGTTATGCCTTTCCCCATTAATCGTTATTGTGGAGTTGAAAAAGATGCATCCATTTAATGAAGTATTATGGAATAATTTTTCTTTTCTAAGAAACTAGATCCAATATAAAGCAAAATTAACATCATTTAAATTTCTTTAATTAGAATACCCAGTGTTTAAGTTGGTATTGATTTTTTTTGCACGGAACAGCAAGTTGCTAAAAGACCAGAGAAATATAGCATCAAGAATATATTGGCTTCTTTTCCTATTAATTAAACCAAAATCTACAGCTTACTGATTATTAGCCCCCTGACATCAAGAATATATTGCACCCCTCCCCCCCCCCCCCCCTCCACCCCCGGGACTGGACATTATTAGTTCAAACTTCAAACTTGAGACTTGGAGAAAAATTGTCAAAATCTTACAGAATATTATCCATTACTATATTCTGACATGGGGTCTCATCAACAAATATCTACTGCTGTTGGGTGATAATTGCAAATATGGTAATTTGGTGCAATTTTGCAAATATGATATCATACATGGGTGTAATTTCCAATAAGCCCTATTGCTCAAGACCAAGGCGAATTTATGAATATGCCAGGATCATAAAAAAGGAATGTTATTCAAATAATGCAGGAATTAATAACCTCATCAACTAGGAGAGGGATAAATATGGTAAGCATCTTTGCGTAAGCCTCGGAGACGGTGGAAGTGTCAGCACTGTTTGGTGCCTGGCTAGCTCCAGTAGATCCTTCAAGCCATACTGTTGGATTCCTGGATGCTTTCGTACTTGCTCTCAGTTCATTTGCAAATTCACGTGCCTGACATTTTTTCATTAGGGTTCATTAACTCTTTTCTCATGGCCAATTGCAGATTGTGCGAACTTTAGTAGCAGCAACAATAAAAACTAGTACGCATACCGATAACAATGCTAGAATAAATGTATAATAACAACAGTAATAATAATTATGCAGGTTAGGGTTTTGTAGCAAAAAATGTTGAATATGAATTTCTAGTCTATTCTGTATTGGTTAGCATGATTCACTACAGTCAAGACGAAAATAGCAAAACTAGAGATCTTTCTGTAATCATAAAAGGGCACATTATGTCCATTTTCAGTTCCAATTTTAGAATAAGATTTCTGAAGTATGAGAAATTTCTTACACCTAATTTGTAATATTTTTATTGTCATATGAGAAACTGCATAGAAGTCTTGTTTGACGTACTTAAGAAGTAGGATAAAAAAATCAAATGTTTTTCCAGAAAGTCAAGGAAAGAAATTGTGCACCTCACGACGAAGCAGCAAATTAAGAGACTGGCAATAGGCCTTCCGCAGAGGGCCTAAGCTGCTCCTGTCTAGGCTCTAAACAAAAATAAATTGCAAAGTGTTAGCTTCAACAAGAGGAAAACAGAAGCATCAAGTTAACGTAAGAATAGAAAAAGAACCTTTAAGTGCTGGAGAAGCCTAGCATATGTGCGGCATTTGTATCTCAGATCAGCATGATCTGGCCTCTTCAACTGTCCTCTCTGTAAAGCATTTAAGGAGATCAAATTGTGAACTCTCAAACTAAAAGCTAGACAAATATCACCCATTTCCAGAATTACCTGAGAGAAGTAGCTCTTGTCACTTATCATGAAATCTACCAAACTTGAGAAATAGTTTCTAAGAAATTCTGATGCTCGCTTGACAAATGTTGTCTTCAGCTTTTCTAACTCAGCGCGCTTTTCCCTGACCTAAACAAATGTAACCATGTAGAGAACATATACTTTTAGTACAGGGCACATAAAAGTAGCTCGACAACTAAAATGCCAGAATTCTTCTACATGAATTTACCAACTTTTTGCAAGAGTAAAACTGCATGCTTCATAAATAAAATCGACAGATCCCTCAGAAGTAGATAGTCCACGATATAAATACAAGCTACAAACATGAACTTATCATCAATGTTCTAAATAATGTTTGGCAGTTCTTAGCATTCATGGGGTAATTTAGTTTTTAATGTTTTAGCACGATACATACATTACGTTGAAACTGATTTTTCCAAAGTTTTTACAACAACCAAATTGCTAATATATCATCTCTAAGAATATAACATAACAAAGTATCAATTATCCATTAGAATATAACCTCTAATATACTAAACAGAATATATAATAAAGTTTATACTATATACACCAAAGTAAAAGCTTTAATACTAGCATGCTTCAAATAGTAACATATATTAAACGTAAGCAAGTGGTAAAAATGTAAAATTGCTCATATCAGTTATCCATTTTAATAGAGACCAATCTCTCATAAATGTAGCAGGCAACATATACCATTATGCTGGTGCTAAAATCCCTCCTACATCAAGATGGATACGCAGACAATTCTTTAAAGTTTTGACGACATATACCCAAAGCTCCCCAAATTGCTGTCACTACTGTTTAAAAGCTCAGCACACTATGTTACCAATATCCCTACATGATTTATGAATTAAATAAGAAGCTTACAGCCCGCATGTTGGTGTAGGAGGGATCAAGATTGGGCACTTCAATACTGCGAATGGCTCCAGCCAACCATTCACACGCCTCTACATTTTTAAGCATTCGTGACTCCTCAAATGACCCGCCAGTTAGAGATGCAGCAAACTGTAGCATTGATTAAAAAAGGATGTGAACTAGCAAAACTACAACTTCAATTTCAAGTATTGCACAAGGGAAGAAATATGGACATGCCTCTGAAGGAATACGCAACCGTTCAAGCAGCTTGTCAAGCTCCTCCATAAGAGCTTTGTTATTAACAGATTGCATCTCCAACTTATTGTTACGGGATTCAATCTACAAAATGGAAAAAAGATAATCAATATTGAGAACTTGAGATTTAATCTGGAGGACATGAAGAATGTTGATAATATAAAGACATTAAGTCCCTGCCAATTCATCTTAGCACTGCAATAAATAAATAGCACAGATTTTTAAGTTAAACTAATCTAGTACAAGTTTCTAGACAAAAATGTTGAAATTATTATCAATTGTATGTAAATTGGATAGAAATGGACATATGTCATTTCTGTTATGTGCAGCCCAACAGTCAACTAGACTCAATCTACCACCCACAAGGTTACTTGATCCAAAGACTTCCAGGCCAGGCTGGGTTTGGGTTGGGTGCAACATGGCTCGTTGCTATCTCTAATATTCAAGTTTTATCAGAAGTTTGAACCTTTTTTACATCTACCTGCTTTCTCAGTCCAGTACATCATGACATCAAGAATTTTATTTAAGTTTCTGTCATTAGCTAAAATCTCAAATTCAGTAACACCCGAAACCATAATTTTAATGAAATTCAGATTGTATACATTAGATTATTCTTTCTGAAATTTCAGAGTCAATGGTGGTCAAAAATCAGGACGGCCTCTTTTTCCATTGTTTTTTTTTTATTTTTCTCCTCTCAATTGACTATAATCTGATAATGGTTACAGATATTGTGCTCTGTATTTTTGGTTCCTTTATTAGGGTTTCCAAGGGTACTGAAACAGTACAAAATCCTAATTTTTTATCCATCATGTATATCACTTCATAAGCAGTTATAGAAACATGACATTATTCTTAATTACATTTTAGTCCTTAAAACTAACCAGCTCAAAATGACCAAAGAAAAAGAGAATGTGATGTGCAATTAATTGCAACAAGAAGAAGAGATGACATAAAGTCCTCCATATATGCATACGATGCAAAATCTAGACAACAGGTACAGAAAAAAAAAATGTACCGAAGCAATGTCTTCTCTCATATGTCTAAGTTTTGTATTGAATATACGAAGCCACTCATCCATGTCATCAACACAGCCACGAGCTGCTTCTAATCCTTGCAAAACCTGCAACTCAAGCAAGTGACCAGCAGTGCAATTCATAAGCAGGAATCAGGTATATGTTATCTGTCAAGTAACTGAAACGAAACCAGAGGTGCTGGAATATGTGCTGGTAAGAGAAGATACAAGGAGGTTTCACTATCCAGGTGTCACAAGTGCTGGAAGAGGCCAGGTCCTGGGGTTTGAAGGAGAACTTGATTTAGTGACTGGAGTTCAAGGTACTTAGATGTAAAACTGGTTATCTGTCATTTTGTTAGTTTGGAACAGGTGTGTGATTTGAGATGTTGTCCAGTTGTTTGTTGTTAGTTCTGATGGGTGTTTTTAGACCCAGAAATCATGTTGTTTTTTCCAGTTACCTTTTAGAATTTTACTTCACCCCACTGATACTGAGATGTATACCATTTAAACAATGTACGGATATTAGTAGTTTCTAGGGTAACTCATGGATATCATCCACTATTTAAAAAAAAAAAAAATGAAATGAAACAAAAGTTAGATTCATTACCTCCTCAATGAGAAATTCACTTTCCATCAGGGAATGAACGTTTGCTGCTTCCAATGCATGGAGTTCTTTTTTCATCCTTTCTGAAAATGCATCGGCCTCACCAACACCCAGTACATACCTGTATTATTCACTAACAACCTTGAATTCACAGTACATGACTAATGAGATAATATAACAAGGCATACTGTACTGATCAAGTAGGCAAATAATGAGTACTGACTGGTACAGAACACTTAATAGTTTGACTTAGTTCTTCTTGCAAATAATGGGCCTCATATAATTTCAATATATTGTTTGGCATAGTATGAGTCTGACAATGTACTGGTATGTAGTCCTTTGCCTGTTAGGGTATGGAAATTATTACACGAGCAATTTGTGTATAGAATTGCAGTAAATAAATAAATCAACAGGAAAAGAGGAACGTTGATAACCTCACAAGGTATGGTCAATAAAAATGTTCATAAACAGAAAAATTTCAAAGGATTTCCAAGTGAATTTTCACTGTTGTTATTGTTTCTTAGAAATTCTCTGCTTAGGAAATGGAAAAATAGCATATAGATCTCCCAGAGAAAAAGCAGAAAAAAGTGTCACCAACACATGCACATTTGAACTTCGGTACAGGATGACACTTGAATCTGGGTCCACATGTACCCAATTAATCAACACTGACTACACCTAGGATTGACACTTCACTGAGTCTAGGGCTGTTGACACTCTGCCCAGCATTTAGGCAACTTAGAGGCTGGTAAAAAAGACACATAATAGGCCTACAAGAAACAACCAAATCCGAATAATTGGACCTAATTTATTTTGCTACATGAAGGAAGTTTCATTAATTACCATTAGGTGCTGTCATTAATGGGGCCTGTAGTAAAATATATAAATAAAAATAAGCTTAGCAATGATAGAACTTACGTGTCAAGAAGGGATTCCATATCCTCCTCTTCAGCCTGGGAGACCAAGTCTTTTTCTACAGTAACTTTGATTTCTCTCATTACCGGCACTTCTCTCGTGGGCCCATTATCACTGCTCACCTCATTAGTAACTGTTGGTGTATTTTCCTTCAAACAAGAAGTATGTTGCTTTTAACTTAGCTTGAGCTCATAGGTACTTGTCAACACTACATTCATGGTAAAGTTCATTATTTCTATAAATTTACCTTTGCCCAAAGAGCCATCTCAACAATGTCTATACCAACAACTTTGGGTAGTCGACCAAAAAGCTCCTTGCAGATGTTAAGGACTGAGAGAAAAAACCGGTTCCTGAACTAATCAGAACAAGGATTAAAAAGTGTACCTCATTTTTTCTTCTCTATATTTCTGGGGCATGGGGTTCGAAGTTTCAAATTTATGAATAAGTACCTGTCATCTATGTTTCGCATAGTCCACTGTGGTGGAGCAACAGTGTGGTTCCTAAGATTATCAAATCCCTGTAATGAAAACAAATGCTTAGTGAGAACAATGAATCTAGTAAGTATGTAGAAACATTGAAAGGAAATTGTTGTTACCAAAATAAAGGTACAGCCAGTCGTGTCATTTGATACCACCTCCACTTTACTCAGATGTTTCAGCTTGTATAGTTTTGCAGGCTGGATATTTGGAAATAGTAGAACAAAGTAAACAGTAAGAAATGTGTGTTTTCTATCTTTAACCTATGCACTGAAAAGGAGGCATGCCAAAACAAAGGGATCATTGTTTTTTGTACAGATTTTTTAAATAAGGTTGATAAATGGATCAAGGTTAAAAATGTTGAAGCTCAAACATAAAAATTGTGGCAAAAAAATCACCAAGCATGACCGAAATAACTATAAGAATTAGATGGTAAAGGAGACTAGAACTACATCAAATAAGGTAGCAAAATAATTACATTTTCAAGCCAATAATTAGGTACTGAAAAAGAGGTGTGACAAAACAAAGGGAACATTGTCTTTTGTACAGATTTTTGCGCTAAAGTTGATAAACGGGTCAAGTTTCAATTGTTGAAGCTGAAACATAAAAATTTTGGCTACAAATTGACCAAGTTTGACAAAAAAAAATTATGTGAATTAGATGGTAAAGGAGACCAGAACTACATCAAATAATATAGCAAAACAATTACATTTTTGAAGACAAGTACTATGAACTGCTTTTGCATGCTTCCTAAATAAAATGGGTCAAACAGGTTACCTCTAAAACTCCTCCAGTTGAATATTTGAGAACTCGAAGGAAAGCTCTATCTTGATCACCCCTGGTCGAATTTTTTGCTGTTGAGAAAGATATTATTAATCACTAGAACATAGAGCTCGTCAATTATAAACAGAGAGGGCTACTTTGACAAAGTTTAAAAACAGAGAAACAATGAGAGAGATAAGGATGATCTTCAGGAATATTTGTACCGCATATATCAAATTAAATGCACTATATTACCGTAACCATATATTAATAGATAAATTATTAATTGCAATAACCACTGATTGTGGTTTCTTAAGATTGCTGATTTCGTATTTCAATTCTTGTTGCACCTTCAAATCAACCACTTGACAAGGGTTATAAGGAACAAACTTCATATGTTTCTGTTTAATTTCTCATCTGACTTGATATGTTGCGCCGAACCTTTAATTTACAAGATTCTCTCCAGTAAAGAACGAATAATGAGTTCCTCATATTGATGTTTGCTTTTGTTATGTATTAAAAACTTTGAGCCATATTTTGTATGAATCAACCCATCAATAATAAAATTCTTATTCTCTGCTATTTTTATATTTATTTAATAGTATTGGAGCTACAATAGGTCTGTTCTCACCATGGTATGGCAGAGGATGCTGAAATTTTAATTGGACTTTACTTTTCCACGTTATGGGCTTTCCTTTTACCACCAATTAAAGGCTATTTTTCTTGCTTCCACTTTCAATCTCATCAATGTAGTTGCTTTCTAGCCACTGCTCTCCTATAACATTGATCAGTGTGGTTTTTACGGACCAATCCTTCTCAGCATCAGCTAAGGTGTTTTCCGAACAATTCATTCTAAATATATTAGAATGTTCCGTGATGGACTTAGTTGTGACTTCATTTGTTTGCTTAAAAGCAAAATTCAGATGCCCAACCCCTAACAGAGGTGTTAAGATCACATATTTCTTCTTAAATAGAATATATCTAACTTGACAATAAGTTTTTCATTTTGTTACTGGCTTTCAATACATCAGTAGGCCTTGAGCCAACAGAATGAAATTCTTCCTCTTATATTTCTATATTTATTTACAGCATGTACTGCTAGTGATTACACATCACGAGTATAGAAGAGGAAGCAACTGATTTTGTGTGAGAACTAAAACTGAAATCTAAATTGAAGGAAAGAGACGCGTACAAGTGAGAGCAATAACCCTAGGTTTAGCGAGGCGACCAAGCTTCTCGAAGATCCCACGACCTTTGGCTACACGGATTGAGAATACCACCTCCTCCTTCGCGCCAGCTGATGCGATCGCAGCCGCACAGGCGCGCCGGAGCTCCATGTCCTCGACGCTCACCTTCGCCATTACTACTGACAGATCTGGAAAGTGCAGTGGTAGTAAGTACGAAGACAGTTTCTCTCTACAGGCGTTTTTTTATTTTTTATTTTTTATTTTATTTTAGCGAGATCCAGGCCAGAGGGAGAAGAGGGGGAGGCTTTCTTTTTCTGTATGCTTCTTTCCGGACTGGCTCTCGTCTTTTCCTTTTTTTTCTATTTTACTCGGTGGAGCAACCGAGCAAGGAATAGTCAATACTTGAAACAGTCCTATAATAGTATAATATTTCTTTTTGGTAATTTCATATAATATAATACCAAGGGCACGTATAAAGAGTAGGAATCATTCAACCACAATTTATTTAACAATTTTGATAATTAAAAAATATATATATATAAATTTAAAAGTTATATGATGCCCAACAAGTGATTTTAAATTTGTAGGTCATGTACCTCCCTGACATTTTTTTTTACACCCGCTGAATATCCAATTTCTAATTAAAATTAAAATAAATTTTTTGAATTACAATTGGTAATTAGAACATCAGAATTTACAAATCAGAATATTAAAAAATAAATTTAAACATTGTTTTTAATCGAGTATTCAATTAGCTAATGGGTTTAAACTTGTTTTGCTATAGTTTTTGCCTTCTAACAAAAATATGAATCCACCCATGCTTAACTCCATCAACAATATTGTGAATACACCGTAACTATCTATTCATATATGAGTAGAACAGTGCTGCAAAGTTTGTGATTTATTATTTGACTTGTAACATCCGATAATTTTAATAATGCTTTCAAAAAAAATTGAATTTATTTAAAAATAAAAAAAATTTAAAAGCTAATTATATAAAAGTGCAAACTTAAAAAAAATAAAAACAACAACACGCTGAACGCTCAACCTCCTCTCGCTTTTTAATGTAGCATCCAATAAATTTTAAAAAGTAATTAAAATTATCTGATGTTACATGACTAACCAGACAACCAGTGCTTTTTACTCGTATTTAATAAATATCTAGTTGACACTACCGCATGTTTTTAAGTAATGAGTTGACATATATCAAATAATATCTTGGTGTTATAAAAATCACTGCTCAAGTTACATATCAAGGAAAAGAAAATATGATATTCAGAAGTCACTAGCTTTTATGATGTGAAAAATAGTTTGTCAATAATAAAAAAAATCAAAATTAAGTCCCTGCTAGAATTAAACATATCAGTTCATGTAATAGAAATGATCACTTGATATAGTTGAAAATTTGTGAATTTTTACTTACTATGTACAAATATTATATTCCTTTCATTTTTTTTCTCGGAAGTTCTTGTCTAACCTAGCATATCTATCTTAATCGGTGAGGAATTCATTGCTATAATGATGGACTTAATCACATGTAAATACGTATACCGAATCACATACAAGAGGGGGTATTTATAGGATTTTCTAACATAGTGGGAGTAGTTGGAGTAGTGGGAATCATGTGTCTCTTGATCCTAGGGTCGAAAATAGCACTAAAAAAATAGCAAACTTGGACTCCACTCCATCTAGAAGCAGCGTGGATGACCTGAGAGTTCGTCATTCTAGAAGGCTTCAATCAAGGGCTGAGATATGTCGATCTAACGGTGCAGAATAACAATCCACAGATTGAATCCGCGACGCGTGCGACCTACTAGGCTATGCCGTATGCGGCATAGCTTGAACTTGCATGGCTTCTAGACTTAGCGTATTTTCATAGAATTTCACCATCTTGGGTGTTATGCACTTCGTGTAGACTATTGCATACGCTATGTAATGTCATGATTTGAGGCTATCTTCAATAATCGCCTAAATTGGACATATTTGTTCTGTTTTTGGTCTAAATACGCAACTTTATCCAAAACATGCCAAAATGACTTAAAAACATATTTGCGGTAAATAATTCCGAAAAATTGCTACTTTGCATTCGCTTTTCACCATTTTTCATCAGAAAAGATAGTGATTTTCACTATATGTTTTGGCGTCATCATCCTACAAATCCTATTCGTGGTAAGGTAAAAGCTTAGTTATATCCTAAAAAATGAAAAAAGATGACCTAAAAACCTAAGATACAAGGGTTCAAACCCCTCCTCCAAGCTTAAACCTTGCGTTGTCCCCAATGTAATGGTAAAATCTTCGAAGAAGAACTCGAACCCGAGATAAAACTTACATATTTATTCCTAATGGGGTATATCGTCGAAGGGTGTGCTTCCTTTGGCGATTGAATTTACTGGCATGTTTCATTTGCGTTCGTTCACCTATGCTTAAAAAGGAGTCGAGTTCGTCAAATCTTTGCTTGATCCACTGCGAGGGCCTTCTCAGCTAGACTTAGTGAGGTTGATATAGTCGGGGGACCAGGCTTAATGACGGTGGTTGATCTATTTTGGATTTGTGGATACTCTGGTTTGTCTGCGGCATGGTTATGTCATAGGGGCTACTCCAGTTGTGCTGTCCTGCGTTTCTGCGGCATTAGGTTGGCAAGGCAATTTATAAATTAATTTTAATGTATTTTTTTTAACATTATTCTACCAGTTAACTCTATACAAAAAATTTAAAGGTTGGCAAGGCAATGTAGATGGAAATTTTGTTGTGCCCCTGAAACTGTAAATCATCTTTTTGTTACTTGTAATTTTATTTCTACTTTGTGGTCTTGGATTGATAATCATAACAATTTTGTTTTTAACTGTACACATTTGTCTGACCTTTGTAATTTTAATTATTGAATCTTTAAAAGATTCATTATTGGTTGAATTAATTAGGGCAGCTACTTTATGAATTATTTGGTTGACCAGAAATAAAATTTGTTTTCGAAATACACCAGTATTATCTATTAGTTATGTAGCATCTCCTATAATTGCTATGACTTCACACTAGTGTAAGGCTCATTTAGATAATTCATATTTTAAATTATCATTGATTATGCCCTTCGATATTTCTCCTTTGATTCAGATAACCCCCCTGATAGTTCTATCGGATATGGACTCGCAGGTCATTGACGAGGGATATCTATGATGTTATTAATGAGGCAGCTAGATTATTGTCTCCTGATTGGTTTTTAGTTGATACTAGCCCATCTTCCACTAGTATGATTTCTATTAGTGATTGATGTTAGTGATATTAGTATGATTATTTTTTTTGGTATGTTACTTTATTTTGTAAATATTCGGTGCTATGCACTATTTTTATTTGAATTATGCTTCGTAATGAAATATGTGGAACTCTACTTTTGCAACAACAAAAAATATACAATATTCATTCGAAAATTTAAATTTAAACACCCTAGTTCTACTCATAAAATAGTGTCCATATTAAGGCAACTATAATTATGCTATATATGGACAGAAGCTAGCTAGGTATAACATAGAATATCTTGTACCGTAATGATACTGGGGTACTTGATCCAGAAGCCCGGCGGCTTGATTAGGGCTTTTAACTGTTAACTGTGGTATTGTGACGAATGTTCTCTAATACGTGTACTGGTTGACTTAAAACTTAGTGTTGTGGTGTCGTGGATTATTTATTTTTATATGTGCATGAACTGAATTTTCGAAGAGAAGTGTAAACAGCAGTTTTTTTAAATATATAATTTTATTGCACGGGTACAACACTACAATTGGCCTTTTTCTAATCAATCATAGGCTCATAGCGGCTGTATTTAATTAGCACAGTTTCCACTAAATATGTAACTTTGTTAGAATTAGTAAATTATTAGAAGAAAATTTGTGGACCGCTACCATGTGCGCTGGACCCAATTTCTCGTGGGATTTGCTGCGGCAGCCTTAAAGCCGAGCGACAATGTAGCTAACATTTTTAAACCTAGTTCTGCACATAGTAACAGGGTGCGTGTTTTATTCGCGAATAAAACGTTTTTTAGAGGTTTCCACATCGTATTGCGAATAATTCATTTGACGATACTTTTACCGAATAAAACGCGAATAAAACGTTTTTAACGAATTAGTCGCGTTTTATTCGAATAATTCGTTGCTCTGTGAAAAAAAATTCACTCTGTAATTCGTGCGTGAGGGAAAAATTTCGCTCTGTGATTCGCGCGTGACATCTTGTGCGTTGGTAAAAGTACAAAGTTTGAAAATTTGCAAGTACCCACGTGATCTCTCAGTGAATGGCAGTAGCTTTTCGAAAAAGGAGAAAATCAATCCGGTATTTAATGTGAAACATTCTATGAATCTTTTGTATTAAAATAATCTAACAAGTAACAATTTAAAATTTCTTTTTTAAACTCATAATATCTCTTGTTTAAGTCACGAATCATTTCCGAATTATTTCCGAATTATACCCAAATTATATCCAAATCACAGATTTTTGATCCTGCCGAACCTTTCCCGAATCATTAAGTTGTCACAATGGACTTCTACATCAAGTTCTGCATCATTTCCACATATTTGTCTACATTGAGCTTACACAGGACTATACTCTGAAGGTCATTGAGGAGGTTGGTAAATTTTGCCTAATGGACCAAATAATTTTTGGAGGAGATTCAACAAACAAAAATAAGCATCTAAGTTAGAGATGTTGAAATCTATCAGAATCCTTTTATTAAAAAAAAGAAAAGGAAACACAAGATATAAATATTCATAAAATGGAGCTATCTGCTTTAATTCCATCCTACGATATGATAAATGCACCCATGTTTGTAGTGTAACAAGAAAGGGACTCGAGTCGTTAACTTGTGAGATGCGACTCTATGCACATCCCAATTCAGACCTTTTTTATGAGAGCGACAGTGTATCAAAGATCGCACTATTATATCAGGGCAATTCATAAAGTATTTTCATAGTTAATCAAGTTATAATGCACATGGCTTTAAACGCACACCTGGCGACATAATTATTTGTATTATGTGTGCATTGACATAAATATCATGAAAAGAGTCCTTGTTCAAGATCCAACTCGCATTGATTCCTTCATATCATAATTACTGGTACTAATTGGAATGACAAATTCTGACTCAATACACTGTGTGTGTGTATAAGCAAAAATATTCAAGACTTATTTATTCTTTTATATACAGAATTATTATACAAAAATAATAAATCTTGGGATAAATTTTATCAAATGTTACCAAACATTATTCTTTATCATGAATTGGTTATTCAAGTTTAATTTGACTTTAGTAGCCATTGAACTTTTTATTTGTATCAATTAAGTCACTCTATTATTTTCTATGTCCAAAATACTAATTGAATATGGTCAGCCATCTTCAAGTCACTTTATATATTGTTAATATTTTGGGCAAAGAAAAGTGACTTAGTGACTTAATTAGGACAAATGAAAAGTTTAATAACCACATATGAACAAAGAACGGAGTTTAATGACCTCCGGTAAAATTTATCCTTAATTTTGTATTTCATGAGAATTTGTTAAATTGTTTATTAAAACAAAACTCAAATTTCTTTTAAGCTATAATTTTTAGTTGGATATGAACCATTTTTCAGTACAAAATAAATGAGGTTGTGAATGATTAATTAAAGAATTTTATAGCGCAACATTTTTTTTAATTACACCATTATGTTTCTACTCATAATAAACGTTTCATTTGATGGTTAATGAAATTTTATTAATTATCGCATTAAAGATACATGAGTTTTTTTTGGAGCAAAGTTTAATATTCAAAAGAAATTATTCATCTGAGTTTCGAACATGCGACCTCCCACATGAAAGACATTGTCTTTGTCACTAGATCAAATGCTAGTTCTCACAGACATACAAACTGTTTGTTAGAAAAATAATAATTTTTTTTCTAAGTTATCCTTATTTTGGTTTCTCATATTAAGGCTTTAAGAATCTATTTTAAGAAAATCTGATAGAGGTAAAAAAAAAATGAAAATAATCATAAGTTCCAAAAAAGAAATATTTTATACTATTTTCAATAATTACTTCATCGTGTGAATAATGGCAGTAAGGTGTCAGATCCGACTAAATATGTAGGCGATAATCAGCTCCGCCTCCCCAATTATACGGAATAAAGAAAGTAAAATCAAAAGTTGACAAGAGTCATAAATTGCTTGATTAATAATCAGACAAACAAAAATTAACTAACACTGTATTACGAAAAAAAAAAACTATTCTTAAAGCCAAAGCTGTGCTTCATTAACTGCACCCTCTTCCCTTTTTTTTTTGGTTAATTGCAACAACACCATCTTCCCTTCATTTATTAAAACGACTGTGACAAATAATCTGGATCAACATTTTTTAGACGAGATTTTTTGCAATTGTAAGAAAAATTAAAATATTTTTATGTGTGTTATTAGAAAAAAAATTAAAAATATTTCGAATCTAAGTTATCGATCCCGGTTTAAAGGTAAATAGAAAAAAAATTGAGAAAAGGTTTTTCATGTGTCATAGAATTGTCAGAACTTTTTTTATTTTTTCAAAAATAGAAGAATCCAAATATTCTATGTATTTATCTAGAAATGACTTTTAAACTAGAATTGATAATTCAAATTCAAAACATTTTTATTTTTAATTTTTCTTACAGCTGCAAAAAATCCGGCTTGAAAAATGCTGATCCGGGTTATTTGTTGCAATTTTTCTAATAAATCAAATTATATAGTATTCATCTATTGTTAAAGTAATATATAAAACATTTCTAATATTTCAATACAATAAATAAATACATTATAAACATTTCTGCTTAATTAAAAAAAGCTTAGAACTAGGATTTTAATATCCGATTCTGCAAACTAGATTTTTTTTGGGGTTTCGGAATGCCTAGAACCGAAATTTTTTTTTGTGGAAAATTTGTATGAAACTGGAATTTAATTTTCAGTATGGATTTTTTTGAAAATCCAGCGCACAAGTGTAGATTTGTAATTATTTATTAATTTTAGATATTAATACAAATTTCGGCGCAACAACAGGCAACAGCCAATAAAATTATTAAAAACGAAATATTAAAACGACAAATTTCCTCCATTAAGATCAGAAACAAAAGCCAGGATCGAAACAAAACGACAAATACTAAAGGAATAATTTCAGAGCTTCTGAAGATCACAGAAACAGGCCGGGCCAAAAGGCCCAAAGTAGGTAAAGGAAACCAACGCGCCAGATACAATTATCTGCATGGAACGAACGGCTTAGATCAAGAAAAGCACTATTCTAAAACACTCTAGTTTCGACAGTGCTTGAAATGTATAAAATCACATAAAATGTCTAGTTTCTAATAATGTCCAATGATGAAAGAAAGATCGAGATGCCACCAATTTTGCGTGAAAGTTGCGAAACTCATCTACTCATAATAACCTGCACCATTAATTGCATCCCATTTTATGTCATTTTATAATAATTGTAGCGAGATCACCCCCACAAAACATTATAATTTTATTCTAGCTGGGACCATTAGCTTTTTTAGCAGACATAACCAAAGTCTTATTATTGTTGATAACGGCTTTAATTAGATACTCCAGCGAAGCAATTGTCGTTTTCCTCATCTCCAAAAATAAAAAAAGATTGGCGTTTTCTTCAAAATAATGAATAACATGTGCTCATTACACAGATATTTTTAATGACTAATAATTGTGTTCAAATAACAAATAATTGTGTTCAAATACATGACTAATCATGATAGTGAATGAAACTTAAAAAATAAACCATAAGTTAGTTATTATCTGCTTCTTCTGAGGCCAAAATATACAGTAAAAAAAATTGTGACTTATCGCCTGCAATCATTTTAACTTTTGGTCCAAAATTGTTGTATCTATCACCTGCAATCTAATAATAAAAAAAATGTGTCAAAATCCATGTCATTGTTCAGATTCAACACGCCTATTGTATGCGTCTAAACTTCAACCAATTCTGTACATGAATGTCTGTATTATACTACTAAATTAATGTTTATATCCACGCCATTGTGTTTAAACTGTTCGGTATTTCACCTTATATTACAAAGATTTTATGAGAAATTTTATGAATCGTCTTTCTTATAAAAACTTTATATAAAATACTCTTCTTATCAAAATTATTAACAAAAAAATATAGTTTTATATAAAATACTTTTCTTATCAAAATTATTAACAAAAAAAATATTCTTCTCAGCACCAATTTTACTCCTCATTTCTCCTAGTTACTCTCTTGTTATCATTTTCTCTCTATTCTCACCTCTCACAAGTCACAACATAAACCGAAACAAATAAAAGATAAACCAAATAGCCATGATTCTCTAGAAATTCCATAACTGACATTGCCGCAACTTGTGGTTGCAAATACTTATATGGTGTCCGCAACAACAGATGGCTTACAATCAAAATTCTAAAAAATTACAGATTTGCTTATTAATTTTCAAAAATGGATAAAGCAACTTATAATTTGAAATACTAGAAGGAACATCAAATAAAATAGATAAAACATCTTATAACTTAGATGTACTAGAAGTACTACGAAATTTTTTCCAGGCATCATTTTTTGTGGCTGTAAAAAAATTAAAACATTTCTTGGTGTTTTACTAGAGAAAAATATAAATGTTTTGGATCTGAGTTATTGATCACGGTTCAAAAATCACTTTCTGAGTATATAAAAAAATTATCATTATCGTTCTAGTACATCCAATTCTAAGACACTCCATCTATTTTTCTATAACATTTTTGTTTTAGGAATATATTAAAATGGATGGAGTACCTTAGAATTTGAATGTACTAGAAGGATCACGATAATTTTTTTTATATAACTAGAAGTAATTTTTGAACCGGAATCAATAACACACATCAAACATTTTTATTTTTTCCCATTAATACACCAATAAATAGTTTTTTTTTTTACGGCCACAAAAAATCTTGCCTGAAAAGTATTTCGTGGTACTTCTAGTACATATAAATTATAAGATGTTTTATCTATTTTGTTTGATGTCCCTTCTAGTATATTCAGATTATAAGTTGTTCTATCCATTTTTGAAAATTAATAAACAAATCTATTAAAATCTGCGTTAAATCCATAATTTATGAGATTTTTTTTTTTTGAGAAAATCGGCAGCAGCTGGCAATTGAAAATTATATTAAAACAAACAAATTACATCTCAATAGTTGATGCCTAGTACCAGTATGTACCGGCCAGTGATCAGGTACAGCATGACCGAGTACAACAAAACAAAAATGCCTTGAAAAAGAGTCAAAAGAAAACGCTCCCCAACATTTGCCGGAACTGGTAGAACAAAAGGTCACGTACCAGTCGGTACATAAGCCTTTTTTCATGGAGCCCCCTACAATTACATTAATTCTATAAAAAAACGAAGGGATCCTGCCTTTTTCTTCTCCTGTCGTCCCCTTACCCGCCACCGCAGCATAGTAATTCAGTCTGGGTCCGGTAGTAGGTTTGTGCCCATTGATCTGCGTGCCCCTGCATTGCAGAATTTGATCCAAAGCCTTCCTTCCGCCACAATTCGATCTGCCAACAACCTTGTAGTGATTGTTTTTCTTTCGAAAATTTTATCATTCCTTCTCTTCCAAATATTCCAACAGGAGCACATGAACATTACAGTTCCCTCATCTCTTACCCGACTTCCAATTTATGAGAATTTTGTTTTCTTAGGTTGCGGACAGCATTGAGGGACGTGGTAAATTTGGAATTTGCAGAATTTCGTGGTTATTTGGTTTTTTTTTTTGTGAATGGTATATTTAAATTTTTGGGGAACATATAGATTGCTAAAAATATATATATATCGATCCCTTTGTTTAAAAAAAAAAACTAACAATCGTTCCCTTTCATTACATGGAATTATACATCAGAGAGATGGAAAATACACAATGATATCAACTTCATAAAAGTTGCTTCATTCGATAAACAAAATATCATAAATTCTAAATATATTTGTGGTGCTTAATTTGCCCTTCTTCAATTAGTTTGGGTTCTTTCTTCTTCCTCAGCTTGTAATTTAAATTGTCTAGGATTCAAACTTTGCATTACCTAAATTTGAATCTTTTAGCATTAAGAAAGAATGTTTGAGGTATTGTCACACCCCGAGACAACCCGCCACGTATTTCTACATAAGGCGTACACACATCACATACATTATCAATAACATCATAAATGCCACATTAACTTCATAAGCAAAAAGGGTTATACAAATTATCATGATAGGCACGGCTAGTAAAACCACCACTGCCATGCCTATTCAATGTATAAATTATTTAAAACAGAAACTAAATCAACAAGTGGCATATTATTCCTTTCAGGATTTTCCCGCTTTGGCTCACTCACGACCTTGCTCAGTACCTTCATCTTCGTTACCTCGGCTCGTTGATCTCCTGATCCATGTCCTTTTTATTTGTATTCATTGTCGGTTGGTCCTTCCCTGGAACCCACATAAGAGTGGAACGGGTGAGAGATCGAACATTCTCTCAGTGCGGGATTTAGTTCCAGCCCGGAGATTTGTAAAATCTTTCCTTTTGATTATAATAAATAACTTGATTCATTTAACAATCACAATGCAATCTACATTATCCTACCATGCAATGACTATTATTCATGCGAACACTTATTACATTTAAATCTTGTTAATCAATGACCATCACTTTACTTGTAGAGGCGTTATATCTCAAACCCGACTGCGACTAGCATTCCCCGCATGTCGGTCCCGACCGCGACTAGCAGTCCCCGCGTATCGGCCTTTCCAATATCGAACCCGACTGCGACTAGCATTCCCCGCATATCGGTCCCGACCACGACTAGCAGTCCCCGCGTATCGGCCTTTACAACATCGAACCCGACTGCGACTAGCAGCCCCCGCATATCGGTCCCGACCACGACTAGCAGTCCCCGTGTATCGGCCTTTCAACATCGAACCCGACTGCGACTAACAGCCCCCGCATATCGGTCCCGACCGCGACTAGCAGCCCCCGCGTATCGGCCTTTCCATTCATTCAACTTACAACGTTCATTCATTTTCTTATTCTAGTGTTATATACGATCGATTCATTTCTTTCAAGTCATATGTCCAAACGGAGTAATCATATTATTTATTCTCTAAACAAAGTCAAAGGGTTGTTCGAATCAACATGCATAATTCTATAAGTAAATAAAATATACACAAAGGAATAAGTAATTAATTTTACAAAAAGTCCAGGAAACCCGCACCTGTTAATTTAGTAGATCCTTGATCGTTACTCGCATCTCCAATTTCATCTCAAAGCCGAATCTAAATATTTGAACAGATATTTTAATTAATAATATTTTATTCTGTGTTCTTATTTCTAAAGTTTCTTAATACAACTTCATATTATGACCAAGTTTTATGAATTCTAACTCGATCCTAGACTTTAATTAATCTAATCATTTGGTATATTGCAGGAATTAATCAAAAGAGAAAAACAAAGTGCATCTGAAGGTCAACCGAATCGAAAGCAATATCCGAAACTTTATTAGAGTTATATACGGACTAATTCTAAATCGATTAATAAAAATGAGTACCGATAATCTAGTCAAAGATAAGGAAGACAACAAAAAATCAAAAATGGTCCGAAACGTTTAATGTTACCGACAATATTATTTTAAATATTATTGTAAACAAATCTGAAATTTTCAGTTAGAGATAATATTTTAATATTATTTCATATAAAATCAAGTAGGGTCAACTAAAGAAAACATGTATGAAATTTTATTAAGGTGTATCATGAATCTATAAATAAAGATAATCATTTGGACACATCTGTTACGTACTGACTATGGAAATTAATTTAAAACGATTAACTATGATTAAAGACATATATCTTTTAATTTATTATATAGAAAGTATTTTTCCAAATTGTCGGAGTAAACAACAAAAATCGAATCTACATAATTAAAAATGTAACTTGATTATAAATCTGTTGTTGAAAGAATAGGGTAAATAAAGTTCAATATTTTATTATTAAAAATTATGATTGAAACAAAAGAAGTTTAACATCTATTACGAGAACAAAGTAAATAGCCGAATTCTATTATATTCAAGTAAATTGAGAAAAAGAGTTTCAAATCATTAAACTATATATGCAGAAATTCTCAAATTTTGAAATATCATAAAAGGGATTCTTATATATAAATTAAATTTCAAATTAATTTTAATATGACTAAAGAAATTCTTACCACGTACAGTAAATCTTCATAATTTAATTAAAGAGATTCTAATTACCAATTCCTCAATCTAAGAACAATAATTTATTGTAACTAATATATCTAGTTCTCATATTCTAATCACTGAGATTTATAGAACAATTCTAAAATGAATATCAAAGTTTATAGTACCTTCTTGTAGAAATTTCCAACACAAAAGCGGGGATTCAATTTGATTTTGATAACATAATGATTATTTATTTTTGGAGTTCCCTGATTGGTTGTGAAAGAAGAGAGAGAGGAAGAGATACGGCAGAGGTTTTATGGGAGTGGTTTGAAGTTTAGAACTAAGGGGACGGTTATCAATTCAAGGGGTGCAATTGATAGGGCGGCCTAATTTAATTTAGGAAAAGTTTATAATTATGGTATGCACATAATTAGACGCTATTCTATCAATCATGTAAAGAATTTAATTAATTTTATTTATTCTGACATAAGATACTTTCCTCTTTGATCACCAAATGTAATAAGGCAAATAAATATTTTCCAACATTTCTGATTAATTTGAATTTCAAAATAACTAATTGTGCCGTGGCTACTAATCAATTTAACTATTGAATTTAAATTTAAAATAATCCATACTTATATAAATTTTTATAACGTTACATTATTTTCTTAAATTCGTTACTCCATATCAATAACGTTAAATAAAAAAATTAATAATAAAAAAAAAAAATTGACGTGACAGAATGTTACAGGTATTTATATATACCTGCACTATATGATGTTCAAAATGACAATTTCGAACCCATTTTTTGTTGTTAAAACTTTAATTATTATATTAAAATATAATTAGGGCCTGTTCGGCGGACCATTGGGAATGAGCATAGGCATGGAAATTGAACTAAAAATTACTGTTCACGTGAGAAAACTCTGAGGGCCTGTTCAGTAGCATGGGAATTTTGTGGGAATGAAATTTTTTAATATGGGAATAGGAATTTTAATTTGTCAAAACCAAAGTTATTTAACCCATGGAAAATTTTAGAATATAGGTATTCGGCAAATGCATGGAAAATTTGTTAGGATGTTGGTTTGTTTTTCTTTTTATAGATGTAATGCTATAATTAGGGCCTGTTCGGCGAACCATTGGGAATGAACATGGGTGTGGCAATTGAACTAAAAATTACTGTTCACGTGAGAAAACTCTGAGGGCCTGTTCGGTAGCATGGGAATTTTGTGGGAATGAAATTTCTTAATATGGGAATAGGAATTTCAATTTGTCAAAACCAAAGTTATTTAACCCATGGAAAATTTTAGAATACAGGTATTCGGCAAATGCATGGAAAATTTGTTAGGATGTTGGTTTGTTTTTCTTTTTATAGATGTAATGCTATAATTAGGGCCTGTTCGGCGAACCATTGGGAATGAACATGGGTGTGGCAATTGAACTAAAAATTACTGTTCACGTGAGAAAACTCTGAGGGCCTGTTCGGTAGCATGGGAATTTTGTGGGAATGAAATTTTTTAATATGGGAATAGGAATTTCAATTTGTCAAAACCAAAGTTATTTAACCCATGGAAAATTTTAGAATACAGGTATTCGGCAAATGCATGGAAAATTTGTTAGGATGTTGGTTTGTTTTTCTTTTTATAGATGTAATGCTACAATTAAACTATATTAAGTGTATTAATACTAATCACTGATTATGATCAATATAATTGTATATATCAGATTCTAAAAAAAATTTAAATGAGTGAATTGGCCATACCAAATTAGTCATGTATTTTGTTCAATTAAAATTTCTTAAATTATGTTTTTTGTTTAATTATTTTTAGTTTCTGTTTGATCAATTATTATTGTACTGTTGAAATATTATTTGAAGTAATTTTTAGTTTTGTATTTCAGAGCTAGTGTATTCCACACATCGCATCGCTCTAATTTCTAGTTCTTAAAACATATTCCAACTCAAATTAAAGAAAAGAAAAGAAAATACGAAATTCAAAGTGAGCTTGACAACAAATCGTATTTAAAATTGAAAATTGAAAATAAAACATAAAAATCAAAGAAATACAAATAATATATATTTTTTCACGCTATATAGTTTTTCTCACTTTTTCACAAACTCATCATTTGGAAAAAATAACAGAGGTCTGAGTAGATGTTTTTTTTCCTAGCTCCAATGTGTTAGAGAATAGGAAAATAACCCATATGATTGTGGGAATAGGAATAGAAATTGCGGCCTCCGAACAGTTCAAGGGAACAAATATGGGTAAATTCATTTTCCCTAAGAAAAACCATAGGAATGCTTGCTACCGATCAGGTCTTGAAATTTTTAGTTCAATTTCCGCGCCCATGCCCATTCTCAATGATCCGCCGAATAAGTCCTTAAAATTTTAGATATCTTTTCCACCTTTTGGTGTCCAGAATGACAATTTCACTCCAATCCCTTTCTTATATATTACCCTTAATTTTCAGATCACATTTCCATTTTAAACCACGGTAAAAAAATGTTTTTGATTATATAATCTGATATCATAAGACTTGATAGCTATGGTTTGCCGTATTTTTTGTAGGACACATGACATGTGTTATATAATATGATCCTGTGTTTTTTTTATAAATAAAAATGCTTATGATATATAGATTTGTACAAAGTGATGACAAACATTCTGCTTATAAGACAAAAATAATTACCCAAATTAATCTGGACATTATGAAGTTCTTTAGAGTATATATACCAGGCATTTTACATACTTCCTAGTAAATAATACCATAAAATGTACGAAGATACCTTAATGTCCAATATTTTAAGTTTCCGGGTCAGCCAACTAACAAAAAGTTGAAATATAAAATTACAAACAAAGCTTATTCATATATGGTGTAAACTTTCTTCATCGACAAAATCTACTCCAGATTTATTCGTGTTTGCTAGTTTTGCAGTCACATTTCTTATTAAATGCATCACAAAAATAATGCATTTTCTTATTAGGTGGCAAAGATTCCAATTGCTAAGGTCGGAGGGCTACACATAATAATTTTATGAGGAAATACACATGCAAAGTCAAATCTAGACTATATATAACACCATTATTAAATTTGCATGAAGCCTCGTGGAACCTCGACGTGCACTAGATCGTAGTGTGAGGTGTAACTAGATTAAGTATGATGGGATCCATTCGTTTAATATACAATTTAGAGAGATAGATTAATAATCGAGATTTTTCTCGGTCGTCCTTGTGAAGCTCAGTATTCACAATTAAGAGATCAAGTTATTTCTCTGGCATTGAGATGAATAAATGTCGTTTAAAGTGGTTAATTTTTTTGTTGAAATTTGGTCAAGAATGTTAAACTAAAAAAGTAGAATTATTTATAATTCTTACACGAATATAATTCAGATATGAGACGAGTTTTTTTTTTAAAGTAAAGTTAGAAATTAAGTTGTCAAACTATTTAATATCCTTGTTATTATAATAAATAATTTATCTATCTTAATTTCGAATTCACGACCTCCCATATAGAGACTATGTATTTTTGCCACTAAATCAGAAGCTAGTTCTTAATCTGAGATGAGTTTCAGTCCTCGATTTAATTGAATGAGACGACTCTAAATAATTAAGTCGGACTATCTCTTTTCCACGAGATTTTTGGTTGTAGCTAGCTAGGCTATTATAAAACTTGATCGTTTAGGAAAGTGTGTTATATATATTGGATCTTGAGGGCCTGTTCGACGGTTTCCTCAGTAGTTACTGTTCACGTGGGAAAAAAAAATTCAGTTAATTTTTTCCTCATGTGAACAGTAAATCACAGTTCAAATTAGGCTCGTTTCTGTGCCCATTCTCATTCCCTGAGGGAGGCCAAACAGGCCCTGACTGAATAGGGTATTAAACGCATGAAAGAAAATGGTACAATTTTAGGATTAAAAGATCTCAAAATTATTTATTAATGGAAAAAATAAGTAGAAAGTAAAATTATTAGAGTTGAAACTAACTATTGTGACAAACAACAAAACCTAGGGATTAGTTCTACCTGACATTCCAAGAGTTTAATTTTTTTAGATAATCAAATAATTTGGATTTAGTACTCAAAACTGTCTGTGTAGTACGACATCTGACAAAATACTATAATGGTAGGTTGTGCCCTGTATACCTTCTTTTAGTTATGTTTAATTAAGATTATATCTTATATAAGCATAAATCACACATCATTGTTGTATTTGTGGAGGAACTTGGTGAACTTAAGAACACCCTAGTTCTAGTTTTGTTTCTTAAATGTTTGTACAAAATGTTATCTTGTATATATTATAAAAAAGACATATATTATTAATTTATTTTATGATCACTACATATATTGTTCCATCTGATAATGTTGAGCGTTAATTAGCATATCGTATTTTTTTTTTGTATTATTTGCCACTTAACTGAGATGCTACGAAGAATTATCTATCGAAAATAAATTATGGCATATATCACAGACCTGATTGTAAATATTTTATGAATCTGGTCAAAGGAAAATTAAGTCAAATAGACGTACAGGTCGGTCATGTTTTAATTTGTAAAAAATGTATGTTCAAATTAAATTATTTGAGTTAATTTTATGTATATATAATTTATAACACTTTGAACATGTGATCATTATGCTAGTTAAGCACATGACTTGTAATAATTACAAATCAAACTTTTATTAATTACCAGAAGATTGTCTAACACACAGATTTTCTCAGATTTATAAAATAGTAATTGCTTATTCCTCGAAATATTTTCCATGTATAGTAGTGAACATCAATATTAAGACCGTCGAATATTTTTTTTTTTGTGATACCCGGAAAAATCAGATTAAAATAAATGACACCTGGGTTTAAGGTTCTCTAAAAATAACACTCCTGTATAAGAATTTGACACACCAACCAATTCAGGCTCACACAAGGGTTTGGCGCACCACATGATGCGCGAGTTCACGTGGCGGATCGGGTTCGCGGAAGCATTTGGCGCACCAAACTCTGGTTCACACAACCCTTTGGCGCACCAATATTAATTTCGCTGGGCCGGCAGGTATGGTTCAATTGGGCCGGCAAGCATTTGGCGCAAGTGTAAGGACCATTCGATTGCATCAAGATCTGTGCTAAGTACATTAAAATCTGTGCAAGTGTTTCAATTTCCGTGCGCCAAATATTGGTGCGGCAAATCCGTGCAAGTATACTGGTGTGCCACATGGTTCCGCGCACCCTGTCCGCCACGTCAATTCGCACACCAACAGGTGCGCCAATCCACCTTGCAAATCCAGATTGATTGGTAAGCGAAATAAATTTGTGGGAGTGGTATTTTTTTAGATTTTAAAACTAGAGTGTCATTTATTTAATTCTAATTTATCAGAGTGTAAAAAAAAAATTCGGTTAAGACCATTGTGGGAAATATACAATTCGTCATTAATAGAAGCAGTGTTTTGAAATTCGGTTCTTATTCGGTATTCGGAAGGCCACCGAATACCGAATATACGGTATGCGGCCGCATATGCGGATTTTTATTCGGATTTATATATGCGGATTTTAAAATGAGAATTCATATTAATTTGTATGCAAATTAATAAAGTATCTAATATTTTATATCAGAGAACGAATATGCTACCGAATATGCGGAACCGAATACCGAATATTCAGAACTGAATACCGAATATGCGGAATCGGATACCAAATAAATACTGAATATGCAGAACCGAATACCGAATATGCGGAACCGAATACCGAATATGCACAACCGAATACCGAATATGCGGAACCGGATACCGAATATTCGGCCGAATATGCGTCCGAATATTCAAAACCGAATATTAGACTGAATATTCAAAACCGAATATTAGACCGAATACTTATTTTCTATGTTGATTCCAACCGAATATGAATATTCGGCCGAATAGACCAAATTTTAAAAAAACTGTTGTAATTGTAGAAGAATGGTCTAATTCTGAACTGGATAACAGATAGATTTAATTACTGGAGAGGATAGCTTATCGGAGACAGGCACAGGCTCCAATAAAAGTGCACAATTCCCCATGGCCTATTGCCTATTGGCCCAATGGGAATACTCAAAACATGTGCTAAACCTAAACACCGATACACTTCCCGAGGTAAGGTAACCTATAAACGTGGCAGGCATGTAGCTTGCAGTGGTGCCACTCGCATGCGCACTACGCCACGTATCTGCAAGGTGTAGCTCTCGAGCAAACTACAGCAATGGGATCAAAATCTGCTTCTTTTCTTGAGAAAATGAGCACCTTCCTATTCTTCTATCCGGAACGTTGAAAATTCATCGTACGGCTTCGAGTAGATCTGAATCATTTTAATAGATTAAATTAATTTAAAAATAAAAAGTAATTGAGACCGTACGATAAATTTTGAACGATCTGGATGGGAGAATAGGAGGACCCTCCTTTTCTCAAGAAAAGGAGCGGAGTTGGTTTCCAGCAATGGTGTATTGGCGATTTGGCGTAATTCTCTGACAATTACAGTATGGTCCTGATTAATTATGTTATCCGATTCTCGACTCAAATAAAAGAACTGAGAGGAAGGATTTTTTTTTTTTTTTTTTAAGGTTGGAAGTATAATCTTCAAAATATATATTTATAAAAATAATTATTTACAAAGAGGAAAGAATTTTAAAAAATATTTTAACGAGTATGACAAATATTGTTTAAAAAGAATCGATTTTTGATCTAATTACAAATAGCAACATCTCTTATATATTTATAAGAATGAATAAGAGATGAACATACTATTCTCAATAAGAAAGAAATAAGAATGAATACTTTTTTTTATTCTATGAATGTCGATTCGAAATTAATTCAAACCAAACTTAGTTCAAAATTAATTCAAACTAAATTCAAACTGGAATAAGTTCGATTTTAGCTATGATATATATAATGCATATATTATATTTATAAAAAATGATGAAATATTATGCACATTTTATTACCAATAAAATAATTCAAACTCTTCAACGATATGATATTAATGATCCTTAATACGTCACCATATGAAACTTAAATTGTAGAAGTTTTAATTAATCTACATTCTACATACAAAATCATGGCTATTGAGGTCACAATATTTCAAAATCAACAATTCTTATATCCAACAACACAGTCGAATATTTTGTGAATCTTGGTTTCTTAAATTTTATTGAAAATTTTAAAAATATTATTAGAACTTTGAAGATAACGTACTGTTAAATCCGTGTATTGAAAATTAGGATAATTTTTGGGTATCATTTTAAGTTCTCCCAATTTGAGTCCTGTGCGGCTGTGCATGTGGAATTGAATCTGCTGCAATTCAAATATTATGAACAATAATTCTAAAATTTATGTATTTTTAAATTCATCCGTTTAATAATTTCTGTAAAAAAAATTAAAACAGTTAGTTTTTTTTACATAAACTCAAAATAATTTAACAATTAAATTTAAAAAATTAGAAATTATAAAATACTGTTCATGAACAAAGCATCGCAGCAAATTCGGATCCATTGCATGTACCTATTTTAAAACTTCCCTGGCGGGCCCGACCTGGTGTCCCCCATTGGAAATCCAGGCTGTGATGCTCCCCCCTTTGACTCCACAATACACGAGTCACGACAGAGCACCAACTCTTAGCTCCCACCTATAAATAAACCTCCCTTCTCTGCTTTCTCCAAATCAACAAAAACACTCCAGTCATTCTCATCTCCTAAAACATAAAGATTTAATCGCCAGCATCTAACAATGGGTCAATGCACCTCAGTTCAAGCCACCTCACCAGCAACCGTCAAGCTAATCCTGTCCGACGGAGGTTTGCGCGAGTTCTCGTGGCCGGTCAGACCGGCATACATTCTCGGCAAGGAAGAACAAACATCCTTCGTGTGTGATTCTGACACAATGGAGATCGATCAGATTGTCACAGCAACAGCTTCTAACAAGGAGCTGAGACTCGGGCAGATCTATTTTGTATTGCCGAGGTCGATGCTGAACCGGCCTCTGAAGGCTGAGGATATGGCAGCATTGGTGGTTAGAGCAAGCGGCGCGCTTGCTAAAGCCAGCAGCGGTGGTAAGGGTCGTAAGGGAACGGTCACGCCGCTTGTGTTTGAGATCGAGGAAGAGAGCAATAAAGAGAAGAAGAGAGTTGGAGGGAAGAAGGGAAGTGGCAAAGGGCGTAAATTTGCTCCTGATTTGAGCGCCATTGCCGAGTGAGATTGATACGAATGAGCGTTGAACGGAAGGAATTGAACATGAAGCACCACGGATCGGGTTCATCGTTTACCTGTGGATCTGATGTGAACCTGATGGTTCGAACTTCGAACCAGCAGGGCCGCATAAAGGACAAAACCGAACAACCATGCTAACTGCTAAGAACGCAATCAAATAGAGAGAAGAAATTTCGGTCCGACAAAGAGCCGAATCCCAGCACAAAAGCCAATTAAATTACAAAAGTACAGTCTTAAACTGTTACTGTTGCAATTATTGAATTTATGAGATTATCAGACCACACGATGATACCACGTTGAAATTTTATATTTTGAGGAGAATTTGATTTGTGTATTGAATGTATATTAATATTACAAGTCTGATTGTTATTTATATTACAAAAAAAAATGTTACGGTTTATTTCTATTATACTTTTGGTACCTACTGACCAGTGTTGTAAATAACGGTATGCGGTCGTCGGACGGACGGAGTGTCGCCAAGCGATTAATCAGTATGCGGCCGATTAATCGGAATTATGCGGACAATTTAACATTTTTATTAAATTTATGTATATATATCATAATTTATTTAACTCATTAAACTTATTAAATAAACTTAATTTAAGTTAGTTTTATTATTATAATATGACACTGTGCTTATTTTTGAGATCAAATCTATTCTATTTCCTCTATAATTTTAACAGTTGTGTCCGAATTTACTGCTTGTTGGAAACTTATCTCCTGCACCATTAATTGCAATTTATGTCATTTTACAATGATTGTAGCCAGCTCACTCTACACACCATTATAATTTTATTGTAGGTGGGACTATTACCTTTTTAACAGACATATGATCAAACTCTTATTATTGTTGGTGACGGCTTTAATCAGATACTCCATTTAAGAAATTGGCGTTTTGTTTAAAACAATGAATAACATGTGCTTATTACACATTTTACCAAATATCTAAATGGTGAGGACCATGCAGTTTTAGATTTTTCAATGGCATTAGACAACAATTATTTGTTGTTTACTGTAAACAACAAATAATTGTGTCCTTGCAGTAAACAAAAAGTAATTTTGTTCAAATACATCGAATTGTAGCCGTAAATACTAATCGTCTGCAATCTATAAGTAATATATATATATATATATATATATATATATATATATATATATATATATATATATATATATATATATGTATGTGACTAGAACTAGGGTGCTCCTAAGTTCACCAAACCTTTTGTGAACTTGAATCTAAAATATATCGAATTGACTTTAAACGATGAATCAAAACCGTTGAAACTCTTCTACCTAATGAGTGATGCGTCTACATGTGAAAATTTTAAAGTTTCGAATTAATTTAATATAGAGTCAAGTGGTCAAAAGTTTAAGGTTTATAAATTAATTTTAATGCATTCATTTTTTGGACTCCTTTGACCACTTGACTCTATATTAAATTAATTTGAAACTTTAAAATTTTCATATGTAGACGCATCAATCATTAGGTAGAAGGATTTCAACGGTTTGGATGCATCGTTTAAAGTTGATTCGATATATTTTAGAGTGAAGTTCACAAGAGGTTGGGTGAACTTAGGGTCTGCTCCAATTGAGGTTACGCGGAGGGAGAGGAAGGAAAAAAATTATTCGGGGTGAAACCGCGCCTCTGCCCGAAACTTCCACTTGCTCCAGAACAGAAGAAGCGAAAGTGAAACGGAGAGGAAGAGGAGGTGAACGGGCACTGTGCAGGAGTGAACACGTACGAATTTTGGCGATAATCTTCACCCCCAATTTGGGGTGTAAAAATTACTGTTCGGAGTGAATTTCACTTCCGAAATTTTCCTTCCCCTTCCATTAATGAAGGTATTTCACCTTCGTTCTGGAGCACAGCCTTAGGAGCACCCTAGTTCTACTCTATATATATATTCATGTGAGAGATCAAGGATTTGAACCTCATAAAATAGAAAAATCCTTTGTATTAATATAAGGAGTTTGAATTGTCTTGGGTGGTTTGATCCTAATCCATATTAAAAAAAAGTTTTAAAAAAAAAAATGCCAAGATCCATGTTCTTGTTCAGATTCAACCCGCCTATTGCGTCCAAACTTGTAACCAATTCTGTACATGAATGTCTGCATTGTACTAATAAATTAATGTTTAGATCTACACTATTATGTGTTTACTTTGATCGGTATTTCACCTTATATTGCAAAGATTTTATGAAATTTTTTTCGAAGTGTCATTCTTATAAAAACTTTAATTAAATAAAATACTATTCTTATAAATTATTAACAAAAAATATTCTTCCCAGCTCCAGTTTTACTCCTCCTTTGTCCTATTACTTTCTTATCGTCCTTTTTTCTCCAATCTCATCTATCAAAACTTAAAGGCAGCTAAAGAAATATACATCGATAAATTTGTTATCCAAAAAAATACGGGAAAAAAGAACAATCGATCCCATCATATATATCGAATTATTGAAACTGACGAAAGTCATTGCCGACCACCGTAGGACCATCTATGTTGAATATAAAACTTTCTAGCGGAAGCGTATCTTAATCCACGACTATCTTGTACGAGAGAGCGGTATTAATTCGGTTTTTTCAGAATAGCAATACTCTTTAAAGAGTCTCCTTTGTTCTGCATTTTCTAAAGTCTCTCACAATTATCTCTAATGGAATAAGAGAAATGAATTCCGATGCCTTGTATTTTGGAGGACCAAATCTTTATATACAACCTAAGGAAACTCTTGACTGTCCTATTATGACAATTATTCGATTCAATCCATAATTAAATTGAATATCACATCTTAAGTTCTACATATTAAAGAACAACACCTTATATGACACATTAATACTTAATAAATTATATAAAGCAATGACCACTTTAATAGAAAATAAAATTGACATTATACAATATAAAATTATTTTACATATTAGTCCTACATTGGATTAATGATCCAACACGAACTATACATCAGAATGATGGAAAATACACAATGATCTTAACTTCACAAAAGTTACTTTATTCGATCAACAAAATATTATAAATTCTAAATATAGTTGTAGTGTTTTGCTCTTCTTCAATTAGTTTGGGTTCTTTCTTCTTCCTCAGCTAGTAAATTTAAATTGTCTAGGATTCAAACTTTGCATTATCTAAATTTGATCGTTTAGCATTAAGAAAGAATATTTGAGGTATTTATACTTGCACTATACGATGTTCTTCATACCCATTTTTTGTTGTTAAAACTTTAATTATTATATCTTCATTCTTATATTAAGTATGTAGATATTCTGATTTGTCAACACTTGTAATTAAAAGATGAATTCTCAGTTGAATATATGCTCTTCAATCAAATAGTCCACCTTATTTTGATCCTATGCATATTTTTTATGTTTTTTCTACGTGTAGAAGTATAAATTTATTTAGACACGTACTTGCTGCATGTAGATGTTATGATTTCTCCATTTTTTTTAAATTTTCTAAACCCTCTTATTTGATTGTCAATACTCGGTTTCTTTCTGTTTTTAAAATTTCATTTAAGGATACAGATACACACAACAATCACATGAATTTTTTATTTCTTTGTATGTCATTTAAGGATACAAATACACATGTAATAGCAATAAGGATTACAAGTTCACCTTAATAGCAATAAGGATTACAAGTTCACCTTAATAGCAATAAAGATACAGATCCACATTTAATGGCAATAAAGATTACAGTTTTATACAACTTTTTATTCAACAAGACTATAATAGATTAATAAAATAGTAAAATAACAAATTGCAGTATTTTATTGTAATAGAAAACATCACACAAAATCACCGTGCATATGACTTAAAATTTCTCCAACATGTTTTATATGAAATATTGAATTTTGAACATATTTGTTCTCTTATAATATGTCCTTGTTCCAATATATTTTAATATCATTTATGGATATTGTTAAATAATTTTTTTTATTAGTCTATTTTTTATTTATGAAAATATGTTACTTTCTATGAGAATTTTTTGTTATCTTATAACATGTTTGTTAGGACATGACCGCTCTGTTAGGACATTCTACTTTTTTAGGTTCAGAATAACAATTTCACTCTAATATCTTTCTCATATTATACTTTTCAGATCCACATTTCCTTTTTAAACCGCGGTAATAATTTTTTTTATTATATAATCTGTTGTCATTTGACTTGATAGGTATGGTTTGCCGTATTTTTTGTAGGACACATGACACATGACACATGACACATGACATGTGATATTTAATATGATACTGTACTTTTTTTTGTAAAAATGCTTATGATATAGATTTGTACAAATGTGATGACAGACATTCTGCTTATAAGACATAAATAACCAAATCTTGACATAATGAAGTTTTTTTTTTTTTTTTGATCGAATAATAATGAAGTTTTTTAACACAAGTCTTGTGTGTCTTAATTAGTGCTGAGTGTATATGCCACCTACTTCCTAGTAAATAATGCCATAAAAAAATTACGAAGATACCTTAATGTCAAATATTTTAAGTTTCCGAATCAGACAACTAACAAAAGTTAAAATATAAAACTAAAACAGAGCTTCATAGTGTAAATTTTCTTCATGGACAAAATCCACTCACAAATTTATTTGTGTTTGCTAGTTTGCAGCCACACTTCTTATTAAATTCATTACATAAATAATGCATTTTCTTATTAGGTGGCAAAGATTCCAATTGCTTAGGTCGGAGGGGCACACGGAATAATTGTATGAGAAAATACACATGCAAAGTCAAATCTAGACTATAACACACCATTATTAAATTTGCATGAAGCCTCGTGGAACCTCGACGTGCACTAGATCGTAGTGTGAGGTGTAACTAGATTAATTATGATGGGATCCATTTGTTTAATAAACAATTTAGAGAGATAGATTAATAATCGAGATTTTTCTCGGTCGACCTTGTGAAGCTCAGTATTCACAATTAATAAATTAATTAGTTGTTTCTCTGGCTTTGAGATGAATAATTAACATTGTCGTTTAAATTGGTTAATTGTTTACTGGAAATTTGGTTAAAAATGCTAAATTACAAAAATAGAATGAGGCTTTTTTTACGATGCGTCTGTGCTAGCGATGAGGCTTTTTTCAACAACAATGTACATAAATAATATTTTTTTTTACTAAGAATATTTATTTCTGAAGAAAAAAATGGAATTAGGGAATCATAATTAATAACAGGTAAATATTCTCTTCTTTTTGTTTGTGGATGCGTCTCAATTAGGCAAAAATGAGTCGTGTTATATCCTCTTAATTTTGCTTCTTATTTATGTTGTTATAAATGCTAAGATATTGTAACATCTTGTTAATTAAAACTTAGTTTTAAAAAAAAAAATTATTTACAAAATAATAGGCGACTGAGTGTAAATCAATTTATAACAGGCCAGTTCTTATATATTATATTTCCTTTTTTTTTTTTTCTAAGGACCCAGAGTTGCTTTTCTCATTGAAAATAAATAGGCCTTATTCTCCCGCTTTTTTTTATTTAATTTTACACTATGTCCTCAATTTTTTTCACCAACTCCATATACCAAAATATTTTTTTTTAACAAGCTTAGAATCTTACTTATTTATTATTTTATTTATTATGTGCTCTAGATAAAAAATACAAATAATATTTTCAACAATATATTGTATTAAAATAGTAACTAGAATTATAAAACTAAAAATTAAATTTTTTTGTAAGAAATAGTAAAAAAATCACTATTTTTGGATGGTCCAGATGCAGTGATTTTGTAACTATCTAAATAAATAGTAAAAAAAAATTCAAAAAATATAAAATTTGGTCTCTAAGCACATTTTAATATGGAGATCATGTTGAGCGGTTCAGATCAACTATTTGAACTTCGAGAACAAAGATAAAGACTTGGGGTATGATTGGAGCACAAAACCAATGGTGCATTTTAACCCCACTCTAAATTCAATTTATTCAATTTAATGTTTTTTCATATCATTGTGTCAACGTTAGTCCATGAGAAAATGTATGCATTTTGTTATAAGATGAATATTATATTAAATATATTACTTTTTTATTTGAATGTTTTATTATTTAATTAACGAATTGAATTTTGAATTTGTTAGAAGAGATGTTTGTATTTTTTATTTTTTTCTTTATAAAAAATTATTAGTTAGAATTGATTGCATATTTGTATTTTGATTTTTATATTAATTATTATGATTGCATATGTATGATATGATAAATTTTGATAGTATATTAGTAAAAATAATAAAATTATTATATTAGTATTATTCGTTATTCATCCGCTACCATTTTGTTACCCACTAATTTTAACCTATACAATAAGATAAATTCTTAACGTATAAAAATAAAATATAAGTAAGATGAACTAATAAGAGCATGAAAATACTTCCAATCTACCCATTAACACCCCTCTGCATGTACCAATTATTATAAAAATCGTCGTGGACCCCTTCACACCCTCCGCTGGCGGGCCCGACCTTGTGTCCCCCATTGGAAATCCAGGCTGTGATGCTCCTCTTTGACTCCACTACACGACAGAACACCAACTCTAACTCTTATGTATATATAAAAAAAAGAACTCTGAACTCCCAGCTATAAATACACCCTCCTTCTCTGCTTTCTCCAAATCAACAAAAACAGAATCCAATCGTTCTCATCTCCTAAAACACATTAATTCAATATTTCAATCCCCAGCATCTAACAATGGGTCAGTGCACCTCAGTTCAACCCACCTCACCAGCAACCGTCAAGCTAATCCTGTCCGACGGAGGTCTGCGCGAGTTCTCGTGGCCGGTCAGACCGGCATACATTCTTGGCAAGGAAGAACAAAAATCCTTCGTGTGTGATTCCGACACAATGGAGATCGATCAGATTGTCACAGCAACAGCTTCTAACAAGGAGCTGAGGCTCGGGCAGATCTATTTTGTATTGCCGAGGTCGATGCTGAATCGGCCTCTGAAGGCTGAGGAAATGGCAGCATTGGTGATTAGAGCAAGCGGCGCACTTGCTAAAGCCAGCAGCAGTGGAAAGGGTCGTAAGGGAACGGTCACGCCACTTGTGTTTGAGATGGAGGAGGAAAGCAATAAAGAGGAGAAGAAGAGAGTTGGAGAGAGGAAGGGATGTGGCAAAGGGCGTAAGTTTGCTCCTGATTTGAGCGCCATTGCCGAGTGAGATTGATAAGAATGAGCGTTGAACGGAAGGAATTGAAAAAAGAATTAAAGGTTAACACCACAAGGCTGTTGAACATGAAGCACCACGGATCGGGTTCGCTAGATGGAAATAAATCTGCTGCTATCCTTCGCTGGATATCCATGGATTTGATCTGAATCTCATGGTTTGAGCCGAAATTGAATGATTGATGATGAATTGAATGGCCGATAATGATGAAGTTTTATTAGGTTTCGTGTATTATACTGTTATTGAACTAAAGAGGAATATTTTTTGGATCTGATTAATTGTATCCAAGAATTTGTACCCACTTTTTATTCAATCCAACTGTCATTTGACTGGCACGGATATTGTAAATTTAAAATCCTATATTGTACAAGACAATAGCAAATCATATAAAAAATGTGATCAAAATTTTTAAAAACAACACATCTTACAACATCCAATTTCTTTGTACTTGTTGTATTTTGTACTTTCAATCTTGTTGTACTTTGACAGTTAACGTCAATTATTGTACTTTAAAAACTGTCAACTTGTGTAGTTTTTTTCTTTTAGAAGTTTTCAATTTTTTTTTATCTTTCTAGAAGTTTTCAATATTAATTTTTTTTTATTTTTTAAAATTTTTCATTTTTTTTTTTATTTTTTTGCAAATAATCTGTAAAAATAACATATTTAAACTATAGAAAATAAGTACTGTAAAAAATAAGTATGGAAACTATAAAAATAACGATACAATCTGTAGAAAATGAATAATGTAAAGGGCACAGCCAGGAAGATTGCCAGATTCCTTGGTTTCTAACTTCATCCCGGCAGTATTTTCCAGCTGGCTTGCAATCTCATCCTCTGTCATCTCAACATCTTCATCATCTTGCATTTTACACCACATTGCACAATTCGAGATGTGCTGATTCAACATGTTATAAATAGCTGCGCTCCAGTTGTAGTCTTTCAAATCGTCACAAAATCGTCAGCAAATCACGAAAAGATTTGAAATGAAAAGCAGAAAAAAGAAATGAAGCCGTGAAAGGAAGTTTATATAGACCGACACATACGAGGGAGAAGCCGGCGCACGAGGTCGTTAATCGGTGGTACCGCCGCTAATTAATGATGGTTAATCCAGATGAATAAGACGTGAGTACAAAACAGGAACAAAAATCTGGATAAAGAAACTTTTTCTCATATTTTTTTATTAATTAAATCTCGAATTGACGGTTAACCTTTTTTTTTTTTTGAGTGAAAACCCGTAGGTATTTGATTGAAATATAAATAGAGTTTTACAATCCAGAACATAAAAATAAACCTTAAAAGAAAGACTACCTAATTGTCTACTTGATTCAGGGTCCCAGAGGACCTTTAACCAAGCTCTTCCTACTAATTGAAATTTAAAGGAAAGCCTAAACCCTAAACCCTAAACCCTAAACCTTAGTAAGCAAAGAGAGATACATTACCCCACGTGACCAAATACTCTTTTCTTTTTTTCAGATCGCCTACATGACCTTCCTCTCTGCTTCTGTCTCTCACTTTCTAGCTGGCTTTCAACTTGCTCTTGGCCGTTTGCTATTATACTTGCCAATTAAGCATTAGTACCACATGCACAAAAAAAAAAGTTGCAAAAGCTTGTAGTAATGTAGGGCATATGTTGTCCCAATGTGCTACCATAAATGCCAATAATGATAACTTTGGCGCCAAATTTGATCTATTCGATTCATCCAATGCATTCTATTCGCTCTGACTTTTTAAGAGATTTATAAAATTTTAATCAAATTGAAATGGAGCGACTCAATAGCCGATTTTTTTTTTTTTATTAATATTCAGTATTAAAAAAAATACACAAATGTCCATAACATTTTGGTATTTTTAGAAATATCCAGGTCATGACTAGGAATATTGACAGCCCTACGTTTTCTTTTAAAGATATGTTTATGTTTTTTAAATGAATTTGATAATATGATCACAAAAGTGGTAATATCACTTTGGACGCTATCAGAAAGAAATTGTTGAGCCGGGTGAAGAATTGATGCCACACAGAAATTATTCGATTGCAAATTCCACAGAAATAGAGGGACCCACACAATGACAGGGGTGCAAACGGATCGGATAATATCCGGATCCGTTTACTTCACCCATCTCAACAATTTCTTTCTGATAAAGGTAGTTTAATACTGGTTCTATTGAAGCTAAGAAACGTAGGCACCTCTTTGGTAATCAGTCAATTATAGTTTGTGATTTTGTATATATGGCTAATAAACAACACGTCTTGCTATGTAGATTTTTGGTTTTTTTAGTGTCAATTGGTTGCAACAGCTAAGTGAGAGCATGTTACTATTAATACATGGTACTCTTCATTAGTTCAATCTTGTTGAGAAGTCTTTTAAACTACATTAATCTTCTTTATACGGAGAACTTTTAGACCAATTTCTCCATTGCCTTGCACTGTGGAATCATCATTCACAGATGAAGGGGAATTTCTCTCTATTGCCTGTTCAACATCAAATTTTCTTGTCTCATGCTCTTTTTCCTTCTCAATATTTCAAAAATAGCCACCATATTTTTATTTGTGTCAGTTTTAACCCCATTTTCTCTATCACCGAACTGTCAATTATACTTTAATAAATTAAACAAATCTAAAAAAAATTCCCAAGGGCCGCCAGAATTCTTGACAATCTTGATTTAAAAATAAAAAATAAAAAATCAGAACAGATAGAATTCCTGATAGTCTGGGCATTTTTAAAATATGAAAAAGGTATGGATATCTTTATAATTTTTTAGTTATTAATGGATATTATAAAAAATCGGCTCAAATCGCACACTGTGCATTACAAGATAATATTTTGTAAGCGAATATGACCTCGTGTCATTTTGGCACTCTGTGTAGTGCTAGACAAAAGATGTATTCGCATCTCAATCTCTCAAGTCTTCAGCATTTCTATACATACAAAGAATTTATTTATAGCCGGAAGGTGCTAAATTTTAATAACAACATTCCTTGCAGCAGAAATTTCAAAGCAACTACTTGTGTGATTATTATATAATACATCCGAAGATTAAGTTTGAACTCTATCATACCTCTTTTACAATTAAATGTTTTAATATCAAATTTATTTGTGATGGACCTGTATACAAACCAACATATGTGAAATAAATTGCTAATAATCTAAATTTGCACTAAAACTTGGATTTCTGGTGAACAAAACTAACTCTTGATTTAGTTAATTTTGCAATCGAGCTATTATTATTATTATTTTTTTGCTTAGATTTACCTAAATTACGCTTCATATTATACGTACTTCAGAAACTTACGTAAATTAAATGCCCATGTAAATTGAAATAAGATGACAATTATCGTATTTCAGAAACTATAAACTTAACAATTCTTCGTGCTTTTCATACCTTATCATATCTCATATTTTATATTTTCGTTTTCAAAGTTCAAACTACTGATCTGAATTGCTCAACATGATATCCATCTTAAAATATACTTTGAGACCATATTTTATAAAATTTGAATTTTTTTTACAATTTTTTAGATAAGTACAAAATTAATGTTTTGGACGGTACAAAAACAATAATTAATCATCTTACAAAACAGAACAAAATTCTAAAATTAGAAAATTTCATTCCACATATAGTTTAGTATGGATATCATGTTGAGCAGTTCAGATTGACGGTTTGAACTTTGAAAACAAATATATTAATATAAATATAATAAAAAAATGAAAAACATGAGATATTAAGATCCTACTCAATAATTAATTGTAATATCGCCTATTCACGTAAAGACGCAGTTTTCACTTTTTGAAGACAAGAAACTGAAAAATTGATTTCACGGGACAACATTTTGAAAACAGTAATAAACTGGACAAAAATAGAGCCGATATTTTTTACTATCCAACATTAAATAAAAAAAGTATTAATGTTCAAATATTCTGAAATTTTTTATAAATGTCCAAAACGTCAAAATTTTCAGCAGTCAAAAAAATCAGACCGTCGAAATTTTATTGGCCGAGTAACATTTTTTTCATTTGATTTTCGTCTTTTATATTTATGGTTTTTTATTTAATTACAAATTTTACAATTTTTTATTTTTTCTTTAAAATATTAGAAATATTTTATATATTTCTTCAAAAGTCACTTAGAAAACACTATGATCCTTCTAATACATTAAAATTCTAAGATATTGTATCTATTTTGAAAAATAATTGAAAGTAAATCAGTCTGTTGTAGGGCTGCAAAAGAATTGAACTGAATCGAACTTACCTTAGTTTGATTAGAATTAATTTCGAATCGAATTTTTTACGAACTCAATTTTGAATTTTTTACGAACTTTTTTTCGACAAGGAAGAGTGATCGTAGCCGTCGAGAGCGAGATGTGAAATCCATCTAGGGTTTCAGAACTGAGAGCAGGGATAACGACTTACGAGTTAACTTATGACTGGGTAGTCTTATGTTTTAACTTTTAAGTCATCAGCGAACATAAATCGTCAGTAGAAATTAACGATTCACATTACTTTGAGAATCAAACTAGAATAGTTTGCGAATCTATTTCGAAAGAATTAGATCCAGTTTGAGCTTGATTTGGATTAATTTTGAACTATTTGAAATCAATTTTTTTATGATTTTTTTCGAATCACAAACTACAGCACCCAGTTCGATGAGTTTCCATTTTTTTTTTTTTCCAAAAGTGGATTTTCATTTCCGTGAAATCCCGTCACATCCAAATACCTCATCCAAATTGTGCACACAATTCGATGAACGGAGCGCCCACAAATCATTAAGTACACCGAAGTTATCGAACTCAAATTTGCTCCGGATGAGCATCGCACCCAAACATTTTCTGTTTCACATATAAGTCAAAGCGAGTCATAAACGCCAACTGTCGAGCCGCGGAAAACAGACGAAAAGGATTTAAAAAGAATATTTCTTTTGTAGATCTCAGGACGCACGAGTTAAAAGTTTCAAGCACCGCACGATTCGAATTGGTCATAACTCATAAACAGAAAGATCCAAACTAGACTGTAGAGAACTCTTTACTGTTACAGCTATCAGGTGAGATGAATAGCAACAATACATATCCATCTGAGGCCAGCCACGTGGGCACCCGTGGCTCCAACCAGAAAATTAGATAAAAGGGAATGCCAACTGAGCCATTGGTCCACAAACAAATCATTGTTGCATACTTGCATTTTCATTTTTTGTTTTTTGAGGAAATGGTTACATTTTCATTTATTAAGCGGTTAAGACCTGCTTCAGAAACGCACGTGTCAAAGCCTTAACATGGTTGCATTACCACATCATCTGACGTTCTTCCACGTACCCCTCTATGAGATGACCCATACAAAAATTAATGGGTAGACGTCGATATTACCTGTTTTTATTTTTCGAAATTTTTGTCATGCTAGTATTTACTGCTTTTTTTTGCCTATGGTTCACCACCCATCCATTGCCAGCCTGTCATGCCTCACTAACCGACGAAATCGCCGACCCAATCCCCACCTCTTTATATAACGCGGAACTTCGCTCTCCTCCCCAAACCAACAAATTGCAAAATACGGGGAGAAAAGGAAACGAAGCTAATTTTGTCGTATACGGGGAAGATAGCATTACTGATCGCATATGGGTTCGTGCATCTCACGCAAATCAACACCTCCGCCGCCACCGCTAGTCACAACGAAGCTTGTCCTATCTAACGGCGGTCTCCTCCAGTTCTCCAGACCAATAATGGCGTCTCACGTTCTAGGGAGGGACGAGAGCACGTGCTTCGTGTGCGACTCGGATACAATGGAGGTAGATCGGGATCTCACTGCCATCGCCGGTGATAAGGAGCTTAGATTAGGCCAGATCTATTTTGTACTGCCTCGGTCCATGCTGAATAAACCGCTGAAGGGGAATGGGATGGCGGAGCTGGCTGTCAGAGCTAGCGTCGCGCTTTCTGAGACAGGAGTTGGCCGGAGAGGTCGTCGGAGAATGGTAGCGCCTCTTGATTTCGCTGAAGAGGAGAAGGGCAAGGAAATGAAGAAAGAAAACGGCAAGGCCGTCAAATTTCTGTCCGATTTGCGGACCATTCCAGAGTGAGATTGTTTCTACCGTTCGATGCATTGATGAGTTGTGATTTTTGATTCGGACGGTGCTTGATTGAGGCGCCTTTACCAGAATCGGGGCTACCCGCTACTGGCACTGTGTGCAATCTTGCATGATGCATGTCAATCGTCCACCGTTGAACACTTGGGGCTGACGGGTGAGCCATGTAGGTCCAGTCGGGTCGGGTCGAGAATTTTTTGGGGCGATGATTTTATTGGGCTGTTGGTTTACGAAATAGGGCTACAATTTTTTTCAGTCTGGTCCAATGATGTCAGCCCAAAATTTCGATAGAACCATAAAAATAATCATGATGTCATTTTTTCTTTTAAAATCTGAATGTCAGAATATATTTATTTCGACATTTTACACTTTGGGTATTCTGTTTTACTATCTCTTTATTATTATTATAAGGAACAAAAATAAGTGCTTGTGATGTAGACTGCACCAAAAACTAGACATGTTATTAATATTTTCCTCATGCTCATCCAACAATTAGAAAAAAACTAAAAACAACATACTTGACAAAATGCATGTCAAGTTATTTTAACAACACGGATACAAGTACAAAAGTAATCGAAAACTGCTCAGATGAGACGATTTTCACCATAAAAATTACATCTCGGACTTGATAGCTGCAACAAGGTGATCATAAGACTCAGTCCAAGCATCCTTCAACTCTTCAGACCACATGTTTGCATGGCACTGCCTTTTTTATGGTCTCAAGCAGTGCAAACTTGAGTACCTGTGTATGCGAAAAAAGGAGTAATTAAATTACAACATAATTAATGTGAATTTATATCATAAAAATGAAAGATAAAACTGGTTACTATTCGGAAATATATATGAGTTCAATTTGTATACCTCAAAGTGCACGTCAGCAACGCCGGCCTTGAAGTGAACCGAAGCCAGATGAGGCACGGATGTGTTAGCACCCACACTGACCCTTCCCGTCTTTCTCAGCTGCGTGGCAGCCTCACATGTCTGTGCAAAATTTAAGTTAGTATTAGCAAATCATATATCACATCAAATGTTTTCAATATGCATATTGAACAAAAAGAACGTGGAGCTACCACCAAAATGCATACCATAACAAAGACTGACATGGCATGAGCCTTCAGCTTAGGATTCTTTTCAAGTGGCAGATTGGAGTCCCGCAAGAAAGAAAACCTCTTCGCTGCAGACGGGATAATCTCAAACAGCCTGTATTATGTCAAGAAACAAAAAAAAAAATGAACAGAGTCTAGCGTATACAAGTACTTCCATGTATTATTTGTTAAAAACAAAACGAACGTCATCTGATATAGACTTGCACCTCAAGAAGAATTTTAGAGCAAAAGTTGGGGCATCATCCTTCATCTCGTTCCATGAACTCACAACAAGGGCCTCTTGCTAGCTTGGCAGTGATGACCATTTTAATCAGTAATTTTGTTACTTCTTCAAATTCCGGAAAGGATTAGTACTAAAATTAAGTATCTTTTATCTGAAAAGCTATATGTAACATGGTGCTTATATGGGCCATGGAATGCTCTAATATGAAACATTATTAATTTGGGCAAATGAAGTATCATATATACGTGGGGGGCATTACACGACACAAAAGCCTTTGTAAAATGGAAGATGTATTATGTTTATCTAAAGAAATTAAACAGGACCAGAAACCTGGGCTTAAACCAAAACTGCTGGCTGTTTGGAAGTTTTGATAGTGGCCTGGGATTGAAGTTATGAAAAAGAATAAATTACAAATTAAAGAAAGGAAACTAGTAGAGACAAGGGATCACATCATGTAGTCATGCATATATGCAACAAGGTTCTGGCAAGGAGTATTGGCTCACTATGTACAACATCCGATATCAAGTTGGAAGGAATTTTATTGAAACTTGGAACTTAGTACAGTCTAATTGCTCCAAAAAAGCTACCCTGCGAAGGAACACAGTGTGGGTGGCAGGTGCATGGGCATTATGGCGAGAGAGGAATAGGAGACTCTTCTCCAATAAGAGAAAATCAGTGCACACCTTCTTAATTAATGATACGATACTTAACATTTATATTTGGCAACGCTCGTGCTAGTCAGTGGAGAGGCCGAAGTAAGGGTCATGGAGGTCTTTTTTTGTTTCCCATTAGTATATTTTTGATAGTTGAATGCTTTCTATTCTGAGATAGGAGGTTTGCTAAGTCTTTGTAAATAACTCTTTTTATTAATCTTAATACAACTGTTGGCGGTACTTCACCGCCAACCTTCAAAAAAAGAAAGGAAACGAGTAATTAAAGATAATTTGATCAGTGTCTATCAAAACGTAACCAAGCAGTGAAATTTTAAATTATCTTAAACAATCGAATGATGGTAGGTTATATTTAAAATTAGTTTAGATAGAATATGATCTAAAAATCAATACTAGCTAGTCATCTATCGAATGATTTTAGAAAATAAGCCGTTCAAATTTTCGGCAGTTATCATTGACCAAATAATTTGAATTTTTTTAAATTGATAAACAACATATCTTAATATTAATGAATACAATTACAATTTGACTTCTAAACATTTTTTCAGTCGTCACCTTTGTGAAGTAATTATATATGTCAAAATAGCCCTTTCCAGTGAAAATAAACCAATTATGTTAATTTTTGGTGAAAGTCTCAATTAATCTGCAAATAAAAAATCATTATTGTGGTAATTAATCATTAAGAGGAATAATTTCCTCACTAGGGGTCTGATTGTTCCTGTCATGTCCCCATCAATAGGCGCACGCCACATTCACAGGTGAAGTAATTATATATGTCAAAATAGCCCTTTCCAGTGAAAATAAACCAATTATGTTAATTTTTGGTGAAAGTCTCAATTAATCTGCAAATAAAAAATCATTATTGTGGTAATTAATCGTTAAGAGGAATAATTTCCTCACTAGGTGCCTGATTGTTCCTGGCATGTCCACATCAATAGGCGCACACCACATCCTCTGTGAATTCATATGATCATATCACCTCATTAAGGCACTGTTTGAGTTTAAAACTTTAAATCTGACCCGCTCATTACATATTAGTATGAATCTTAAAAGGACCCTGTGCATTATTGGAACCGTATCCTCTGCTGCAAATTTTTTTCTCAGCATCCTGCTGCACTTTCGGACGGTCCAGATTTAATCTCAGCCAGTGAGTGCTCGAATGATGGAGGGGGCAGTATTAAATTTTCTTTAAAATTCGTGCCAAAATCTTATTTGGTCCGTCCGATAAAAAACGAACGGACTAGATTAAAAGAACTGCACAACTCCGAATGTAAAAACTCCGCAGAGGATGCGAGTGCATGCATTATTATAGGCATGAGCAGGATTGGTCTGGGCTCTGATCGGATTGTCGTATTTAAGTTCAAACAGTGCAGTAATGCAGAAGATGCGGACTCATTCTTTGTGGCGTAATACAGGTTCTAAGTCAGCCCATAAATTATATCCTGTAACTGGGCTTGTGGCTAGTTATGTTTTTCTCTGAGTGTTTTACTTCGTATTCAAGATCTTTTATCTGATTTTTATATGGAATAAAAAAATAATATATAACATATATAGAAGAAATAGAGGGATTTCTCTGGCTGAGATACTGCTGACCAGTATACTGGTACAGGGTGGGTTTATGAGGTTTTAATAGGTCTTGGAACCTATATATTGATGTAATTACTATTTTAATTATCTGTACTAACCTGATAGTCGCTATCTAGTTTTAAAATATAAAATAGTAAAAAAATTTGATCAGCGATTTTCAAATATAAGATAGTCGGCTATCAGGTTAGTACAGATACCTATATACTGGTACTCAACCAAACAGTGAAACCGTTGGATTAGCGATTTTCAAAGTAGCTTAATAAATAGTAAAAAAATTCCAAAAAATATAAAATTTGGTTTCAAAGGACATTTCAATATGGAGAACATGTTGAGTGGTTCGGATCGGCTATTTGAACTTTGAAAATAGCGATATGAGCGCGAATTAAAACACCCCCTTTAATTCGCAATGCACAATAGCCTTACTCTATATATGTATGTATGTATGTATATATGTATATATTATATATTGAGAGAGAGAGAGAGAGGGAGGGAGAGAGATTGACTTGGGTGAGCCATGGAGTAAAATATACGTTTGTACTCTACGCTATATCTTCATTTTGAAAATCCAAACAACCGATCTGAACCTCTCAACATGTTCTCTATATTGAAATGTGCTTGGAGACCAAATTTTATATTTTTTGAATTTTTTTATTATTTATTAAGCCACTTTGAAAATCACTGATCCACTCTGAACAGTACAAACAGAAAAAAAAAAATCTGGATCACCAGATTAGCAATTTTAAAAGTGGCTTAATAAATAGTAAAAAAATTCTAAAAAAATGTAAAATTTGATCTCCAAGCACATTTCAATATGGAGAACATGAGCGGTTAGGATCAGTTGTTTGGATTTTCAAAATAGAAATATAGTGCCATTCCATGGCTCACCAAGTTAATCTCTCTCTCTTATATATAGAAGCAGCTCAATTTGAAAAAGATAGAATGGACGCTGATAATATCATTGTTTTCAGATTCAAAGTAAGAACGCTGACAATATTAGAACTTGATATAAGATCGTTAGAGTTTATACTAAAGATTTAAGGTTTAACATAACTGTATACCCATGCTAGTCAAAACTCCCATCGCTATTAAAATTTAAGAACCCTCAGGAACTAAAAGTTCTAAATACAAAGTCAAAGTGACCAATATTTATTGTCGATAAAAGAAAATCAAAACTGTCACGTCCTTTTCTCTTTTACTTTTTGAATAAGCTGGTAATTAAGCTATCAATCTATCTCATTGGATAACATATATGCAGTTCCACTGTTAGTGCTTGTATATGACCACTATTAATTTAATTGATAAAGCTTCCTAAATTATGAGGATCTAGATCTCTAACTGATTTTTTCTACTTGTATACATGAAAATTTGATATATCATAGCCCTGCCAATTAACAAAGTTTTGGATAAAGGGAAAATATCAGAAGACTCTGAAAATTTGATATATTCCGCACTACCACTTATTAGTTTGATATTACTGCCACTTTATTTGTTTCCTGCACAACCACTAATTAAAATTTACTACAAATATGCCAAAAGTTCCTTTGAAAAAGAACGGAGAACAACATTTAATTAGAATCTACTACAGATTTTTATTCGATAAATAAGAGAGATACAAATGCCACGAGAAACTCAAACATAAAAACCATCACAAATTGCTACACCAAAAAATGGAATTAAACATAAAGTAAAGGGCTCATGTAGGTCTGACATATATGATTGATGCTCGGTGGGAAGCGAGTTACATCTCATTTTTTATAGCTACAACAAGGTGATCATAAGATTCAGACCAGGCTTCCTTCAACTCTTCAGACCACAGGTATGGCACTGCCTCCTTGATTGTTTCCAGAAGAGCAAATTTCAGAACCTGAAATGAACAACAAAAAAAGGTAATGCTCAGATTAAATTTCTGAACCTTCATTTTCCAATTTCTTTTAACAGGTGATAAAATTATTCAAAATAGTATATACCTCAAAATGCACGTCAGCAATACCGGCCTTGAAATGAATCGAGGCCAAGTGCTTCACGGATGTGTTGGCTCCAACATCGACCTTCCCTGTCTTTCTCAGCTGAGTAGCTGCTTCACATGCCTACAATCAAATTGTACTCCAAGTTAATAAAAACCAAAGATTGGAGCTATAATCAGTTACTAAAATAGTATCCAATATAGTGTAAGATGGCTATATATGCACCATTACGAAGACCCCCATAGCATGAGCTTTGAGCTTAGGGTTTTTCTCAAGGGGAATATTGGAATCTCGTAGGAAGGAGAACCGCTTTGCCGCAGATGGAATAATTTCAAATAGCCTGTGATTAACAGAAACAGCGAGCAATTATAAATGCAAGCACAAAAGAAATATTTGATACTATGATAATAAAAATAGGTGAAAAGATATGTTTGTAAGTAACCTCAAGAAAAATTTTAGAGCAAACGTTGGCGCATCATCTTTCATCTCGTTCCATGAGTTCACGACAAGGGCCTCCTGTTTTGCAGTGATAACCATGTTGCTCTTTTGTTAATTTTCTCAAAAAAACTCTGAAAAATTGTTAGTGTGTATGTGTAAGCAATTGTTTATCTTTGCTATGAAAAGCTATGAGAGCAAACTGTATATTTATAGGTCTTGGGAAGGGTATTGCTTGGAATTTGAAAAAATTGGTCAAAGTCGTGACCATGTGCGTGTGGAGCAGTACAAGACCAAAATGGAGAGGAAGTGCTCCTTAAGCCTATTAAATTGGTTTATTATGGATGTGGCATGTATTACAGGTACCAATTCCAGGGGCGATACCAGATTCCCAGTTATTCATATACACATTGTTTTGTTGTATATTCATTCATTCTATAATATATTCTGTGGATAAAAAAAATTTCCTTTGTTCATGAATCATGAGTTCATGACTAAGTAGCACATTTATCAAGACAATAAAATTTAGTGGGTCTATCTACTATTTTATCCAGACAACCTGAGGACCACAACCAATTTTAGTATTCAAAATGGATGATCTGAGCTGACTTGATTATAAATACGGGGCCGCTCTTAATATGAAATTATGGACATTCTAGAAGTTAGCATTGTAAAAGGACAAAACATTTTTTTTTGAAGGTTATGACTTTTATATTAAAAAAAATTAAAAGGTTATTTACATCTCCTCCTCTGTAGGATATTAATTACAGTAGTAAATTACAAACTACCTAAAACCCCTCTTTTCTAACAACACTCCATCCAGCAAGCGATGTCCATGGCCATGTTATTGATGAGTACACTGACAGGTTTTTGTTGTACCGAGAATATGCGTCTATTTCTCTCACGCCACAGGGCCCAGCATCCCGCCGCCCATACCGTATCCCTCCTCCTTTGCTGCGTCGCTGGTACCATTTCCCTGATGTCCCACCATGCCTGTGTTATTGTCTGAAATCGTTGCATAAGATTTACATTCATGTGTGCTGTTAGGCCTCTCCAGAACCTAGCTGAGAACCGACATGACCACAACAGATGTTCCCTGTCCTCTAATTAATCGGATTTTGCACAATGCGCAACTGAGCACCACATGTAGTCCCCTATCCTCCATGACCCTCTGTGTCAGTATTCGATCCTGGATCAGTAACCAGATAAAAACACTTACCTTAGCGGGGACCTTCATTCTCCATATAACTTTATGAAATTCACAGACTACCAGTGTCATGCATTAATCTGTAGGCCGATGCACTAGTAAAGGCCCCGTGCATCCATCTCCATTCCAGTCCTGCTTCGAAAAGGACAAACATTTTGTTCTAAGGAATTTGGTGAGGATAAATATTCAAAATGCCTTCATAATTTAAAGACAACCTGACAGTTATTCGCTTATTTGGGTACTTCTTTTACAGAAAATTGCAGTGTAGTTAAGTCCCATTACAAATTTACAATGTACCAGTCATCTAAAAAGTTATTGTTGAAAATGTGTAATAGGGTATTCTTTTTCCCCAAAGTTTCGGGTTATTATTAGCACATTTTAAGTTACATATAGATCACAGTAAAAATGAAAAGTAATGTACTATTACCGAAATATTATACTAGATAGTCCACCCTGTTTTATACTTTTATTTGTTGTAAACTTGTAGTTCTAAAACAGGAAGAAAGAATATATAGCAAATTCAATTATGTACATATCCTCCTAGCCAGGCACCATAGAATTTGTCGAGAACAACTTTAACTTCATTATATATATTCTGACAAAACCACCTGAATTGTACACTTTTGACAAGTCCGCAACTGCAGTTAAGGTTTTGTGCTATCAAGCAATCAATGAAAGGAATATATACATCTTGTCTGGACAGTCATTGCACATAACATATTTTTATTGCTCAATTGCACAAAGCTTGAATTGTGATTAACAATTCCCACATCCAGGTCTAATTTAACTGAATCAGAAGATCCCTTCGTGAGAGGGGAATGGATGACTAGAGTATTGTGTGCTTGTTGGTTGATTTGGTGACGATGAAATGATTTTTTTTTTGAGGAAAAAGAATGAGATCAGATATACTGGGAGGGAAAATATTGCAAGAGGGATCATTATGGTTTAAGTTTTGTTGAATTAGCAATTTTTGGAGGGACCTTGTTATAAACTTTTATTTTCTATGAGGCTTTCAAAAAAAAAAAAAAAGATCCCTTTCTGGTTTACATTACACTATGGCCTTGTTTGTTATCCGTCGGTTTTAGCTTGGCTTTTATATTTCAAGAAAGTCTTCGTTTAAATGTCAAGAGCTGTTCGATCTACTGTTTCGAAACACAGCTGAAAACCACAAATTTGGTGGTTTACAAAAATTTAATTCGACTGAACTTTCTGATGGGACTTTGCTTGATTTCTGCATAGAAATTAATTGTGGAACTCAGTACCCTTACAAATAAGTCTGGTAGGTGGAGCCACCCCTTTTTTTTTCCATGTCATGTTTCTTTTTCCTTATTTTTTTTCTATGCTGAGAATTAATATGTGCAAAGATACCCATTAAACAATGTAAAATTGTAAAGGCGCACATCAAGTTTTTCTTTCCTAATTTTTCACACAGCATTATGATCGTAACAGAAGCAGTACAAAATTATGATGATAAAAATTGTCTGATTTCTTTTCACTAGTTCGACCAAGTCTGATGAGGGGATGTATAGTGCACTTTGGTTGAACTGCAGAACTGAAACCTCTGTTCCGAGTAAGTCGCACGTGTGATTTTTGTGATTTTTGAAGGCCACATTTATGTCATTTTCCAAACTCATGGGTTTCTCATTATGAGTCAAATTAACAATCCTATTCCTTCTCTGTCTAGCTGAAGCGAATGCGTGAAAAAATAGTGTATTTTTGTCACCATTCGCTAACCAATTACAGCGAGACCGCTGCCTCCACCTGGATTCAGAAATTTCAGCCAAGAAGTACACCCTTTCACGTACCTTTAATCTGAATTTAAACTCATATTCTACAAGTGGCCTTCTCTCTTCAATTGTATCAAAATACATAATTGTTTTTTACAAACCTCCAGCTGCTCTGTCAGTTTCCCGAAGTTTGTTAAATGCCATTCTCTAAGCTTCTTGTGTGTCATTTGTATCTTTGCACCGAAATCTAACAGGCCATGCCCCTGATTTGCTTGCTCCGCCCCTGTGTCCTTGATGATTGGTATTGCTCTTTGATTTTTCAACCAAAACAGCTCCATGCGATATGGGATATGAGAAGGAACATTGTTAGAAGTTAGAATATTTTAGCAACAGCGGGGAGTGATCCAAGACCGCCATTTCAAGAGCCTCAAGCGAGATGCTAGGAAATTTTTACAGCTAGCCTCAACCTCAGTAGCATCCCCCATTGGAGAAGGGTAAAGGAAAATTAAATGAGGCTGAAAATAAAAAGCTGAAGAGAGCACACGTTCAGCTCAATCCAGATGGTTATTTTGAGGTAAGGGTGATAAGGATCATGTAAGCGCTCAGATGGTTGCGGTTCCACACACAGAGACGTGGCTGACATCTTGAAGGATGATAACTCCAAAAGAGTTAAGGCGCAACAAATCAAGGAGACGGCTCAAGAAACAGAATCACTGATTGCTTTGGAAATGGAAGAAGACATGACTCGTTTTGAACCAGATTCTGATGATGACCGAATCTTGGAGGAGCAAGTCTAGCGCTTTGCAAAGTTGGGTCAGATGTGAACTGTCGTTTATTTCTGTTTAAATGAATAGTAAAATTAAAAAAAAAATAAAAGTTTTATCATGGAATGTCCAGGGTTTAGGTAGACAAGAGAAAGAAGATGCCGTTAGAGATGTAATAAGGAAGTCGAGATGTGATGTGTGAATGTTACAAGAAATTAAATGGAAAGATTTTGAGTTTGGTCGTTACTCGAGAGTGTTGCCTACTTATTTTTAGTATAATTGTGTGTTTAACAATGCAATTCATGGGTCGGAGAAATATATATAAAAATCAAGAAAAAAAATAAAAAAAGAGAGCGGTTTTTAAAATTGTTTTGAGTCAATTGTCAGTTCTCGACAAATCTACATACTTTCTAATCTGATCTTGTAATGCCTAGATAGAAGTTTAGAGAGAAGTTTAGACTTTAGAGAGAGACCAATAGGAGCTGTTTTACTAAATCAATTCAGTTCAAATAATAGACCGAATTAGATATTATTGGCCTGATTAAAAGACAGAAAATACAACAAAACGCATTATTAGATAGAATTAATCTGGAAACTTTTTCCGGTAACGCCCCAGGAATTGGTTTTGGTAGAGGCCTGTAATACATGCCCCCCTCCACAACAACCAATCTAGAAAGGCTTATGGAGCACTTTCTCTCCATTTTGGACTTTATAGTTTATACTGCTCCACACGTAGACAGTTAGGATCTTGACCAAAATTTTTTAATTCCTAAAATGCCCTTTGTTAGAACTATATATGACTGGCTTGAGATTTTTGTAGCAAACTCAAGCAAGAAGTAAACAAAATTCGCAGATTTAACACAACAGAGCAAAATGGCTATCAGTGCAAGACAGGAGGCCCTTGTTGTGAACTCATGGAATGAGATGAAAGATGATGCGCCAACTTTTGCTCTCAAATTTTTCTTGAGGTCCCTTTACATTTTTTTTCTTTTCATGTTAGGAGTTATATACAGTACATTCTTTTTTTGTGATTGCATCTATAATTTCTGTAATTCTGTTAATTACAGGCTATTTGAAATTATTCCATCTGCGGAAAAACGATTCTCGTTCCTACGTGATTCCAATGTGCCCCTTGAGAAAAACCCTAAGCTCAAGGCTCATGCAATGGGGGTGTTCGTAATGGTACGCATATTGCCACCTTAGGCTAAATTACTGTAATATACTTTTAAAACTGAAAGTAGCTATAGTGATCAACCTTCTATAAATTAACTGTTAGTGCAATTTGACTGTAGACATGTGAGGCTGCTACTCAGCTGAGAAAGACAGGGAAGGTCGATGTTGGAGCCAACACATCTGTGAAGCACTTGGCCTCGATTCATTTCAAGGCTGGTATTGCTGATGTGCATTTTGAGGTATATAATATTTTCTCATCTAAATGTAAATTCTGGATTTTTTTTAATCACATTTTAAAAGAAATTGAAAACCGAAGGTACGGAAATTCATATTGTGCATTACCCTTTTTTGTTGTTAATTACAGGTTCTGAAATTTGCACTTCTGGAAACAATTAAGGAGGCAGTGCCGTATATGTGGTCTGAAGAGTTGAAGGAAGCCTGGTCTGAATCTTATGATGAGCTTGTTTTAGCAATCAAGAATAAGATGTGACTCTCTTCACATGAGCATACATTCATTATTCAGATGTGAAACGCTTATAGTTCCCTTATTATGTTGTCTTCAGTTCTAAATAATTTATTGCAGCTGCGGTGATTCATTTCATATTCATGTAATTTGGTTTCATTTTTGTGTTCTAGTTTTACAGAGCTGAATAATGTGGAGTCCTTTATTGTCGTCTTGCCTATGTAGTGAGCTAATGAAAATTGTGTTTTCCTTTTCATCAATTTCATCAATCCTTTTAAGACGTATGGTTTGTTCTGCAATGTACTGATTGTTTATTGATACTCTGCCCAAAATATATCAGTCGACGAGTAACAACATCGATATTTAATTCATTGTAGACTGCTAAATCTTCTATGAGACAACTCTCGGAATTTATTTTCTATCAAGTAGAACTAAAAGAAAACACGCCGTTATGGTTGTTGGATAATGAAACGGTAGCGGGTAAATAATAGATGATACTAATATAATAATAATTTTTATTATTTATTAAATAAAACATTAAAATATATACATTCATTTCACACATGTATATATAGTACTTTGTTGAAAAAAATTTGTGATCATGCTAAGCGCAAGTAAACCAATTAAAGTAATCCTTTCAATGCTTATTAATATATACAATTTTTGTTATAATTATCTGATCAGATAATGAGTACGAAATAGGCTTTACCAGTACCCTTATCCATTTAGATAACGAAAAAATATTTACCCATACCCGTACCGATAAGTTTAAAGGAAAAAAAAAAATATTATCCCTACCCGTCTTATCGGATACAGTACGGATTGGGTAAATAGATAAAAGAGTATAGCTAAATGGTACAAAATTTTAAAGAAAAGTTTTTCATATTCCAGCTTTTCAAATATTTGACATCAAAAACTCCGTTTTTAAAAATGTTTGTCAATTAATATTTACTCTCTGGATACAGACATTTACCAATCATGCTGGATTCATGCATTTCAACAGCTAATAAAATTCTAAAAGGTTTTCAAAGTACAGAACAAAGGCAGACCGAACGCATATTGAGTTGCGTTCAATCAAGACAAAAACTCTCTGAATGCATATATGTGCTGACACTAAGCATAATCTTGTTATTTTTTTTTTTAAATCGAGATAATTATGTTCAACACTTGTGAAATAGGAATGTACACAAAAAAACCTCAAATATAGATACAAACATATGATAACATTGGCAACGTAGAGAAGGAGCTTTGATTTATTACAATTTTTGGAGAATATATGTATTAAAAGTGGCAACTCCTGACTTGAACCGAAGAATCTGGCCGATTCGACCAGGATCAGAGTTGGTCCTACTTTTTTTTTAAATATCAAACCGATCCTAACCCGACCCAAGATGATCTGAAACTTGACTCAAAGCCAACAACTCGGATTTCAAAAGTTACGTACAATAGCTAGCAAATGTTACCAAATAAAGAATATAAAATATATTGAAATGGTTTTCAAAATTTGATAATATTTATTAATCTGTTATATCTTATCTGAGAATTATCTAAATATGATGGAAAGGCAAGTGCTGTGATTAGTCAATTAATTGAGAATCATAGTGTGGAGAGCACACTTTTCAGTTTTTATTTTTATTTTATGGTAAGGTGGCAAGTTGACATCTTACGATTTTCAATTGATAAAAAAAAGTATTTACACATTTCTCAGTTTTTATTAGAAATTAAGACTTTTTCAAACTAATTAAATTTTATTTCTGAGCACAAACTGCCATCTGGTATTTGACCTGGTTATAAACATTGCATTAGCAGCAGCAACTGTAATTTTTTTGGGTTTTATTTAGCTTTCAGCTGCTATTATAGTATTCTGTATGTGGATCATATGCTTGCAATTATTATAATCAGCGTTTGAGAGATGGTCAAATATTGTAACAGATACAGGGTATCTCACTGAGAACATTAAATTGTAACAATTATTTTGCTAAAGTGATTATCATATGTCAAACCTATTTGCTCCCACGTCTAGGATCTATAATTGAACAACTTGCTTCTCATAGGCCTAAATAAATCTTCATCCTGTCACAAAACCTTTTGATAGCCCGTGGATTTGGTTTTGGATTATATATTGGATAAGTTGGTCTAATAAGATTGGTACAATCATGGTTTCACAATCTCATCATAAATTTAATTAATAATACATGATTTGTTTGACTGGTACCTATATAAGCACACTACTGCAAACAGAACTCCACAAGCATCAAAAGCAAAATATTACAGTTAAGAAATTATAATCCATTGTGAAAAAACAAAAGTTAGCAAAAATGGTTATCACCGCAAAGCAAGAGGCTCTTGTTGTGAGCTCATGGAATGAGATGAAGGATGATGCACCGACTTTTGCTCTGAAATTCTTTTTGAGGTAATTATGCAACAGTAATTAATGGGATTAAATGTAGCTTCTTTCTTGAAATTTTCTGTATTCACCATTAATTTTCTTTAAACATGTGTAGGCTTTTTGAGATTATCCCATCAGCCGCGAAGAGGTTCTCCTTCTTGCGTGACTCGAGTCTGCCTTTGGAGAATAACCCTAAGCTCAAGGCTCATGCTATGGGGGTTTTGGTTATGGTACATAACTCTGACCACCTTTTCCCTTCCAGATTTGCTCAGTTTGTTTCTTTTAATTGACCACAAATGTTCTGTTACAAAAAAATTTAGTAAATAAACTATGTGCAACTTAATACATGTGCTTGAGTGATCTTATAATTTTATTAAATTTTTTATTTATAAATTAACTAGAACTAATATGATTGTAGACCTGTGAAGCAGCTACGCAGCTGAGAAAGACCGGGAAAGTTGATGTAGGTGCCAACACATCCGTGAAGCATTTGGCTTCAGTTCATTTGAAGGCTGGAATTGCTGATGTACACTTTGAGGTGATTAATAAGTATTTTTTTTCTATTTGTGTTTAATGTTTCAAGAAAAAATAACGAATGACCAACATGTTTTATTAAGTATAACCAAAAAATTAATATAGCATGGTAAGGCATTATTTGGACTTGTACGTTTTGATTTTAAGGTTCTCAAGTTCGCATTGCTGGAGACGATAAAGGAGGCCGTACCATACATGTGGTCTGAAGAGTTGAAGGAAGCATGGTCTGAATCATATGATCGTCTTGTTTTAGCTATCAAGAACGAGATGTAGTTCTCTTCCAGATCACCGCCACATGTTTCCCACATGATCCATTTACAATTTCTTTACAAATCACCCTTGTATTCTAGTATTACGTTGTCATATCAGTGGTGTTTATGTTAATGTGTGTGCAAGTTTATTTCGTTTCTGAATTGTAACTTTTGATAATTGAATGACAAGGTAATAATTTGATGAATGTAAAATTTTTAGACAGTCATTACTTTATTTCAAAAAAATTATTTATTTTCTCCAATAATTTTTTTTTTTGGAGAACAATAGTAGTTCATCAATGTGGCTATATTATCTTCAAAATTGACTATTATTTCTCCTGAATATTGATACTTACCCAAAAAAAGTGTCAATTGATTTGGTAGCCGAGATTCATCATAATTGCATCAACTTCGGAAAAATGAAACAAAGTAAACCCAAACATTTCTTTCTTGTCATTTGTAATATCTAATGCCTGGCTATTGCAAGGATATAAATTACACAGTAGTAACTGAATTTGTTTGCCACAATAATGTATGTTATGTTCATTACTCTCCCCTGTATCTGCTGAAATGAAAAGCTCAGTTTTATCTCTGTATTGGTAATTCAATTAACAACTGGTTATGGCTGTAGCTGTTCTTACTCTACCTCAATCAGATGTCAAATCAAAGAGCACATCAAATTCAAGAAAAGGGCATAAAGCTTACTTCAGGGTCCGAATGGGACCCGGCTATCGAAGACTGTCTTAAAAGTATGAAAGCTAAGCTTAGTAACGAACAGTGCCTTAGTGTGATGTAAAACCACAAGGGTATCTTTTGATACAGTTGAATTAGACTTGGATGCTGGGAATTACTAATTGCTATTAATGATTTGTGTAATTGAGCAATAAGAAAAATGTAATTTGCAATTAAGTCTGTGGAGACAAGATGTACTCATGTATATATTATTTCATTGATTGCTTGATCGACCTTAACTGCAGTTGTGGACTTGTCAGAAGTGTACAATTCAGGTGGTTTTGCCACAATATATATAATGAAGTTAAAAGTTGTTCTCGACAAATGCTAGGAGGATAGATACTGCAACATCCTTGATCGGACGAAACTCAGAGAAGAGGAAATTGCAGAAACGATCGAACAATTGGATATAATTTCCAAGAAATCCAATTACGGATACAAAAGAACAGTAAAATAATTGATTGGCATAAACCACACAAATAATTCAATAGGCAATAGCATAATCTGAGTCCATAAATCACTATCCTATTTTATAGGCGATCGTAACAGAAAAAGAATTAAAGAAAATGGTCAGACATAATTTTCTAATCAACGGCGTATCACCCACGTGTCTTGCCAAATCAGCGAAATATCGCTGATCTATCTAACAGATCCTTAAACAGCTCATCTCCACCCCCCCAGTTGCTGCCAGTAGTTCCTCTCCATTTCTGTCGTGCAGGCCCCATATGTCATTGAGTAGAATTCTTTAACTGTCGCGGGCACATTAACTTGAGTGGACCCATCTGCAGCGATCTCTCATTTAACTCATTTAAATCCAGGCCTGACCGAGCACGTGCCCGACTGCCCCCAACCTCCATCTTCTTCTTCGCAACTTCTAACCGGGTCGAAAATGACCCGTGCACGCCAAGGACATGACACATACCACTTGCACATGCTATTCTTTCTTCCTGCTTTACTGCAAAACCTAAGGCTACGTTTGGATTTGTGGGCGAAGATATAACTTAACAGTACCATTAAATAAACCTACAATATTCTCCATCAGTTAAAAACTTTAAAATACTCGTTATTTCCCGTTCTGACGCTAAGTTAACCGCTATTGAAAAAAAATACAAAAAGTCCAATTTTGTTTACTAGCTTAGCGTGCTAATTTTCACAGGGTTAATTGTGTCCAAATGCTAAAATATATATCTGTTCATTTTTGCTGGATTAATTCGTGTTGTTTTTCATTGTACAAGATTTTAGCATTTCTAAAATTTGATGAATGTAAAATTTTTAGACAGTCGTTACTTTAGTTCAAAAAAATTATTTATTTTCTCCAATAATTTTTTTTTCGGAGAACAATAGTAGTTCATCAATGTGCCATTGAATATATTCTGTTATTTCACAAAAAAGGAAAAAGAGTTAGTTCCGAAACTGTGACTGGTCTGAAATCCTAGTATCTGATCTGTCTTTGAAAGTTCCAACTTTACTCTATCTGATACACTGTACCGGAAAATCAAGTAAAAAAGCATAAGGCCACAAAAATAATATAACAAAGAATTTTTTTTTAATTACTTGAGCAAGTTAAAACAATCAATATTTCCTCAAATTTCCAATTTCAGAACAAAAAATGTATCAAAATTATTCAAAGTTAAATTACACATCCAAAAAACAATATGAGAAAATACCATCAACAATATAATAACACAACAAAATCAAAAAATAAAATATGAGAGATCAAAGACCAGAATTTCCATCACACGCACGTATATAAATTTATAGTGTTGTAGTCCCGATAAGAGCATTACATCTCGGCTTTGATGGCGACAACAAGGTGATCATAAGAATCAGACCAGGCATCCTTCAACTCTTCAGACCACATGTATGGCACTCCCTCTTTTATCGTCTCCAGCAGTGCAAACTTCAAAATCTGAAGAGAAAGATTAAATGAACAGCTCATGCTTAAAAGTTCAAAACATAGGCATTGAGACTTCTCCTCTTTTTCACATATGTATTATTTACTTTGAAAGAAAAGAAAAAAGAAATATAAAGAACTAGCATACCTCAAAATGTACATCTTTAATGCCAGCCTTGAAGTGAACTGCAGCCAAATGTTGCACGCTTGTATTGGCTCCTATATTGACCCTTCCAGTCCTTCTAAGCTGAGTGGCTGCTTCACATGTCTGCATTTAGAGCAAATTATAAATTTAGATTTATATCGATCTAAAACTTGACAATGTGATGCAAATAAATATTAAATTGCAAAATGATGCAATATATGAAAAATCCTAGCAACATTCTGTCAGAATTTTGTTTTGTGGCATTTTTTTCCTAAAAAAAAAAAAAACTTAGGTATATATCACATTATTTTCCTAAAAAAGGAACTTTTCTTGTTGTAAAAACTTGAAACTCCTTTCTAATAAAAATAAAAACTTGTTGTAGAAACTGGATAGCATATTTTGGTTTTATGTGATTAATATTCATGGTATTGAAAGAAACAAAAAACAACTTTAAATTAAGTACCATAACAAAAACCCCCAAAGCGTGTGCCTTGAGTTTAGCATTCTTCTCAAGGGGTACATTAGAATCACGAATGAAGGAAAACCTCTTCGCTGCTGAGGGAATAATCTCAAAGAGCCTGGTTCAATTAAATAGAAGTACATAAATTAAAAATTGTAGCATAGCAACTTAGTGTAAATTGATACAGTTAATATAATATATTTAAAAGAACAGTAATTATGTACGTACTTCAGGTATAATTTGAGAGAAAAAGTCGGAGCATCGTCCTTCATCTCGTTCCATGAGCTCACAACAAGAGCTTCCTGCCTAGCAGTGATAACCATTTTGCGTATAATTACCTCCTCTGATTTTACAAGACAAATTAATACTTCTCACTTTTTTTTTGGAAACTTTTGGACTGTGATCAGCTATATATATATTTTGTTTAATATGTCGTTAATACTCTTGAGCAGGATGCTTATATAGGCCTCGAAAACAGGACAAATTTGGGTCCAATGGGTTCCATAACCGTCCGATCCACTTTAGGATCCGTGTATACAGATATTAAAGCAATCTCTCACGGATATTAAAGTGACGTGCAGATCTTAAAGCAAATTGGACGGCTATGGAGCCCATCAAACTCAGTTTGAGTCCGATGGACATCGGACCCAAGCTGCTCTCCTCGAAACCTCGTATCATTTGTTTTGAAAAATAATTAGGATAATAATTAACATCAACATGGTAGCACATAATGGGTTGGTCAAAAGGTTGACCATATATGGACGTGAGTAGCATACGCACCCTGGGTGCACAAAGAGTGCACAGAAAACATTAAATATATTGTTCTCCAAATATTGTTGGCTGCACAAGGAAAGCCGTTTTCTGGTTTGCTCCAGGCGTTTTCTAGTCATTTCCTTGTGCCGTTAGGAATGAAGGCTGTTTCCTGTGGGTACCGATGGTTTATTAATCTTTCTTATCAAGCCTTAATTATATATATGTTAAGGTCTCTATTTTACACTTTCTTTGTGAAAATCAAACAGGATTATATGAACTTGACACAATCTACATGTAAAAGGCAGAGATTTGGAAATTTGGAAGTATATATGTACTGGGTGGATGTACATCTGCTGAGATCCAAAACTGAGGAACAATGTTTTTAAAATCTATGTTTTTTCAAATTCACACGTATCTTGAAACAGTTTATTTTTCTGTGCACGAATCTCAAAACAATTCAACAGTTAAATTTAAAAAAACAGAGATTTTAGGAACACTATTCACAGTGAAGAATCGCAGCAGATTCGGATCCGTACTAGGTACACAATTGTGTGGAATGGATAGGTGCCATGATCCGGACCGTTCTATAATTTGATTTATATATGGGAGGTGTGCAAGTGCAATTGCTAATATGGAGAAGAAAAAAATAATGACATGAGTATAGTCTCCGAGCTGTGTCCAAAGAGAGACCCTAATATACATTACTACAATTATGCATGCCAAAGTTGTAAGTTGTATTATTACGTGGGTAAGGTGATCAGATATGCTGGTATTATAGTTTAAAGATAAAGAAAATTCAAGTGAAGTTAAAGATCATTAAGTGATGATGAATTATTGCATGTTATTTTCAAGATGCCGTTATATATATAGTCTTCCAATGAAACTTCGATCTGATGATTAGAATTGAGATTAGAATTCTAGTGTTCATATAATTATTTTCTGGTAGTTTATATATAGTGTTCGTTATGATTTCTAATATTTGGGTGCTAGCTTCATAATTAATTTGTGAATTCTTTATATTTTATATTTAGGGAAAATTTCTAGTGTACCCATTCAAACTTTAAAAATAGCCAATTTCCCCATGAAAACACCATAATATCCAATATCCCCATGAAAACTTCACATTATTTCTCTTATCCCCTTTTCTTCATTGAACTTCTTATTTAATTATTTTAAAAATAAAATTGACATATATACCCTCCTTTCTCCTCTCTCCCATTTCCTTCCTCTTCTGTACAAATTTTCAAAGGTGACGGAAATGTACAAACTTTTATTCTTTATAATTTCTGAATACAATGTAATAACTCCTTTGCTCATCGTCAGTATCATGAGACATTCATCCCATCTTTTCTTGGATCCCAATATTTTACACTAATTAGGCACTAGTTACCAGTTCTCTGTTTTTTAATTATTAACTAATTGATTTCATTGTTGACAGAAAGTGGTAATACAGAAATACAGAACCCTTGCTTATGGAATAAGTCGAATAGACCTTTGCTACTTGTTTGCTCACAAGGTTTATCCTGAGGCCCTTGACACTATGCTTAATCTCTTTTCCAATTACACGGCATGAGGCTTCAAAATAGTACTTCAGATTTTTTTTTTCTTTTTTCTTTTTTCTTGCTCCAAAGTTAAGTAAGCTCCGAAATAAAGAAGAGCTTTTCAATTGGGTACTCGAGAAATAGAATAATCCCAAATGCCGTTTATGGGACTTTGGGTGATTCCTATGATGTAATATATTCTTATTAATTTTTTTTTTCTAATTGACTTCAATCTCTTCTTTGCTTTATTTTTCTAGAAGCAAATTTGTGAACAGTAATAGATTTTTTTTTGGCCTATCAAACTGCTTCGAAATAACGAGTTATTTTATTGCTTTGTTTTTATTCATGGCTTCTATATGGATATACACGGAGAAATGAAAAGGCTTGTATACAGTGAAAGATAAGGAGAGAAGAGAAAGGAGAAATGAGGTTATATTTGTCAATTTCATTTTTAAATTTACTAAATAAGAAGTTAAATGAATAGAAGGGGATAAGAGAAATAATGTGAAGTTTTCATGGGGATATTGGATATTATGGTGTTTTTATGGGGAAATTGGCTATTTTGAAAGTTTGAATGGGCACACCAGAAATTTTCCCTTATATTTACTAGCTTCTAATATTTGAGATTTATATCGGTACCTCTGTGATATATATCAAATTAATTTGTGGTTTCAAAATGGTCACCAAATGATGTATGATCATTTGATATAATTTTGTGGAGAAATTGGGTACAAACTGGGTTAAAAAAAATAGAATTGACGAAAATAAACAATCTGCGACCTTGAAAACAGTATATTTGATAACTTTATTAAAATGAACGAGTTAATTGTTTTATTGATATATATTTCATAAACTTTAGAATTCATACATAGCTCCTATTTATACAAGATGGGATTTAAGAGCCGTCGATAAATAAGCTAAAAATAGAAAGAAAACTAACGGCTCTGTAGCCGAATAAAGTAATATAGTCAAGGAAGGAAAAAGTAATACAGTCAAGGAAGAAAAAAGTAAAATCTGTAAAAAAATTATATCTTCTCTAGTGTACTCCGATGTACTATTTTTGACACTCTCTAAGGTTAGGATCGTACGTATAAATCAATCGAAACTAACTTACGTATAATTAATTGTTTGAAAATTTGATGTATCTAATCTGCTTCACTACCGCATTCGACATAAATTTTATCCGCAGACAACTCTGCATATGGTACTGTCACTACTTGCAAAGCGCCATAGTGTTTTATTGTGTGTTGTGTTAGGTTTTCTTACATTTTGATCGATTTTTAAGCTACCAAGACTAAAGTATTTTAAATACATAATTATATTATTTCCTTGTATTACCCCGTAGTTGAAATATCACAAATCCCTATGTAATTTCTAATGTTATTCCGGCTAAATAAACCTAATCTAAAATGTTTTCTATCATACCCGCCAAGGGAGTCCCTGTGCTCTAACCCTAGTCTTTGAACCGCTGCCAAGACTCGTTAACTGAAGTTGAACCACTTACATATTATCCTTCTCACACAAAGATCTGTTGGATCTCCTCCATTAGTATGTAGAGGATCATTGGTATATAGTAGACATAACTATGTATGCTCGAATAGAATAAACAGATTAAAGCGCAACAAAAATTCACACAACAAAACATAAATAAAATCAAAATATTATTAAAGGACTCATAATTCAATCCTCATCTTAGAGATGAGAGGTTCAGCTCCTTAGAGCTATGTCAAAAGAAAAGAAAAATAAAGATAACATAAATTACAATCTTCTTGAAGAAGAAATGAGAGGTTTAGCTTCTTAGAGCCATGGCAAAAGAAAAAAAAAAGATAATATAGATTAAAATGTGATTGGAGACCAAATTTTATATTTTTTTGAATTTTTTTACTATTTATTAAGCCACTTTGAAGTTCGTTGATCTAACGGTGGCTTCTGGTTTTACTGTTAAGCTACCGTTGGATCAGTGATATTAAAAGTGGCTTAATAAATAGTAAAAAAAATTCCAAAAAATGTAAAATTTGTTCTTCAAGCACATTTCAATATAGAGATCACATCTAACGGTTTGGATCAATTTTTTGGACTTCGAAAATTAAAAAATGACTTAGTTGCACGGGACCTCACAAATAACTGATTTGATATTAGCCAACCTCTATATATATATGTGTGTGTGTGTGTGTGTGTTCAATAAAATAACAAGTTAGATAATAATGGTTAAATTTTAACTTGTGCGCTTTCATTTCATACATCTGTGGGTATGGTAGTCTCAATTTGAGTTTTCAAACCCAAGCACATTTTTTTTTTTTTTTGAGGGATCTTGGCAGCAGCTAAACCCAAGCACATATCATAACATTCAATTTATTCAAAATTAAATTACATGGCTTTGAAGCTGATCGATAAGAAAATAAGGTCCACGAGAAAAACAAATTAAACAAATGAAATCAAGAAGAAAACACGAGAGAAGAACAAAAGCAGCGTCGCATATAAGCACATGTATATAGAAATTTTATAGTGCGGTGGTCCTGATAAGATCACATCTCGGCCTTGATGGCCGCAACAAGGTGATCATAAGATTCAGACCAGGCTTCCTTCAACTCTTCGGACCACATGTATGGCACTCCTTCTTTTATCGTCTCCACCAGTGCAAACTTCAAAATCTGATGGAATATTTATATCATTATTTTACATTTATTATTTAAGAGTAGAATTAGGGTATTTTTAACTTTACCAAGTTATATATTTAGTGAGCTTCACTTCAAATTACAAATTTAAATTGTTGAAACCGATCTACTTAACGAGTGATGTGTTTACATGTAAAATTTACATTTTTTTAAATTTATTTAGTATAATGCCAAGTGGTTAAAAAATGATGAAAAATGAATGCACTAAATTTATTTATAAACATTCTTTTGTTGACCGCTTGACTTTACACAAAACTAATTTGAAAATTTATAAATTTTGCATGTACACGTATCACTTGTAAATTAAGTAGACACTATTTGGATTTATCGTTTGAAGCCAAACCAATAAATTTTGAAATTAAGCTTACACCTAGTTCTACTCATTATTTAAATTGAAAGACTGAGAGAAACCTATCATACCTCAAAGTGTACATCTTTAATGCCAGCCTTGAAGTGAATTGCACCCAAATGCTTCACGCTTGTGTTGGCTCCCATATTGACCCTTCCAGTCTTTCTCAGTTGAGTTGCTGCTTCACATGTCTGCATTCAAAATAAATTCCAGTTTTAGATTATCAAAAACATAAGTGTAGCTTTAATTGACAGTATGATCATGCAAACAATATGAAATTGCAAAATGATGCAAAATATGAGAATCTGAGCAACATTCACCCAAACTAATTAACATCTCATCTCAAAACTCTGCAAAATCCTGTTTGGTAGAGCTAGCTAGCTAGCTTTTTCTTTTCACTGATCAGAAAAAAAATGCTTTGGATAAAATTTATATTTCCTTTTAAATCATGAATTGAAGTGTAACTACTTGTGGGAGAAGCTGGAAAGTGAAAAAGTATATTGTTATATGTACTATATTAAAATCAGCCTTGTATTTGACAGTCTGTAACTGTTATTAGGTAGAAGTTGTCAGGTTAAATTAAAGAGTGGCCTTAGAATATGAAAAAGTATATTGTTATATGTACTATATTAAAGAGTGTAACTAGTGTATTTTAAGGATTTATTTTTTTCCAATAATATATTAGAGAATATGTGTTGTTGTTTTTTTAAAAGAAGAGAATATGTGTTGTTATAAATAAGTCGTATATACACTGTGTAATTTAAAGTTAAATTGGAATGTATTTTCTTCCTCATCAAATTTGTCTCTTTCTCTTTCTTTCATTCAACCTCTCTCAAAAAATCCTAACAAATTCCCTCCCTCCCTCACTCTCTCTCTGATATCGTATCTTCTGTAATATATTCTGGTACTATGTGATTAATAATATACGTTTTAAGAAACAAAAACAACATAAAGTACCATGACAAAGACCCCGGCAGCGTGTGCCTTCAGTTTAGCATTCTTCTCAAGAGGTACATTAGAGTCCCGAAGGAAGGAAAACCTCTTCGCCGCCGATGGAATAATCTCAAAAAGCCTAGCTCAAATGAAAAATAAAATTAATAATAAACTGTAATACAGCAATTTAGTGTAAATTAATAATACAAAAGATGCTCAAATGTACGTACGTACATAAGAGATTTGCATAAACAAACAATGTACCTCAAGTATAATTTGAGGGCATAAGCCGGGGCATCATCCTTCATCTCATTCCATGAGCTCACAACAAGAGCCTCCTGCCTAGCAGTGATGACCATGTTGCTTCTCTGCTTTGTTTTACAGGAAAAAGGATTTCTATTCTTCTTTTGTAAAACTCCTGTGATCAGCTAAATTTGCTTGGAGTTAATACTCTTTAGCATGATGTTTATATAGCCATCAAACCTTGTACAATTTGTTTTAAAAAAGTAATTAATTAGGTTAACATGAATTAACATGGTAGCACATAATGGTTGGTCAAAAGAGCTTAATATCTATGGGCGTGACTAGCTGGTACACGAAGAATACACAGAAAACAAATAAATGGTTTTCCAAATGTTAACAGGAAGCATGGACGTGCATTAGACAACCTATTAATCTCTTTACGGGAAATATATATACATTGGTTCAACTCTTTAGAGATGAGATAATGTTATCATTCCAGGTGTTTTTCATTAATTAATTTCCTAGTGCTGTTTGGGAAACCGTTTCCAGTGGGCAGTACGTGATGCATGGTTTCTTAAGCTTTCTTAGTTTCTTTGTTAAGCTTTAATAACATTAATTAGGGTCTATAATATACACTTTCTTTGTGAAAATTATGGAGTATCAAAAAATAATATGAACTTGACCCAAGATGCAAGTGAAAGGCCAAGAGAAACGAGTCTATATCCTTTGCGTATCCAAAGGTGTGGAATGTGTAGGTGCCACGATCCCCACCGTCCAAATTCACATCAGATGGATAATTAGGGGTGAACACAATTCTAAAAGTTTATTGGATTTGACTGTTGAACACAATTATGACAAGAACTAGTCTTTAGTCTAATGGCTGCACATGGTCTCTATGTGAGAGGTCATGAGTTTGAAATCCAGATGGGAGAAATTCTTTGTTGTAACAGGAATATTAAATAGTTGGATGGCTTGACCTCCAAACTTTACTCCAAAAAAAAAAAATTTCTCTCTTGATGAGCACATCACACTCTAGATCCCTAACTTTGCTCTGAAATATTTTACAAGTATAAAAAAAAAACAGACAAAATAACCAACACCTATGAACAACTTCGTAAACAACTATAAAATTTTGAATTACTTTAGAATTCACACTTGCTCATTATGTTGATCACAGATGTTTATTATGGAGATGCACAATTGTCTATAATATTGATGAATATTTGTAAATGTAAGTTAAGATAAAACTATTGACAGTTACGCAATTTCGATCAAATTAAATGCATTTTAACAGCTATTTCAATCTTTAAACTAAGAGTGACGCTCTACTCAGGGCACAAATTATAATATTGAGTGCACCCACAATTTTTTTAAATTTATACCGAATTTGCCCTTTACTTTACTCAACTAATGGTTTTCATTTTTCTTAATTCTATAGTTTATAAAAAAAAATTGACTACCTTTATTTGCTCCACCATTTTAGTTTTGAACAACAAAACTTGTTAAATAGAAAAATATTAGCGGGTCATATTATGTGAACATTTTAAAAAAAATTGTGATCTCTTATGTGTTTGCCTATTGATTTCAATAGCATTTTTACTGCTTTTTTTTTCTCATTTTTTTTTGTTAAATTTAAAGGGTTTTGTAATCAAAACATTTTTTGATTTATCATCTTATACGAGTTTTACTATAAATTATAAGATACGAACTATTATCAATTCAAATTATTTTTAACTGTCTCAATATTTTTTTGATACTCCATCATAAGATGAATTTTAATGTGCCAATCATTTCTCATGAAATTAAAAAATTAAAAACTTGATAAATTAGTGAAGTTTGGAGCCTAACATTTCTTGTGACAACTTGTTAAATCACCCAATTTTATTTCAAAAATATTATTTTTTTACAATACTATACTACATATTTTGAACGAAAATAATCATTCTAGAAATTAAATTAAGTTTGAAAATTTCACAAAAAAAAAAAAAACTAGTCTTACCAAATGCTAAAATGTGAAGAGCCATAGAAAATTACTTTCCTTGATACTTGATAGTACTTGCCATCAAGATACACGAATTAGTTGTGTATTAAATATATTCTTTAAAAGGTGTATTGTATTGTTTAGATGGAAATTTTAAATGAAAGGCAAATTCGGTATAAATTAAAAAAATATGTCCATGCACTTAAAAAAGTAATTTGTGTCCTGAGTATAGCGTCACCCTTAAACTAATTTTCGGACTCCTTGAAATACGCACTTGACGGTTGTATTGTTTAATACGCATTAGAACATCACGCGAGCTTCATATAATTCCATACAAAAAATATCGTGCAACTTGCCAACAGTAGTTGAGCAACAATTAATGGTAATTTTGTGTTCTGTACGGTCATTGTCTTTGCATGATCAAACGAACTTTATTTAAAGTCTCTAATATCTCTGTACTTCTGCATAAAAATTCGGTTGCTGTTTGAAAAACTGGTATTGAAACAATGGAGAAACGTAAGCGAGCTTTAATAGCCATTAAATAATGGAGGTCGAGTTATTTTTGTGGCACTGCTCCAGTCGGCTACACAGTACTGGATTGATGCAGCTAGGGGTGTTCATTGGGTCCGGTTTAATCGGTTTTGGACCGAACCGAATTAGATCGGTTTAAACGGTTCGGTTTTTTCGGTTTAATAGTTCGGTTCGGTTTGTTTTTTAAAACCGAATTATAACTTCAGTTCGGTTCGGTTTAAAACCGAAATAACCGAACCGACCGAACTTTTATATATTATGAATTTGGTTCGGACCGCCCCAGTTTATTTCTTAATATTCCGGTTTATTTCTTAACCAATTGCTTTAAATACTTCGGTTTATTTCTTAATATCGCGATTTATTTCTTAATACTCTAATTTATTTCTTAATATACTTCGGTTTATTACAAAACAATTGCTTTAAATTAAAAAATTGATATATTTCGGTTTGAACCGAACAAACCGAAATAAAATTTTGGTTCGGTTCGGTTCGATTGCAATGCTAATTCGGTTCAGTTCGATTCTATTTTTGAAACCGAATTAAAATTTTGGTTTGCCTAATTCGGTTCGGTTTGAATCGAACCGAACCGATGAACACCCCCAGATGCAGCACCAGCAACAGTTTGCAGCAGTATTATGCGGTATAATGATTCAAGAAACACGGTGACACCTCTATTGCGCAGTTGCGCTTCATCTTTAAATAACACAGTACAGAATAACAATTTTACGAACCGAAGGTTGAAACATCACATATCTCAGCTCAGCCATCACACAATATTTAATTATGAAAACAGACAACATAACAGACATGTTGAAATCATTTACTTCAGAAAACCGAGTCTGAAGTCTAACATGGAAGTAGCTACTTGAATATTACCAGATAATCATACATATATGCAATATATTCATCGATACTAACAAAGCAAATGAAAGCATACTAAATTATGTACTACTAATAGATCTCAACCCAATCCATACAAACTATTTGGTTCCTTCACACCTGACACAAAAGGAGCAGTCACTCTTCTCTTGGCCACACAACGGGCCACACCGTTCTCTACCACAAGCAATTTGTCATGTGGACATTGCAAGGAGGCCACCTCGACTTCCGAGCCTTCTTTTAGCAGCGCAGGTCTGTACCCAGCAACCCTGGCAGCTACCATGACCCCGACAATTGTAAGGGTGGTTTTAACAACCCAACCAACAAAAGACCACATACCCAGTTTTCCCTTTGAATCTGGGCATTTTACTGGTTCATTCATAGGGCTTTTAGCTGTATCCTTGGTAAGGCTTGAAGGGTATGTATCATTGGAGAAGGGGTGGGGAGAGAAAAGTGGGGGCCACTCCTCAGGGTCGAAGGTCTCGCCAGCAAAGGCAGCAGCCTCATTGATGATTTCAAATTCTTGTCCCTTGTACTCTCTCAGCTTGCTTAGGAGAATCCTTCGGCTTCGATCAATTTGGCTCAGGATTGTTTCCCTTTCATACCTCTGTTGCTGTTGAAGATCCTATTTTACAACAATACAAAATTTTAAAGTTCAACCTCGGAAAATGGCAGTGTATATGGGCGTAAACATTAAGTAATGAATTTACATGTGCACCTACGCAACTCAAATCAATGTGGTTTTCCAGGGGCATGAATGGGTATTTCTTGTTTGCAGAGTTTCTGTTATGTCCAGAATGATTTTGGAGGCAGTGTGCTAAAGGCAACACACACAAGCATTCTGAATGGAAAAACAAATGCCAGACAGCTTACCAAATTACAGTTACACCACAAAAGAATCAATAGACCAGACTTGATTTTTGTATTAAAGCATGAAAAACGACCAAAATAAAATAGTCACTTTTTGTAATTTATTTTCTTTAATATAGAAAAACACTCAGTACCCCCATGTATTTTCTCTTACTTGCTTTATAATTATAAGAGGCTGAATAGACGATTATATTGGAGGAGAAATATTCAATCCCCAATGAGAAATCATAATAAACCAAAAAGAATACCCATTAGCTCAGTTCATAAAGCCTAGCTAGTATGTTTCTATCATGCTGAATCAAGGGATGATTTTGATCAATTCTTACAACCATGCAGGATATTGCCTAAATCAAATTAATTTGTTTAAACTTGTATTGATCTCTTATATTTGCTTTGAAAGAAGCTTACTCAAGTGGAAACCTTTCCAAAATCTCTTTCTATTTTTAACAGCTTAAAAATCTTGGCGGTCACGCAGACCTCTACACTCTTCACAATTGGTGACAGTAGCGCATTGTATTCTAATATTATATACTCCACAAATCTTAAAATATCTGATCTGAATTATTCTAAAAGTGTAAACTTTTGAATGTGCTACCAGTGACCCGAGTTAAGACTGGGAATAAATAGCATCTAAATTTAATTGGGGTTCATGTTATACTGAAACCATCTGGCACCAAAAGTATATAGTTGTCAATTTGTCACTAGAGTATACTCAGAACAATTACAAAATACAGGCCAACAGCTTTCCTCCTAAAACTAAAGGAAACCAAACAAAATCTACAAAAATTACTCCAACAGCAGAGAAATAAAACGAGAAAATACCTGTAATTGCACGAGCTGATCTTCAAGCGATTTTAGCGCATCGCATATGGCAAGGAGAGCATCTTGATCGACGTATCCTTCCTCTTCTCTCTCTTCGTCTCCTTCGTCGTCTCTCTCTTCATCGTATATTTTGCTCTTCGCCAACCTCTCGCCTCCGTTTCGTTGGATGCAATCACTAATCTTCGACCTCAGCTCCGCCGCATGGGCCAATACCAGGCCTATCTCCGCTCCCTCCATTTCCCAAACCCTAAAAACCCTCGATTTTCAAACCATTGTATTTTTAAGCGGCGTATATTATGGTGGATGTTTTATTTGACACTGTGCGAACTAAATTCCAAATATTAAAGATTTTTAAGTTAGAATTTCTTTCTATCCCTGATAGAACTTTTTAAATCTTTAACTAACAGTGCTCAAGTAAAAAGGGTTTCGATTTTATACTGCTTTTATAAGTCATAAAAAACTACACATTCACATGGCTGCAAAAAAAATGTCTAAGAGTTTTTTCTCAAAAAAATATATATATATTTTGTAAAAAGTTATAAAAGTATCAAACAAAAACGCAGGGGATAAATAAATTTTATGTGTCGAAAATAAATTGTATATAAATATATAACGGCAGATCTCGGCCCTCGCATCTAGCTAGAGAAGGAAATACGTGACACGCCGTGACGTGACGTGACAAATACGCCGTGATTTGGTCACGTGACATGACGTGGCGTGACGTGGCGTGACGTGGCGTGACCAAAATGGTGACGGATGGTCACGTCACGCATAGTCATGCCTTGACCATACGTGACGTAAATTAGTCATGTCAATTTTTTTTTATATTTTAATTTAAATTGTTGAAAATTTAGAAAAAAGATATAAAAATTATTATATAAGTAAATAATGTTGTAAATATTATTTTTTTAAGAAATGTTGTATCTGACATTACTTTAAAGATTCAAATTACAAATATTCATTAAACTAAACTAAAGAAAATAAAAACCAGTACTACATGAGTACCAATATCACTGAACTTACACCAAAATAAAAATCTGAATACTCTATACATATAAAAAAAGTTGGATACTCTATGTTTCATACCATGACGTGACGTGATGTATATTTTCACTGGAATGTAGTCGCGTCACGTGAATGATCACGTCACGTAATCGACACACGTGACGTGACGTGACAAATTTCCTTCTCTACTCGCATCGTCTCTAGATAGAGTAATGCATGTTCAACTCTAAAAAAGTATTTAAAAAGTATCAGAATTAGTGGAACCTTTTAATAAAAATAATTGCAAATATATATCTCTATTTTTTTTTTTTTTTTTTATAAAAATGAGTGAACCCACTTACGTTTGGATGAATCAAGAATAGTGCAATATAGTTAATTCAATTTTAAAAATAGTAGCTAATTCAACATTTTATAGGACTAGTAGAATAGTGAGAAAACTCACATAAGACAAACAAAGAATAGAAATTATTCACTAATCCAAGCACAACTAAACGTAGAATAGTGGCTCGGAATAGAGCTAATCTGGATTAATGACTATTCTTCACTCATCCAAACACTAAATATAGAAATAACCTTCAACAATATAAAGATTGAGGGTGCGTTTGGATGAATCAAGAATAGTGAGAGGATAGTAACTATTCCAATTTTGAAGATAGTAGCTATTCTAACATTTTGTTGGATTAGTAGAATAGTGAGCTATCCCACAAAAGACAAACAAAGAATAGTGGTTATTCTCTAATCCGAACACACCCAAACATAGATTAGTAGCTCGGAATAGTGCTAATCCAAAATAGTAGCTATTCTTCACCCATCCAAATGCACCCTGACTGTACTAGAAAAGCAATCCTCGTATAACAAATTTACCTAAGCAAGATATTGTAAGAGAACTAAAGTCTGAATATTACAAAACAATTTAGTTAATTAATAGAACCCACTAAACAAACTAATCATTGTTATTCTGAGAAGAGGATCCAACAAGTTCAGAGGAGGACAGCAAACCAGCATCAACCGCTCTAATTTCTTCTAAGTACCTAATATGTTGAGATCCGAGCCCTCTAATTCAAGTCCTGGATCCTCATCTGATCCCCACTCCATAGTTCCCTATTCTTATATTAAGTATCAAAATGTTCTGATCCGCCAACGGCTGTGATTAAAAGATAAAATTTTGAATTAAGTATCAGCTCTTCAATCAAATAGTCTACTATTTTTTTATTCTATGCATCTTTTTTATGTTCATTTACATGTAGAAGTCTAAATTTAGACATATACTCGCCACACGTACTAGCCAATGTCCCTCAAGCACCCTCTATCTCACAAAGTCAGAGTCTATGCTTTCTTTCTTTCTTTTTTCTCATTTTAAATGTCATTTAAGAAATTTTTGAATTGATTGATTATATCTTCATTTTTTTAAATTATTTAAGAAATGTTATTTGTCATTTTGTATGTGATTTTGTTTATGAAATATGTCAAAAGGATAAAAAAAATATATATGTCATTTAATATATCATTTAAAGAATATTATTTACATGTAGATGTCGTTTAAAGAACATTATTTGTTACTTGGTCTATTTTTTTATAAAAATATATCATTTTTACCTTAGTAGCTTCTACCAAACTCTAAAAAAAATTATCATATTTTTATTATTGTTCTCTTATAATATGTCTTCGTTACAACGCACGGGCATAATATTAGTATTTACTTATTTTTTTTATTTTCAAAATAGTTTTTTTATTTACTGACGTATTAGTTCAAGTTAAATTACTAAATGCGCAAATTCAGTTAAGATTAGACCAAAAAAAATTGATTAGCTTGAAGAATTCACTTCTTAGTTTTTAGTAAGAAATAAAATTATAAATTCATTTTGATTTAGGAACAATAGAAATTCGTTTGAAGTAGATTTCCCTTGTGCGTTATTGGGCAAGCCAAGTGAAACAGAAGGTACATGCTTCCATAGCTCTTTGGTTGCCAATAGATATGAAAGCTATTTTCCTTGCTAGCTGGTACTCTGATGATACCAGAGGAGGAAACTCAGACCTATGAAGAAGATCCAGAGAATTAGATTGTCTCCTGTGAAGATGCTATCAACCTTTGAGAGACCTATGGCTATTCAGCCAATTTTTGTGCCTAACATACTTACCTTCAACCCTTATGTGTGGCTTATCTGTGTGGTTGAACTTGTTAGTTGTTGCTTTTATATTTTGGTATTTACCAGCTGAGTTGAAGCTGATGGACATTGGTGTCAGGGTTCTATTAGTTCTGTTTTTTTTTTAAGACAATATTGATGTAGTTTGTAAGTTAACTTTTTCTTAAACGAAAATGATCTCTTTATAAAAAAAAATGGAATAATCAACTGAGGAAGTACAAAGTACAAACGAAAATCAATGTGGAAAAAATATTCACGGTATTAAAAAAATAAATGACTTTTATCTTTAATTTTACTAAAGAAAGAAAGGTGAAAACGACAAAATGCAATAGGCGTTATTTCTTGCTTCTCGCTTGAGCTGGCATTTCACTATTAACCTTTCATTTTCTAAAGCGAAATTTGTGGTTTCTTTCGAGGGAACTTCAACAGCTGCCACTTAATTTTTTTTTTTTTTTTCCAATGATTGATGTGATGAAAATAAATTTGTCGATATATTCCTTCGTATAATCGGACTTCAATTAGTCTATTTGCTTCCACATCGTGTTAAAAGTGATGGTCTGATGGAGATATTGTTTAATCACTGTCTGTCTAAGATAGAACACGGCATTATGTTCCTAATATAATATATTAACAATATTAATGAACTTTCTAACTATGAACTTGAATATTTTTAAATTAATGATATATAGATCATCGTTAAAAGATGAACTTGATTTCTTTTCAAAATTTTAAGGAGTAATCATGAATTTCCCATCCACGCGATGAAAAGTGTCCGAGAAACTAGAATTCACGTCTCCTCAAGTAACACAGTGTGTTGGTCAGATTCAGAGGCGGAGGTAAATAGAGAGTATGGTGATCAATTCAATCTCATTTTTTTTTTTAATTATAGTTATAAATTTTATTTATAATTTAGAGTAAAATGTCAAGAAATTGTAAAATTGATTTTCATTCTCTACACAAAAATTTTATACAATTGAATAGTTCGAAAGTCTGACTCCACTAGTGGTCACACTAAATTAGAATTTAGATGCTAACCAGATTAGAATTTAGAAAGCATCGGACCCTCTAAGGGTGCAAACGGATCGGATACATATCGAATAGTGGTAAAACCATATCCGTATCCGCTTTTATTTTACGGATACATGCAGATACGGATCGGATATCCGTAAATATATACATAAATATTTTCATAATATACATTAAACTATATGGTATATATCTACTATTCGGATACGGATAATTAAAATTCAAAACCATATCCGTATCCGTATCAAATTTTCGGATACTGATCCGGATACATTATCCGATCCGTTTGCACCCCTAGAACCCTCCATTATAAATTCTAAAGTTGTTCATCTATTTTCTAATCTGAATTATCAAATTGACCCGTGATTCTTACAATTTATCCGAATTTGATCAAATTCAGAGTTTGTATTACTTTATAGGATATAGACTCCTCAAAAACTAAGCTATAGCAGCAGGAAATAAATCTGCTGCGATCCAAATGTTATGAACAGTAATCTTAAAATTCATGTTTTTTCAAATTCAGTCGTCTAATAATTTATGTGCACATATCTCAAAACAATTGATTTTTTTGTACATGAATTTCAAAACAATTCAACAGTTGGATTTGAAAAAACATGAATTGTAGAGTACGGTTCATGAGTAAAGAATCGCAGCAGATTCGGATCCATAGCAGCAGCATCGCCTATGGGTTGTAAACTGGGCTTAGTTTAGAAATATGGGCCTAACATAAGCATCCCTCCATGTCCTGAATCGCATCCTCTGCTGCACTTTTATTGTGCAGCAGAGTGTTGCACTTTTAATCTGGTCTGTTCGTTTTTTATCGGACGGACAAAATACAATTTTGGCACGAATTTTAAAGCAAAATTAATACTGCCCCTCCATCATCCGAGCACTCACCGGCTTAGATTAAATCTGGGCCGTCCAAAAGTGCAGCAGAGGATGCGGATCCCTCCATATCCAGTAACCTCGACAATTATATTTGTATAAATATTGGGCTTAATTTTGGGCTCTAGGACCGCTTTTGGTCATTCAGTTCTAACTTGTTGGTTGCTTGGGAAAAGATTTGAGCAGACAAGAAATAGCCTATCTATTGGTATTGAACTGCTTCCAATATATGGCCTTGGTTTAGCTGTGTTCACCCTCCAAATTTGACACCTTTTGATAGATTCTAGTTTTAGCCTAGAGCAGAGCAGCACCTCTGCTATAGCCATGACCATAATATGTAAAACATCTACAAATTATAGAGTGATCTTCTTAGAGGTTATAGATTCAAACCCTCATAGGCACTATGAACATGCAACTAGCTTGTAAGTCAACCTTTAATCAAAGAAATAGATGTAACAAAAAGCACTACTAACAACTATAGAATCTTACACCAAGTGAGGCATAGTTTGCATTTTTTTTTTTTTACTTCTTCCTATTTATCTACAAATGATTACAAAAAGTCAGCCAATCTCTGCTACACAAAATCATTCTCCACAGCAAATCCCAATGAAAAAAAAAATGCTACAACCTGATTTGTCAATTGAGATGAGGAAAAGCCACGTCCCTAGCTAGTAAGTACCTAAAACTCAAATTGTATGGCACCCATTCTATGATTTTACTTGATTTGCCTTGCTGGCACCTCTGCATAGCCATCCTAAGCGTCTCTGGTAGATATCTCTGCACCAACTCAACTAGACCTTGTGAAGTCAATTTTATATCCTTAGCATATGATTCCACCACCTTGGGTAACAGAATCTTTTGTTCTTTCCATATGCCAACAGTTGCACGCATAAACTCCTCTTTGGCCGCCTCGAGCTGTTGACACAGTCTCCTTGGGGTGTAAACTCTTACCTAATTAAAGTGCAAAAGGAAATTAGCAATCAAATCATAATTTTAGATTTTAGATCTCTTACTAATACATTTTACTTGTGTCGGAGAAAACTTACAGCCGGATCAGAATGGCTGCCTGAGCAGAGTGCGAACCGTAATAGGGGTTCATGATGGTTGATTGCATAGCTTTGCAGCTCGTTGGCTCCCTTGCTTTTCAATTTTGAATAAAGCAAAGTCCTGAACCACTACAGAAATATAAAAAATAAAAAAACATTAATGTAACCTCTAGGCAGATAAATATTTTTTTTATTTACAAGTTGGAAGATTAAATAATTAACAGTCAACAATTTCACCAAAGGGGAACTAGTTTTAACGTTAGACTGCAATGGTGATTCCTAGGATGTATAACTTGCAATAGTTAATTAGTTATTGGGTTCTATGGATCTAACAGTTCTTTATAGGCCTTGCAGTTCTTTATAGGATACCAGTTTTTTTCCATCTTCTTTAAATAAAAATAAAAGTGGTACTTTGCTATGTACCTGTCCAGGGCAATAAGTATGGCATCCCAGAATGAATCCTTGAATTGTTGCAACATTTATACTCTGTCCTCCCACATTGCATGTTGCCTAAATTGGGAAAATTAGCTAAAATTGTAAACTTTGTTTGGAGAAAATTACAGTTTTTGTCAGAGCCATTGTACGGAAATTTCATCTTAAATCACAAAGTATTCAAGTACCTTCATTAGAAGTGATGTCTTCTTCAGGTTGTTTTGAGGAATGCCATACTCCAAGTATGCCTGTTCAAATCATAAATACAGTGTTTTATAAGAATGGATGTGCCTATGAAAATATTTATAGGGGTCTGGAATGTAGAATAAGATTATTACATGCATCAACAAAGCATTATGTATATTGATCCAGAATGCAAGCCTCTCATCATTCTTCAATTTTCTTGGATCAACCATTTCCAACCGGCAAACAAGCAACCTGAAACAACAATTTAAATCTAATTATTGAATTCAAACGCATAAAAATTTCCTTTTTTGTTTATGAATGAATACAAAATAACAAATATGTAATAATGTCAATTGCATACATTCATATGTTTAATTGGGACAAAATTGCCCCTCATTCTTACAAAGTTATGCAGCACAGCCACAAACATGATTGTCTTGCATGACACAACACGACAAAATACAAGTCATTTGGAGTTCAATTTCAATTAAAACATGAGTATCGCTGTAGAACCAACACTGTCATGATATCTGTCGGACATGAACACAACACAACTCTATTAAGTGTCCGTGCTTCATAGCTGAAGCCTGAAGGGTAACTTTGAACAAATCCATTGATATTTCCAAAGCAATTTAAGACCTATATAGATAAATTCCATAAACTAAATAGGAACTCACTTGTAAGATTGTAACAGATCTTGAACCTCCCTTAGCCTCCTTTGATCTCTACAAATTAATGGCACCTCTACCATGTTATTGTATGGCCCACTAAATTCCTTCAAACCCTCGACTCGAAATGGGTTTATCAACCTAGAATCAAGAGTGGACTCCCTTTTATAACCTGGGCTTGACAAGTCACCTCCCAAGTACTGAGGTGAAAATGCACTTGTAGAAGAGAAAGAAGAGGCAGGAGAAATGGATGGTGCATGGTGAACCAATGGCGGGTCTGACAGCTTGCAATATACACCTGCCATGCAACGAACCATTTCTTCTGAAATTTTGTTAGGTGTCTCTGGTACATGCTCTGTTATGTTCGTACCGAGATAGTCAGCTAGGCTTATAACACCAGAACTGTCATTTTCTGTGTCCTATAATAGAAAAAGGAAAAAACAAGTTAATTCTGAAAATATACACTGACATTGCTTGTACTAAATCCATTAAAACCCTGAATAGAATATGAAACAAAGCTACGTATCAATCAATTATGAACATTCTTTTTCTGTGGATTAGAGGCGTATGAAGCTATAATATTTAGTTTTTCAATTGATTGAGACATTTTTGACCTACCAGATGCAATATAATTAACTTAGTAGCTACAAAAACCAACCCGGTACCAAAAATTTACCTCCAGAAAAGAAAATGGTTGGGAGTGAAAAGATCTAAGCGCCCTTGCAAGGCTCTCCTCGGAGGGTGAAATCCTGGCTGAACAAACGGCGCGTTGAGATAGAGATGAGTGGCTGCGATTGATTCCTGGACCCTGATCTAATAACTTATCCTGACGAACCATTACACAATCATCTGTAATTGGATTGGGTCTTGGTTCTTTGAAGTTCTTCTTCTGAAATTTCTGCTGCTGGGTTAATTTCTTGGTTTTAGGAGAATTCTCCCTGATTTTAGGGATTTCAGTTATTGGGGACAACAACTGTGATTCTTTTGGGGATACATTGGGGATTTGTTGGTCAAATGCTTTTCGATAGAGTGATAGGAGATACTGTTCCAAGTGCTTCACCTCCAATTCCAGTAGTGCGATTTCTCTTATCAATTCCTTTGTAGGCTAAAAAGTAGAATACACAAATTGGGATCAAATATGAAAAATACAGTAAATCTCATAAAAATTATCAGTGATAATATCAATAAATTATACAAAGTAGAGTACCTGAGGCATGGAAGAGTCACTAGATAGAGAAATTGAGGCATGGCTATATCCTAAAGCCTTTTCAAGGACACCTCTAACCCCCATCTGATCTTGTAATCTTTTCTCAAGCTCTAGGATCTGCTATAAATTAAATCCAAATCAAATTATCTGAAATTTGAAATTTTCTTTTTAATTTTGCATTGAGTATATATGACTTGATTGATTGGGTTAACTCTTTTCTGTACCTCTTGTCTTAAGGGGCTCTGGCCTAATTTACGAGGAGATATTTTCTTATTTGCCTCACTTTGCTTCCTTAAACTTCCTTTATCCTGAAAATTGAACTCAATATTAGAAACTTCATGCCTACTCTTACAAAAGAAAAAATAGAAAGAAAGAAGAAAATATATAATGAAGATAATCTTACCGTTACAGGTTTTGTAACTTTAATGGAGGAATCTAAACAAACTTTTCTTTCTTTCTCACCAGAGAAGCTGTTGTTAAAAATAAAAACAAAGAAATTCACCATGAATTCAATAACAAAACTCCAACAGAAACAGAAACAGAAACAGAAAGCAAATGTACGAATATAATAAGAATTTATTACCTCTTTGAGCTCTTGTGCCTCTCCTTGGAAAGAGATTTTGAAGCTTTTAGCTCTTGTGCTTGACCTTTTACCAACTCCATTTACACTTATTTTTGTTTCACTTGTGAACTGAAACTGAAACTGAAATATCCCCAGCACGCCGCTAAATGGACAGAGAGAGAGGAATAGAAGCTCTATTTTAGTACAAGACCAAAGAACAGAGAAGAAGAGGACAGAGAATGAACTGAGCCAAATTAGTTGGTGAGCAGAGAAATGCACCAAATGTGAAACAGGAAACCAAATTTGTTTTTATTCTCTCTTACTTCACAAAAATCCTGTGCTAACCCCCTCTATTTTTTTTTTGAAGAGAAGGACAAACATCAGTATCGTTAATAACTGAGCAGTCTCATGTGGAAAGGGAAATGGGAAGGTCAGAGAGGAGGAAATGGGTAACATGGGGTCGTCTGTTATAACTCAGGATGCATTTTATATTTTCCCGTAACAGTCTAGCATGCAAGAGGTCTAGCTCCTCTAGAATTATTTACTGTAGATTGCAATGTAATTCAATTGTGGATTACTACAATACAGTGATTTAAGAACCAAATGTTGAATTTGGTTTTTTAATGTTGTGTCAAGTAATAGTTTTTAAGGTTATATTATGTGATCATAATTGTTAGTGAAATATCAAATTTTGAAATATTTTCATTTATGAGTTCTGACTAATTTGTAAAATACCAAATTATTTGTTACATATAATGTAGAAAATATAAGTCATATTTTTACAAATTTCTTAAAAATATTGGTTTTAGGTGTTGAAGGGATAATATGGTTCAAAAATCCATGTGCAAATTACCATTTAATATTTTACTCTCTTTAAGAATATACTAGTAGTGAGAACTAGACTTTGGTCTAGTGGCTAAGGCACATGGTCTCTATGTAAGAGGTCATGGGTTCGAAACCCAGATGGGAAAAATAATAGTTGGGTGGCTTGACCTCCAACTTTACTCAAAAAAAAAAAAAAAAGAATATACTAGTAGTATATTCATGTGTTGCAACGGGTATATTATAAGATAACGATAAAAAAATCTCATACAAAATCTCATACAAAATGACATATTTTCGTTAAATAATTTTGACTAAATGACAAATAATATTTCTTAAATGACATATTAAATAACATGCACACATAAATAACATTCCTTAAATGACATATATGTTTTTTAGCTTATTGACATATTTCCATAAAAAAATCTCATATTAGATAACAAATAACATTTTTTAAATGATATAAAAAATGGAAAGAAATGAATACATCACCAATCAATTATGAATCAATCCGAAAATTTCTTAAATGACATTTAAATTAAAAGAAAATAAGAATCAATCAGAAAAATAATACAATTTGCATGTGACTAAATATATTTAGACCTATTTGATCTATTCTATGTACAAAATCTGAAATCTCATGATATATTGTTTGGATATTCTGTGTCCGAACTATTGCAGAGGAGTTAGATCCTCATTTTCACCCAAAGGCTTCAAACAGGCAAGTGTTGGCTTAAAGGCCATTGACCATGATATTATTATAATCACAGAGTGAAAAAAAACACTTAACTTTTCCATTTGCATGTACATTTTCGAGAAATTAAAATATGGAGGTAAATTGGCCTTATCTTGAGGTCATGCAACGGAAGTGGGTGTTTTAATTTTTACAAGAACTAGGAAAAAGGAGACTTTTTTGAAATAGCTTGGGTATCTGCGTCTCTTTCACCCTTTTAATATCAAACAAGTGAATATAGCCATACACTAAGAAAATGAAGAGGGTATCAAAGTATCAATACTGAAAAGGTGAATTCTATTTATTGGTTTCAAGTTTCAACTGGTCGTTGAAGGATGTACATCGTATAAAATGAATGTACTTGGTTGCTGGTTGGTATCTTTTAATACCTTCTTTAGAAAAAAGCAGGAAATATAGTTGGTACTCACGACAATTTAGTGTGATTGTGTGAGGGGCAGCTTAGTACTATATGCATACAAATCCAAATTTTCCTGCCAAATTCAATGGTAGGTCGATTTTTTTCTCTTAACAAAATGGGTGCCGAAAGTCGTTTTGTCAGAACAGATACTCTGATTTTAATTAATTAATTATCTATTGCGTCGCTCAGTGTGACCCTTTGTGTAACATATTGTTCTGGCAAATCACCTCTTTATTCAAACAAAGTTTAAGTAACATATCCGACCACTAATTAGTTTTCCAATTTTTAAATCTATGTCAAGTACTGTTTTTTTTAAAACATTGTTGTTTCAAGTTTGAAGTTTAAATTTTGTAAAATTTGCACATGCAAAAAAAAATTGTTATAATTTCTAAGAATAAAATAATAGGATTTTTTTGCATTAGGCATGAAAGACAAAAACTGGGTTTGTCCAAAGAATGTTTAAACCTTCTTTAAGTAAAGCACACCAAAGAAAAGGCCAAAAGAGGCATAAAAAGGGACGAAAGTGGGGGATAAAAGCAAGGGTAGAATTGTAAAATGCGAGCCCCGAGAACACCCCAACCGGGTCTAATTGGGCGCTTCCTCTTGTTTTGGGCCTTAATCATTTCTCAAAAGAAAAGAAATGCCCCCAAGATACCATGTTGTCCTCTGTCGTAAAGAGCTTATGGCTTGTCTTAGAATCCCTTTTTCTATTCTACTTGTAATTTTGCATCCATGTCCATGTATAGTGCGCATTGGTTGGATAATTGTGAGGGAATTTCTGGTTTTGGTGTTATTAGGTTGTGTTTAAATATATCTTATTAAATTATATTTCGAAACTTTGAATTTATTTATACCATCTTTCTATGTGATTTCTATTGATGAGTTGAACGAAGGTTCTTTATTTTTGCCGGTTAATGATAGTAATAATTTCAACTCAAAGAAATGGTCTGATTACTTGAATCATTTCTTATTAAATAAATAGTAACTAAAAAACAAATCTACAATTAGCGTATTTTTAAAGTTCTTAGTTTTTATTACGGTAGTTCATGCACATCTATTTTATATAATATCCATTATTTTTTTATCTCTGATAACGAATATCCATACAGTAATTTAAATTTGTAGATTCATCATTCGTCATGTAAATAAGTTGTGCGCATTCTAAAAAAAATGAGATTTATTTGTCATTCTGTTAAAATTTGACATCTAAAATTTCAAATTATTTACTGGACACTGAGTTAATCAAATTTTATGATGGCCCAAATTTTATTGAGAATGCTCCACAAAATTTTAATTGATTAGTTTGCATTGCATTGCTAAATATATCAGATGTATATTGCGATGGAGAAATTATTTTTAGTATCAAATTGATCTAACTTACTCGTGATATTCAGTTGTCTATGACTCTAAATAGCATATTCCCATATAAACATTGAATTCTACCTCAACTAATTCATCACTAAAAATTATACTTGTAGTTGTACTTATTAATTAGTTGATTCAGAACTTTTCTTTTCATAATATCCAAACAACGTTCAGTTTGGAAGCTAGTAAGAGCATCTATATCCCTGTAATTATTGAAGTTTCAAAGCTGATTTGGCAGTTTCTAAACCAGTTTCAAGAATGTAGATGGATTTCATATTTAGCAATTTTGTTCAATAATTTCTAAATATGAAACTGTTTCAAAACTCTAAAGTGGTGAAATAATCGACCCTTATTAGCTGAATTTTAATATTGTTTTAATTAAACGCTATGTGGCAATTAAGAAACTCTAATTTTAATTTCAGAGATGTAGAGATTTAGAAATTTAGAGAGTCTAAAATTTATAAAATTCTGTTAACAGTTATTTGGAAACTCCAAGAATTTCAGAATTAATAAGTCAATTAAAAAATCCAATCGGATCAGTTATAAAAAAAATAAAAAGGGGAAAAGAAATATGAACAAAAACACACTTCATGTAGCACATGCGAATTAAGTTAATTAACAACTGGTATGCTCTGAAAAAACTAGTTGAATACAAAGGGAACGACTAATAGTCCTCTCCATTCTATCCCCTAAATGTCCCCCTAACTAACTTATCCATAAAAAAGTACAATGGGAACCACTAACTAACTGGGAGAAACATTAATTATTTGGGGGACCACTTAAATTTGAAAAAAAATTACAACTGTCAGCACATGTATAAACACTTATGCGTGCAAGTATTCATACCTAAGATATTAAGTATTTAAACAAAAAACTGGACATCAACTTTCTTTTCTCTCTAGTCACACACCTTTTACATGTTTTTAGAAGTGAGTTTTTTTTTCTCCGTTTAATCTAATCAATATTTCTAACGATTCGCGAGAAAATTTTCAAATCTAATACCACAAATATTTTCTACGTAATTTTTTCTTTCAAATGAGATCCATGATGAAGTACTTTCGGGTTCTTCGTCGTTCAAGTACTCATACCTCAACATGCAAGTATTCATACCTTGTCAAATATTAATACTTACTCAATAAAGAGCCATTTTGCTATTTCAAATTGTTTAGAGAACAAATTTGCCTGTGCAGGAAATAATTTCATAAAAGAGTAGGTCTAATGTCCTACAAAATAGGGGGAATTTCATGTATACCCCTCAAAAACTTCAAAATTACATATTTCCCCCTCTAAATTTTAAAATTACATATTTCCCCCTCTAAACTTCAAAAACTCACATATTTACCCATTTTATTATATTTTATATTAAAACACATTCTAAATTCATAAAATACCCATTTTACCCTTTATTAAAAATCATAAAACATCCATCTGACTCCAATTTGAATCTAAAAGGTTTCTCTAATGTCCGAATTGCATTAAGATCTGTGTGTGCTACGTCAGCATGAATCTTGAAGCGAGCACGCACGAATATTGAAGCAACGTGCACAGATATTGATGCAATGCATGCATATCAAAACTGCTTTAAGATACGTGCGCACTACATCAGCACGAATCTTGAAGCGAACACGAACATATCTTATTGCGATGCGAACAAACCGGACGGTAGAGGAACCCTTCAGATTTAAATTTCAATTCGATGGGACGTTTTATACTTTTATTAAAGGGTAAAATGGGTATTTTATTAATTTAGAATGTGTTTTAATATAAAATATAATAAAATGGGTAAATATGTGAATTTTTGAAGTTTAGAGGGGGAAATATGTAATTTTAAAATTTAGAGGGGGAAATACGTAATTTTGAAGGTTTTGAAGGGTATACGTGAAATTCCCCCTACAAAATAATACACAAATGAATAAATTTAAAAAAATATTCATACTAAAACTTAAAAAGTATTCATACTAAAACATATAAAGTATTCATAATATAACTTTCAAAATATCATTACTATAAAATATTCATATTGCAAAGTATTCATACTAAAACATATAAAATATTCATACTAGAACATTGAAAGTATACATAACAAAATCAATAAAATTAATCTTACTAAAATAATGTAAGTATTCACACTATAATATTGAAAGTATTCACACTACAAGGTATGAATACTTGCTCAACGAGATATGAATACTTACATGTCGAGGTATGAGTACTTAAACGACGAAGAACCCGAAAGTACTTCATCATGGATCTCATTTGAAAGAGAAAATTATGTAGAAAACATTCGTGGTTTTAGATTTGCAAAATTCCTCGCGGATTGTTAGAAATATTGATTAGATTAAACAGAGAAAAAAAAACCCACTTCTAAAAACATGTAAAAGATGGGTGCGTGATTATGGAGAAAAGAAAGTTGATGTCCAGTTTTTTGTTTAAATACTTAATATCTTAGGTATGAATACTTGATATATTATATAGGAATACTTGCACGCATAAGTGTTCATACATTTGCGCACCAATTATAATTTTTTTCAAATTTAAGTGGTCCCCCAAGTAATTATTGTATTATCCCAATTAGTTAGTGGTCCCATTGTACTTTATAAATAAGTTAGTTAGGGGGACATTTAGGGGACCATATGGTGGGAGACAAAATCTTTACTCGAATACAAATACTAAGATTTTTAGGGTCCTGAGCATAATAACCGCTCTCTACCGCTCTACGCTCTAATACTGGCATTACCGAGACAAGAAAAGAGGCGACTGGCGAGCGTTGAGAGAAGTCAGACTCTCTCAGTACTGCACACAAACACGTAACTTTTGCCCACTGGTGGTGATATGCAAAAAGCTTTCCTTTTTCTAAAGAACTAATCAAGTGGGTTCCAAATAAAGGTGTAAAAGCCCCCCTCCTCTCCGACTCTTCAACTTAGACAGCTTTCAGCAATTGAGCTTCGCACAGTACTCGAAGAAGAGCACTCACAGCATCCCGGATTTTCTGCGCCGGGAACTAATAAACAAACTGTGTGGTTCATCTGTGATTGGACATTCCTGTTCGATTCCACAAAAGCGGAATGCTAAACTAAAATGTTTCTAAGATTGTCAATAAAATACCTTTATTTATCTACTCAAATTGTATTCCATTAGATAAAAAAGACACGAGTAAGAATTTATTTTGCTAGATTATCACATAAAAATTGATAATAAAAATTTAGTTCTTAAATAATCGTACAATGTTTGTCAAGATGAAGCATGAAGGCAGAGTACATTAAATCACTATTTAGGTCATGTTTGGGCCGCTCCACTATTTCTGCGGAAAAAAAAAATTCAATTCAATTTCCGTGTTCACGCTCATTTCCAATGGCCCGTCGAACAGGCCCTTAAGAAGTAAAGAAAGAATACATAAAAAAATAATTCTTTACATATATATATGTCGCTAAACGTATCTAATTAAATTATTTATTTCATACCCATTAAACATCCTAGATATTTCGAATTATCAATAAATTAAAGAGGAGAGATCTAATTAGCACAATTTTGGCACGCCGTCATAAGTCATAACATTTTTCATTACTAATTCAAAATCTAAATTCCAAATTAGAAATGGAAAGTGTTGATTTTATTTTATTTCTAAATCAATGCATTTACTTAAAAAAAAAATCAGAAAAATTAGTTCCCTAGTACAAAATTAAAAAGTTGAAAAACCAATGTCTCATTGATTAAATTGCACTGTTCATATTCTTAGCACAAATTTTAGTTTTTTTTTTTTGGACGTTAATGCCTTACTTTACCTTGAAATAAAAATTAATGGTTTACATTTGAAATTATCTGTAAAACAGGAGTTATTGTTATACGAAAAACCAGAAGTTATGATAATTCAATTGTTACAATAAAACTGTGTAAGAGTAGGTGACTAGTACACCAAACAAATGCATGACTTTGTAAACATTAACACATATATGAAATCGACCGGTAAGTTGTTTTCTTTTCATAATATATAGGACATCAAAATATATTAAGTTGGTCTTTCAATCAAAAAGAACATCAGGCGCTATTGATAATAGTCAGGGTGGTTACAGGGAGGCAACATGGGACCAGCGGACCCCGACGGTCTCAATAAATTTTTGTATTTTCTTGACCACCACATGTCGTCAGTTGCCCATCATCGAAGATTTAGCATGCTCTAGCAGAGGAGAGCAATTTGGGTTCATCGGGCTCAAACTGAGTTCGATAGACACCATAACCGTCTGATCCTTTTTAAGATCCGTGTGTGTCACTTTAATATATGTGCAAATTTATTTTAATATTCCTGCGCACGGATATTAAAGCGGATTGGACGGTTGTAGAGTCCATCGGACCCAAACTGCTCTCCTAGCAGAGGGGTACGAATCTGATGTTATTCTTTTGATATAACAAGAATCTATTTTTTCTCATTCAATTGTTAAAAAAAGTTATGTATGAATTTTGATGAAAATCAACTGTTGGATGAGGAAAAACATATTCATGTTCAATGCTCTATGTATGAGAGGTTGCAAGTTCAAAATCTGAAAGAATCAGTCATTTGTAGACAATAAAATAAATATTTGAATAATTTACTTTAAAAAAAAAAAGATTCCAGCTAATTTTTATCCGATCCAACTCATGTTTATTTGCTTTAAAATATTAAATTTTAAGAAAAAATAAATAATAAAAAGGAGAAAGGACTGTTTAAATTTTGTAGTCCTCAAATCAAGGTGTAAGAAAATAATTTCTTTGGTCTTTACGCTCTTTCTTTATTTCTCCATTTACATTCCCCTGTCCAGGACAAATATATCCCTAGCCGCAACAGAGGAGCATCCTGTTCTTCAAATCTGTCAGCAATTTATTGAGAATAAAAAAGGAGGTTAAAATCGTCACAATCCTACAAATACGGGATAGCATGGCCGAGGCTAGTATTAGACTAACACGTGTCCTCTGCATTAACTCAAAAGAGAATCTTTTGAGTTAATGCATCTTAGTCGTTTGATTTTAAACGGAGTCAATTTAGCTATTTGATTTTAACACAGGTTCTTTAATATTAGTGAAAATCTTGTCTGTACAGATCTTAAAGCGAATTGGATGGTGCAGATGTATTAACTCAAAATATTCCGTTTTGAGTTAACGCAGAGGATACGAATTCGTGTTAGACAACGTGGCAAGTTATTTTAATAAACTCCAAGTCAATACAAGTGAAGCTTTTAGATGTTTTTTCTAATATATTTTAGGTTTTAAGATTTTAAAATTGTCTCTTAGTTACATGATACAATATCCAAAGACACACACAGCACACAAAAAGCTTTTAATTTATACATTTATAGCACTTGGTGTAGGATTTTTTACTGGACTTTTTTCATTTGTTGCTCCCCTTTCTGATAATTGGCAATATCTGTTTGACGCCGCTTTTTTGGTTTCTCTGCTTTTCAAAATGAACAGGAAGACTAGAAGTTTTAATTGGTCACGGCAAACAGGTAATGTAGCATCAAATCATAGTGAGGCGATGGCAACAATAGTACGAGACAAATGAAATAGTGATATTACTGTAATATAAAAATAGTGATTGCACGTTTGATTCGACATTAAGCGAGAAAAATATTACAATTTTATTTTTTTATGTCAAGCCAGAAGTGCAAGTTTACAAAACAAAAATATATATAAAGGCAATTCAATTTACAACACATATGTTAATATGATTGTGTAACTGCTTTCTTTGGTGTGCAAACTAATTCATGAAATCTTGAATAATTTCAAAATATATGGCATTGATTGGTTTTTCTGCTCTCTGAAAACTCTTTCAACTTCTTTTTTTTCAAATTACAAAACAAATTGTTAATTGCAGTTACCTTATAATCATATGCTGAAAGTTTATGATGGTAGTGTATAATACAGTAAGTAATCGATCATTGAACTTAAAATAAAATTTCTCATGAATAATGTTTGGGCAGTTGGGCGATTCAAAAGGAGATTTTGAGAGACGTTGCTCTCTTCCGATTCTCCTTCTGGTCCGGTTCACTCCACCTCAATCCATCCAAACATGTACTTCTGTCTAACGAATCTGACCATTGCTTTTTGCACCACCCCGCTACTCCCTTGCCTCGACTCTCCCATCAGATGGGGGTGTTGCGAATTCATTTCACCTTTCCTGTATCTACTATCTCTATATATAAATAAGGTACGTGTTTATAGTTGATGGCAGTAATGTTGTCTCCTTTCTTCTTTTCCCCTTCTTCTTGTTTTCTTCTTCCTCTTCTTCGACCTTTCCCGGTCTTCTCTATATTTCCATCTAAATTAATTAATTAAGCACAAATCTAATTTGAGCACGGAGACTCTCTTGGATCCCCTAGCTCGCCTTGACTCCAACAGCAACAATATTGTTTGTGCTAATAAGAAGAAACCATATCGGCTCACTATCTATCATTATGAGCATGAGCACTGAAAATCATGTAGGCTTGCTATATATCAATTGAGCACGATGACCTGAAGGCTCATCTCTTGTAATCAGGGTACGGTTTTGTTTATTATGTTTTTTCTTGTGTAGCTTTATACAAAAGTGTTCACTTGTAATGGTATAATTGTTGTATGTATGCTTATGTACTGATACGAATTGATATATACAATTGATTTCTATCATGATTAATGAAAATATCTTAAATAAATAAAAAATGACCATTAGTTATATAGGAAACAAACAACGCTTTAAAGATAATTTCTATAATTTATTCCATTTTTTTTTACTTATCACCATGATCATGATTTTTTATTCAAAAATTTAAATTTAAACATCAAAATATAGATCTGAATCATTAAGTTTACTTTATTATTAAGGTAATTTATCCACGAGAAAATTCCCGTCATTTTTATTTATAAACAACATTAAATAGAAATTGCTAAATATGCCTACGAAAGTTAGGTTTTATTAAATCTATCCATACCGGCTAATTATTAGTCGGTCCTTAACTTTTTTTTTTTTGAAAAAAGTTATAATTTTTTTTATTAAATTATTAGAAATATTGTTTTGTGTTTCTTCGAAATTAGATAGAATACTGTATAATTTGATTTATTAGAAAAACTACAACAAATAATCCGGATCAATATTTTTCAGATTTGATTTTTCGCAGCCGTAAGAAAAATTAAATATTTTTTTGTGTGTTATTGGAAAAAAAATAAAAATGTTTTGAATCTTAGTTATTGATTTCGGTTCAAAAGTCACTTCTAGGTAAATATAGAAAATATTTAAATTCTTCTATTTTCAAAAAAATAAAAACTATATCCGCAACTATGTTAGAAGTTTTTAAAACTACGTTCTTTTTTTAGAAATTGAGATTATTTTTTTTATTAAAATATTAAAAAAAACATATGTTTCTTTGAAATTAGATAGAATAATATATAATTTAATTTATTAGAAAGACTGAAACAAATAACTTGAATCAATAGTTTTCATACCGGACTTTTCGAGACTGTAAGAAAAATTGAAATATTTTTTTGTGTATTATTGAAAAAAATTAAAAATGCTTTGAATCTGAGTTATTGATCCCGGATCAAAAGTCACTTCTAGATAAATATAGTAAATAATTGAATTTTTCTAATTTTGAAAAAAAAATTAAAAAAGTAACCGAATATCATAACCAGTTACTTTTTCAATTATTTTTTTAATTTACTTTTTTTCAAAAATAAAAATTTTAATTATTTTCTATATTTACCTAGAAGTGACTTTTCATCCGAGATCAATAACTAAGATTCAAAGTATTTTTATTTCTTTTTTCAATAACACACAAAGAAATATTTTATTTTATTTTACAGCCGCGAAAAATTCGATCTGAAAAATATTGATCCGGATTATTTGTTATAGTCTTTCTAATAAATCAAATTATACATTATTCTATCTAATTTTAAATAAACAAAAATAATATTTCTAATATTTTAATAAAAATAAATAAATTATAACTTTTTCCAAAAAAAAAAAGGTCAAGGACCGGCTAATAATTAGATGGCTTGGGTAAATTTAATAAAATTTAATTTCCGTGAACATATTTGACAATTTCTATTTAATGTTGGATATAAATAAAAATGACGGAGAAAAATCGGGACAAAATAATTGAATGTTTCTTTTGTGTAAAATGCTGTTAGAGCTGACAAGCAGTACCAATCTAATGGAGCACATATAAACTGATAAACAACTAAATAGTTGCCCTATGCCCGAGAAGATAATTTAAAATTTTGACAAACATACTCGCGGTTTCATGCCAATTAATGCACCTGCAAAATTTAATTATAAAATGGTTGCCGAGTCATCTGGTCTATACGGATGGTTTTGTGCTATTTTTTTTTTTGGAAGAATTTCATGTATACACTTAAAAAATCTCAAAATTATGTACTATTTTCTAAAATTTATAATATCACATTTACCCTTGTAAATTTAAAAAATTGACAATTTATTCAATTTATTGTGTTTTCTATTTACATATTTTAAATTTATAATGTTTCCATTTATCATTTATTAAAAAAAAAATGTAGTATGTTTAAGAGAAATATTCAGTTTTCTAATTGATCGGTTTTTTAGAGCAGATAGTGTATTTCTCTGCTTGTAATGTATACACAGCGGCATTTAGGTGTACGCTTGTGTGTATGTGCCATAAGTAGGAATATGAACAGTTTTCCCTTATAACCTGCCAATTACAAGACTACATTTCTTTTAAACATGGTATATAGTTACGTACTTACGTGTTAATTATTTTTATTCTAATAAAAGATAAATGGATGCTCTGTAATTAAGAAAATAATAGAAAAGGACAACATCTAAATCTAGTTGATGGTGTAGATCGGCCTCTACTTATCACTTTATTTGAAAAAGATATAAAAAATAAAAGAAGATGAAAAACAGAAAAATAAAGCATCATATTTTCTAAATTGGAATGGTGAAAAGCTTTTATTGATAGGTTTGTGATTTTTTTTAATTTAGAAAGGTAAATATGATATTATGAATATTAGAGGGGTAATACGTAATTTCAATATTTTTGACGGGTATACGTAAATTTTACTCTCTCTTTTTTAATCTTGAAAAGAAGAAAGTCTAATTAGGATCCAATCGATGATTCTTTCGAATAAAAAAATAATTCGCATGCAACCCTCAAAATATTCTTTCGATTTTCCTCTATTCTGCAGTTAATTTTACAAAGAGTGAGTTGAATTCGAGACCTTGAATGAAAACAAAAATAATAATTTTATTAAATTATTTTTGTCAAATAGAAAAAAAATAATCTTAAATATTCAATGTGTTAAAACCGCAGACTTAATGCAGCGACATGAGTCCTCTCTCTTTACGGAGAAGTCACAAGTTTAATTCTCAAAAATAACATCTAAAAAATGTTAAAGTGTACTAGAATTCTTTAGTTTAAAAAAATATTTAATATGTTTTTTTCTTACAGAAGTTATGAGACACACATCTTGTAAATAAAAGTTTCAATCTAACTTCTTTTAGAACTTGGATAAATTGGATTTTAAAATGAAACATTTTCTTTTAAAAGTTTGCATGCTGCAAATTTGAAAATAAATATTAATTTTTTTAAAATTGTATATAATGAAGAACAACGCAACTACTTGTGTGGAATCTTTGCAGCAATGTATATAGGTTTGTTTGGATGAAGCGAGAATAGCTAGAATAGGAGGCTATTCGGAATAACAATGTGCATCCAAACAACATTTTTGCTATTCGGAATAGTGAGAATAGCTGCTATTCTCTATTCCATGGAAATGTTAGAATAACTACTATTGGAAAGTGTGAATAGAGAAAAAAAATATTTATTACCATCAACACAGTCCCGAAATGACAAAATTGACACCACTTCTTTGATCTCTACGTCATGACAATTTATTTGAGACTCCACTTACCTATCTTTTCTCTTAATAAATATTTTGTTAACACTATTATTTATCAATTATAACTATTCACTATTCCAAATGTACAATTCAAACAACATTTTTACTATTCCAAATAGCACCACTTTTCACACTATTATGAAAACCACTATTTTTATCTACTATTCTAAATTGTAGCTATTGTAGCTATTCTAGAGTGCATCCAAACGTAAAGAGTCAGCATTATTTTAAGGATTACATAACACTTTAAAGTTTAAACACAACGATCACATTTTTGATAGAGGAAAGAGAAGCAAGAAAATACAAGTCCTTCCATCAAGATCAAATAGTTGTGTTTTTTTTTAGTAAAGGTCGGAGGTCAAGCCACCCAACTATTTAATACCTCTGTTATTATAACAAATGATTTCCTCCGTCTGGATTTCTACAACTTTAGAAATATAATATGAAGCTGTGTTTTTGCTACATCATTGACTACAAAATTTAAAATCGCAAAATCATTTATTCAACTATAACCATTTTTACAACAATAAAAAAATGACAGAGACGCGAAAGATGGATAGAGTGAAATCACAAAGTTTGATCGAGATTATAAAATTTATTGAGACCCGTAACTTTGACTGAGATTTTAGAATGATCGATTGAGTGAAATCTCCGAGCAAAATGGTATTTTTTGTAACTTAATCAAAGTTCCAATCAATGAAACGGGCTTATATATTTTTTTTTAAATGGTATTTTTATTCAAAAATAGTATTAATAATAAAGAATAGAGATAGAAACCTGCTAACAATTATTAAGGATAATTTCATCCCTGACACTCTGCCTTACAATGAATGATAGCGCATTATTATATGTGCAGAGTTATATATATATATTATTCGAAATTCACACATATGACATATCCGAATAACTTGTATGGAATCAACATGATGATGTAGTGCGTGTCATTAGTAGACAGGTCAAGAATAAAAATATCCAGATGAGCTAAATTATTTTATCTTAAAATTATATATATTGGGTATAATAAGTAGAACTAGGGTGTTTCTAAGTTCACTAATTTTATCTGTGAACTAAACTCTAAAACATATCGAATTGACTTTAAATAATGAATCTGAATTGTTAAAATCTGTCTATCTTACGTGTGATGTGTCTACATGTAAAAAAAAAATTAAACTTTCGAATTAATTTTTAATAGAGTCAAGCAGTAAAAATTAGAAGATTTATAAATTAATTTTAATGTATTTATTTTTTGAACGTTTTTTTACCACTTGACTCTATACAAAATTAATTTAAAAATATAAAAAATTTGTATATAGATGCATTACTCATAAAGTAAACGGATTTTAACTGTTCGGATTCATCATTTAAAATCAATCCGAAAATTTTTAAAATTAAGTTCATAAAGTGTGTTGGTGAACATCATAGTTCTATACTTCTATTCAGGTATAATAGGTAGCTAGGTACCGACCACGACCGGCGTTCTGTTTAGCTCTTTTGATTTTCTAAGAATTTCCACTGCAGGATATTATGTCGCAACGGCTATATAAATGATAGTGAAGCGGGTATATAATAGACACCTCACGACTCACGACTGCTGGGATCCAGGGACTAGGAATGCAGCTCAACAAGGATTGCTGTTGGTTTTACCCTTTCTTCAGGGTACTGCTGTGCATGCATCCGTGTGCTCTCCAATTAACGCTGAATATTAGTTAAATACTTATTTACCACATGTAAAGCTAGAGAGTTTGATCTGCAAATTATTGATTTTTTTTTTTACCCAGGCCATGTATATCTTATTTGTTATTAATGAAGCAACATGAAGAGCTAGAAAAAAAATTATCCATGGAAACTTTTATTGTCACTAATCAAGCAAAAAAAAAAAAGATGACTATAGATCTAACTTTTAATTTGTTCTTGTCTATCTATCTTAGATTCAAAATAAACTGCATATGACATTAACCACAATGTATAAAAGTTTCTTTCATTTCACAGATTTTAAATTTTATTATTATAAATTTATAATATTAGTCAATAAACTTAGAAGAGATAACATGTATTACATTGAGACTATTATCTTTCAAATAAAGATTGGAAGTTAAGCTAATCAAAATAAATAATTATAAATATTTCTAACTCGTTAATTATATAAAATATATAGATATAAAACAATAAATCGAAAACTGAAATATTAAAGGAAACAGCAGCACGGAAGAACTCAACTAACACAGTGAGATACTGCGATGCAGTGTATTCTTTATCTTTTGACAAGTCAGGCGTAGGTTTCTGTGCCCTTTCGAAGAATCTTTGGTTCGAGGTCAAAAGCCTGGAACCCAGCAGAATCCAATGCATCATCTCCCAAAGTCCACCCCCATGCCCTTCCAACTTTTTCTTTTTTCTTCTCCAAATAATTGCTCTTTTCATTTTTTTTAAACACCCAGACGTTTAATTATTTATATTCATATTGCTGTATTTTTTTCGATATATCAGAAATAAAGATATCATTGATGGAATTTATTTATAAATCTCTATAAAAACTGTAACAATCACAAATTCAGGGGGGGGGGGGGGGGGGGGGGGGAGAGAAACAATGAATCAAATTTATTTAAATAGTTAATCAGATACTGAATAAAAAAAATAATGCTTTAATTTATAATTTTTAATGCAATGAATTATATTTTTTAATCTCTAACTTTTAATCTTACTTACCAATCATAATTCAAAAAATTTATTATAATTTTAGAGGAGATCCTGAGTCTGGTAACAATGCTATGGTTTCTTTAATTTTCATTCATCCTTAAAATTAATGTCATCACAAAAATCTGAAAATTAAAAAGTCACAATAATGCTCTTGTTCCTTCTGGTCTGTCGAAAATACACACCATGATACATGTTATTTGGATTAATTTGAAATCATCAGAAATAAACAAAGAAAGTGCAAACGTTTAATACAAACTTATCTTATATTGATTTTTTCAGTTTCTTCTCTATTCAACAGCCTTATACTCCCATGTGAGATTTTTTTTTTTCATTTTTTAACAAATAAAATATTGTTTCTTAATGAAAGAAATTGATGTTTTTTTATTCAAAAATAGGAAGTATCGGACCACCTTACAATCATAATGACAAAGTTTTGCATAATATTTGTATTATATAAAAATTATTTTTTTTCATACATTTTTGAATTATTATCAAATTCGACGAGTTGTAGAACACAATATTTATTTTATATTCTCTATATAATTTTCCATCTCTTTTATTTACCTTGTAAAAGTATTAACATTTCAAAATCATATTACATTTGAAATAATAAATTATATTGATATTATATCCGAATTGCTTATTTTTTATTTTTTAAAAATATCTTAAATAACCAACTTATTAGTGCGCTCGCAACTTTGTACACGACAGTACGTGTGGCAAAAAAAGCTCTTAGGCCGTGGTTCGATCGTAACTCGCATATGACTCACTCATTACTGGACCGAGTTGTCAACGAGCCAGCTCGCCATTAGCTTAGTTCAGAATTAACGAGTTTAAGCTAGGGCCTAGCTTGCTCACCAGCTCAGCTATGTATCAATTTGTGTACATTTTATACTGTCAAACTCTGTCCAGCTCGGTCAAAAAAGTTTGTAAAATTTAATTTCTTTTTAAAATAAGGTCCAACCAAATTCAGCAAGCCAGTTCGAATTGACTAGTCACGATTTTGAGCTGAGATTTTAGCTCGCTTATTCTAAGCTCTTTTAAGCTCAGTCCAAAATTAACAAGCTGAGCAAAAGCCCAGCTCGTTGACAGCCCTACACGGCAGTGGCCGAACATTCTCAAATTTGTTTGCCTTGGTCGTGCTAATCAGGCAAAGAAAATCTTTAATTACAGAGTACAGCCTCACTATCTGTTGCTATTAACATGAGGATTGATGACATGACAAATTGACAGTCATTAATGAAGGCACGCAATCCAACTTTACGGTAAACAATGCGTTTATTATCAGATCCGCACTACCGAATTTAATCGGACGGTTCTAATCTAGTAAGTGTACCAACACCATAATGAGTCTGTATTTTTAAGGGTACTTTAGAGATCTAATGAGCTGAGATTAACTTACAGTCAAACAATTTAAATTCGGACAGAGATCACCTGCTCTCCGGGGGCAGGATTTTTCTGCCCCCAGTGAGACTGACAAGTGGGTACAGACAGGTTTATAAATTTAAATATTAGCTTTTAGTTTTGGTGTGGCCCACGTTTCAGTGACTCAGGGGCAGGATTTTCCTGCTCCCCGAGGGTCAGAGAATTCAGTCCCTTTAAATTCGGTGCCTACTTAAACATAGGGTTAAATGGACAGTCTAAATTTAATAATTCTACGTCCGACACAAGTGATGATCCGAATTCCACCATATATCACTGTAATTACACCTCTATCCCACAGAATAACCGTCCATAACTTGTGTGTTTTATTATATAACTATCCATTTCATACAAACAAAACAAAATCTAATTAGTAATAAGTAAAGAAATATTAGTACATCCCAAATTCATACAACATGGCGCAAAAAAAATATTTTTATAATAAGCATGAGAATTAAGTTTTTCTTCGTTTAATATCCAAAAAAAAAAAAACTTCCAGCTGGTTCGAATCTGAGTGTCAAAATCATCAAATGAGAGTAGGTCTGATGTCCATCGGACCTATTTTGATTTGATGGATTCAATTACCATTCAATTTTCTTTAAAATTTGTGTTAAATGCTTTGATTTTTGTACATGTCTGTTTCGATTTACGTGCACACATATTTTTAAATTAATTTATTGTACGAACCTCATTCGATAGACATCGGATGGTCGGACCTACTCCATTCTCCAAAATCATAGCTTTTCATTGAGATAACGTAAGCCTCGCTATTGCCCACAAGACTGCGAGAGCAGTTTGAGTCCGATGGGCTCCATAACTGTCTGATCCGTCTTAAGATATGTACGCATAGGTCTTAAAGCAGATCGGACAGTTATGGAGCCCATAGAACTCAGTTTGAGTCCGATGGGCATCGGACCCAAACTGCTCTCCGAGACCACAAGCTTTTCTGAAGTGAAAAAAAAAATATATATATATATATAGAGAGAGAGAGAGAGAGAGAGAGAGAGAGAGAGAGAGAGAGAAGGCAAACAATGGAACAGTGTCTAGTTAACGCATCTCGAGCAGCGGGAATCCAGGAACTAAGGTCAATAGCTTTTACTGTGCACAATGAAACTTCTGTTTGAGAAAATTGTTGACTGCTGGTTTAAAACTTTAAATAGGGTAAATAATTGGATTGATCCAACCGGTCAAATTCATATCAATATCTACCTACTACACCTGCAATCAATGGAGCGGCGAAGACATCCAACTTATTTAATGGTCACATTTTTGTTCCTGGATGTAATGCATGGACATCCAAATTTCTTTGACGACAACAACCACCAATATAAAATTTAGTTGAAACAAAAAGCTAATGTACTGTACAGATGCATTTTTTGTTATTTGTCATTTTGATTAATTTTGTACCAAATTTTCGGTGTTATTTCATCCATTTTTTTTTGTCACCGATAGATTTCAGATGGAATCATTTTCAAAGATTAATTATCAAATAGATTTTCAAATTGTATTAAATCTAATACACAAGTCATCCTATCTAAATGTATAGAAAATATATCTGAATTTATAATTTTTAGATTTTGAATTAATTAGATATCAAATAAGTTTGTTGTCAAAATATTTTGTTTGTTTGTTTTCCAAATAAGAATTACTAATGAAAGATTGTATATGAAGAGCTTAAATTCACTTAACAACTACACAAATTATTAGTTTGGCTTCCTCCATATCTTCTTATTATTGTTCTTATTTTACATCATAATCAATAATATAAAAAATGATACTGTTCTTCCCTCCTTTATTTTGATCATCTCGTCCAAAAAAATTATCACACCATTAATTGCTACTAGTTATAGACATACATACCTATTGACATTTCATTGAATTGTATGGTATTCAAGGATATCTTACAGAGTAATTGAGAAAAGCAAGATAACTCGTGTGAACAATTAAAGAAAGAAACGGCAACATATATATAAAGCCAAACAAAGCAACGAGGAAAGCAAGAAACAAAGGGAAAGCGAAAAGGACTTAGGATTCGCAATACAAACATGTTAGAGGCTTTAAAGCCTATATTTCCTATCAAACTTTCACGGCTTTACCGAAGTTTGTAGCATTAAAAAAATGTTAACTAAGATATTGTGTCCAAGAGATAAACGACGAGAGAACTTTCCCAAAAGGAATTAGACAAGGTGGCTAATTGTGTTCAGCTTTTTAGTGCACACGCCTAGCTAGTGGACTCATGCCCAGATATAGCTATCCATTTTACTTTGCACCTTTTTTTTTTCTTATGAAATTTTACTTTACACTTAAACCTTAAAAAGAGTTGTTGTAGCACATTTCTGTGGTAGTAAGCGAAGTCGACTATGAAAAAATATATATAATATAATTCGTTTTTCTTTTCTTTTTGAAATATTTCGGATCATGACATATTGGTTGATAGTAGGGCTGTCAAAAAAAGCTCGTAGCTCGTGGCTCGCCCGTGACTCACATCTGGCTCAATCGGTAACAGCTTGTTCGATAGTGGACCGAGCTGTTAACGAGCTGGCGAGCTAACAGTTCAGACCAAAATTAACAAGTTTGAGCTGGGGCCTAGCTCAGCTAGACATCAATTTGTGAATTTGTATGAATTTGTGTGTATTTTATACTGTCAAGCTTGGTCCAGCTCGGTCCAAAAAGATTTGTAAAATTTATTTTCTTCTTAAAACAAGGTCCAACCAAACCCAGTGAGCCAGCGCGTAGCTCGTGAGCTGGCTCGTCACGAGTTTGAGCTGAGATTTTAGCTTGCGAGCTGTTAACGAGCTGGCTCACTAACAGCTCGGACCGAGCCAGCTCATTTACAGCCCTAGTTGATAGCAACTAGCAAGTTTTTTTGACAAATGCTTATAACAAATTAATATATATCGTACGTGCTTGTAGGGTCCTCAGTCGTGCTTTTATTTTTCAAATGTTGATAATTTAAAATTTAAATATTAAAATAAAACCGTTAGATTTGATCTATGTCATTTTTCACGATGCTCATATCAAAGATTGTGACATTTTGACTTCATTTGATTGATATCAAGAGCTTACAAAAATACATTGATATAGATAAATTCTGGACATTAATTTTTCAACTTATTGATTTATATAAAAACAAAACAAAAAAATGATAAATTTTAATGTACCTGTAGAAAAATTAATACAAATTATATCTAATGATTTTTATTTTGACATATAAGTTTTAAATTTTAATTTATTTAACATTTAAAAAATAGATACATGATGAAAGCATTTGAACTATCTTCATATTATATTGAGTGAAAATTAAATTCAGTGTGTTCTAATTTTCATAAGATCATGGGTTCAAAATCTAATACATGCTAATTAAACAAGGTAAATTACAAAATTTTAATTCTCACCTTGTCATTAGAAAAATATAATTTCTGTCAACATTTTATCCTGCTAGAGTGCTACTGCTAGGAGCTGATTTTCACCGACTATTAGGCCTCTTTTACTTTCATAAGAAAAAAAAAAACTTATATGAAGGGTGATAAACTCTCTTATGCAATATCTGTACAATATTTTCATAGCAGAAGTATACCTCACATTTCAGTTTTTCATGCCACCTAATTTTATCACACTCGTGAACGAAACTAAAAAAAAATTAATTGAGATGGTGAAACGTAATATATATAATGTGTGCCGAAATTTCTATTAATACAATTCTCAAGAAATAAATAAAAAAACCACAAATTTTGAAGAATTCGATATTTACTAGGGCCACAACAACAAATGGTGGCTCTATTTTTGGAGGCTGCCATTTGTTGTTACGGCCCCTCAAAAACAAAAAAAAAATCATTGTAATATGCTGAGTTTTGGGTTTTTGAGGCCAGCATTTGTTGCTGAGGCCCTGATAAGTATTGAATTCCTTGGTTTCAGTAGTCTTTTTTTTTGGAACGGTGTTAATAAAAATTTCGGTAATGCGTAGCATATGAAATTTGAACTAAAATCTTTACCACTATAAAGTAGAATTCTAGGCAATAAACTAGAAATACACATTTATCATTTTATGAAAAAAGCTAAATTATATAAAAACTTCGTAGATAACAAAATTTAATTTAATCTCTATATGCAAAAAAATATTATCAACAAAAACACCTATTCGCTTAAATTAAAATCCATTCCCGATTGCATTCAATGTAAAACTTGCACTTCAAAATAAATGGGATTACAATCACATTACAATTATTCCTAAATTGAAATTGAGTTGTCACATAATTTGTCCAATAACTCATATAAGCTGTTAAACTATTAAAATTACATCTTCTCATGGTTTTTGTGAAATTGTCAATGCCTTTTTTTTTTTTTTTTTTGAATGCTTTATCATCTCATTTTTTCAATGGCCTGATACAGCACCGCTATTACTTTTTCTATATTAAACCATCAAACTACAAAAGCTAACAAATCTATAACTATTTGGTGCAAGAAAAAATCGTTTCGAAACTTCTAAAAAAACGCATGAAGTAATATAAGCTTAAAATTAAACCAACATTTTTTTATGGTTTATCTGGTCCGTCAATTATCTCGTTTGAAACTAGGAACCGAGAATTTTTTTTTTAACAATAAAATCAAACATAGCATCTCTCTTAGGGGTTCAAACGGATCAGATAGTGGTAAAACTATATCCGTATCCGTTTTTATTTTTCGGATACCAATACGGATCGGATAATAGACGTATATGTACGAATACGGATCAGATATCGGATATCAGTAGATATATACATAAATATTTTCATAATACATATTAGAACTATATGATATACATTAACTATTCGGATATGGATAATTAAAATTCAAAACCATATCTGTATCCGTATCCGTACGGATATTAAAATATCGGATATCCGTATTTAATTTTCGAATCAAATCCGGATACAGTCAGCTATTATCCGATCCATTTGCACGCCTGATCTCTCTCCCTCTCTCCTCTCTTTCTAACTTTGTGCTATTCCATCGCTTTGTTTTGTATTAGCTAATGATTGATTTACATACGATAAAAAAATTATTATTGACACAAACAATTATGTACTGCAGCTTTCGCTCTATAGACATATAATCTACAGTACAGTTTAAAATGAGACCCCAGAATTTTCTAAAATATTTTAGTTAAATTTATAATTTGGTTATTAAAAATTAGTTTTTTGTTGTTGTTTTGGTTGCTCGATAATTAAACTTTTGGCGGGGAATGATTAAGAGTACATTATGTTGACCGTAAGCGGAACTCTACTTTATGTCAGTATTATTTTATAGTTAGTATTTAACAAAAAAGTTGACACTTGCCAACGACATATTATATTTTTATTGGTGAACGGAATTGTTTTCAACAATAATTAGCCAAGAACCTTGATAAAGAAATTCATTCATTATTAAAAAAAAAATGAACAAAGCGAAAGCATCGTGGAATGCATTGTAGATGCTTTCAAATGAAAATTAATATTAAAGGTTTTCTCTTTTTCTTTATAAAAAGTTTACTACCATTTATTACCTTTAGACGAACCAGAGCTGAAGTTTTAAATTGATGGTCTAAAATTATACAAGATGGATCAAAATTTGGCATGAGGCTGTTATTTAAAGCATTTATAAAATCAATTCATAGATTGTGTGCGATATAAGTTTGAAATATTTAGTTAAAAGTACCTAACTAATCACATGACAAACTCCTTAACATACAATAGTTAAAATAACCAAATTCCAGATCAGAAAACAAAGCTTTTACGCTGTAGCTGAATTAAACAAATCAAAAGGCTGTTTAGCAAAATATTTTTTTTTCAAAGAAAAAACAATGAGATGATAACTGAGCATGCAATCAATCTATCTAGACAAGATTTTACACATTTCATATTATCTGACGACATCTCCACATGCATTGATGCTGTACTGGGCCACTGAAGTTTGGACTGTACTGATACAATCAACTGAGAGTACAACTACAATACATCATCATAGACAATCTAAGGGTCAATATCTTGGAATAAATATAAATTGACAATGCTTTTGAGTACAGCAAATCTGTTCTGTTGCGAACTCCAAAAGGAGAAACAATGATATAATGGACGAGATGGACATTGGAATAATGCAACATGCAACAGGTTGCTGGCATGAATGGAGACATATTAATGGTCAATACAGTTTGTGCTTGTGCATATCTTTTCAATTACTTCAACAAGACACGTTCAGTTGATGCTTTTTGGTTGTGACTTGTGAGGACTGAGGAGGACATATCGCCTCAAGGTTTTGTTTGGTTTAAAGCTTCAGGCGATTGTTTATTGTTTGGATTGAGAAGAGTTAGGGAATTTAGAAAACTGATGATTGATGCTGGTGTAAGAAATGTTCTGGAAGTTTCTATAAAATCTTTAAAATAATTTTTTTTACAGGAGGGCTCAAATGCCCCATTGTTTCATGCCCCAATCGTATCCCAACATCTTTATTTTCAATTTCAAAGTTAAAACAGACGATTTAAACCGCACAGCATAATATCCACATTAAAATATGATTGGAGACCAAATTTTATATTTTTTTTAAAATTATTTACTATTTTTTAAGATAGGTACAAAATCATTATTTTTAGATGATCCACAATTTCTTGAAAAATAGTGGTTTGTACATATTTTAAAAAATAGTAAAAAATTTCAAAAAAATATAAAATTTGATCTCTAAGCACATTTTAACGTTGATATCATGTTGAACAGTTCAGATCTTTTGTTTCGACTTTGAAATTGAAGATAAAGAGTTTGGAGGCATTTGAGCCCTCCTCCTTTTACATTATGTGGATATTAAATCCGAAAATTGAAGCTACATCTTAAATACGGTCGGTTTGATGCGACACATCGCGTAAATTAGACTAAAACATAAAAGTCAAGTAATGTACGGTAAAAGCCCCGTTAAACTAACTAAGATGTATCATTTTCGAGAAAAATGAACCATACTAATTTAGATTCAATTTGGTGGACCAACCGAGATATAACTGAAATGGGCCTCCAAAAACACCATAAATTATTTAGGGAATTATTAAAAGAAAAAAATTCTGCACCTTATTATCGTTTCAAAACTGCTCTCGGGTTCCAGCATGTCCATTTTAAAAACAAAATTCGTACATATTTCTTAACATCAGCTACAATATCTACCACGCCTGGGCTGATCTAAAAGGCTGAAAGTAATGCTATGCCAACAGATTGGTTGTGGTTTCTTGAACTACACCCAATTAAGTTATTATCTGACTTGTGTTAGAGGTTAGTGCCAACTAATGGGCTGGGTTTCTTGAACTACAACCAATTAGGTGACTGGATTAGATTAAGAGTGCTGGCCCAATAGGTTCTGGCAAAACTTGCCATTTACCAACCACATTTGGTATCTGCCGATTGCAAATCCAAATTAGTTTTCCTTTCCCAAGAAAAAAAAATATATATATAAACACAATACTGGGAGCATGATTTTGACTAAATCCAATTAGTTTAACCTCTTCATGTACATGTTTGGAATGCCAAACACATGAAAATTGTAAGCCAAAACTGACATTTAGTTAACTAGAAATCTAACCCTAACATAACAAATTATAAAACAAAGGTCAAATTAGTAAAAGCCTCTCTACCTGACTCCTATCCACTCATCCAGTGCTACTTTCTCGGAGAAGGGGTTTGACCTTCCGTTTATGACCCATACTGTTGACCAGATCTTTTCTGATACAAACTGGGAACATATTCACACCAGTCAAGTTTAGCCGTCGCATGACATAAGGGAAGCTCAGCTGGTCCCGCGAGGTGAACCGAACCACCTCATTGAACCACAGGCACATGAATAAATTGGTGGAGGGAGTGTGCTCTCTTACAATTATTGATGCCTCCGCCAGAGCTGAAAGATAAAGAAACAAACTGCATAGTTATATTTTCATTTAACAATACCTCTTTTAACACATAGTTTATCTGGTAAAGTGAGCACATACATTTCTTGTACTTCCAACAAAAATGAAAATCTTAAAACAAACTACATTCGCATAAAAGAAAAATGGCTTCATTGCCCCCCCTCCCCCTCCCACCAAGTCGTTTGTTTCTCATCTTAAAAGCAGAATCCCGCTATTCAATCTAGTTGTCCGATATAAAACTAATGGATTAGATCCATGCTGGTATAAACTAAAGAAAAAAGGAACTCTATAAGATGTCAGCAGTCTAAATCCTGTCCGTTCATTTAAAGTGATGAATGGTTCACAATGGTTGGCAAGGTCCTGTACAATAAAATTTACCTGCGGACTAATTTTAGTTTAATTTGGTTAAAGAAAGAGGAATCTCATTATCAAGAATTGAGAAGTGTTCTGACTAGCAAAGACTAGCAAATACCATGAGATTCCAAAACTAACCTTTTTTGCCATTAAAGCGTTTATCTGCAGGTATACCATCTGACCGATACTGCCTCAACTGCACCTCGACCTCTTCTGGTGTTGCCTTATTTTTTCTGACAATAGCTTTGGCTTCATCATACAGGTTACTTCGGGCCCCATGCTCAGAGATTGCAAACACAGAGCCAGTGCGCCAGAGAAGTGCTTCAAAAACACCTAGCGGGTCCCGTCTGAACTGGGATTTTGAGTCAACCCAGATTGAGTATCTGGCTTCTGGGAATAGCCGGTGGCTCAGAATCTGGTTCATGTAGAGAGCTTCATTTTATTATTCACGAATTAAGAAGCACATATATTTTGCTCAATGATACACTACATTTACCCAAAAACAGTATGATTAACCACCAAAGAGTATGAAAATATTTTGCTATTGTTTGTGCTTTTAAAATTGAAAGTAAACCTCAATTTGACCGATTTAGCATATTGCTGATAGTCCAAATTAAACAGAAAACATAGGAACTAAAAATTGCATAGAAGAAAAAGCAAAAGCATCAGTCACTTTTGGTGCCATATTAACCATGGTGCAGTATAAAAAGAGTAAATCTAGGGTGTGACGTGCTCACCAAGAGAGTTTTGTGAGCACAACTCCAAAAATAGATCGGATTGACTTTAAATGACGAATCCAAACCGTTGAAATCCATGTACTTCGTGAGTGATGCATGTACGTGCAAAATTTTGGAAGTTTCGAATTCATTTGCTACGAGGTCAAGCAGTCAAAGTAATGAAGAAAAATGAATATATAAAACAACTAATAGAATAACTTATTAAAAGATTCATTACTTTGACCGCTTGACCTCGTAGCAAATGAATTCGAAACTTCCAAAATTTTGCACGTTCATGTATCACTCACGAAGTGCATGGATTTCAACGGTTTGGATTTGTTATTTGAAGCCGATCCGATATATTTTTGGAGTTGTGCTCACCAAACTCTCTTGGTGAGCACGTCACACCCTAGATTTACTCGTATAAAAATATGCAATGTTAAGTCTCTCTCCTTTTTTTTACACCTTAGGTATCTTCCCATTTAAACGTTGATCAGAGAATGGGAGGTCTTTGACAACAACAATACGCCACTTTCCAATCATCCTCCTGTCACCAATAACTTTCCCTTCTGATTCCTGACCTGATCGGGTGATCTCATCCCAGAATGCAACGTAACAAACCTGCATAGCGCCATAAAAAGCTACTGAATACTTCTGTTCTCATTAATGATTGAGAGATAGCAGAAGGCCTTACAATAGCTATAACTTGCAAAAGAACCATGCCTTGTTGAAATTGTAGAGAAGTCTGCATTGCTAATCCCTAAATGCAGTCAGCCTCTAACATTTTCCTTTTGTGATTTAAAAAAGGGATCAAGAATAATGTTTGACAAAGCATGCTTGCTTAATTATAAATACACTATCAATCCTTCAGGAAACCTTATCATATATTTAAAAACTTCATTACACATATAAACCTTTAAAGAGAGAGTAACTTCTGTACAAATCAAAATTATTTTTGTTTCCAATGCAGTCCCTTTTACTTTTTACTTGATAGTTTAAAAACAATTACATTCTGAAGAGAGGTATCAGTCATTCCAATAGGTTGGTAGAGATCGTCACCACCACCAAATGCACATGTTGATACCACTGCTTTGCATTTTCTCATATAACTTTTATCCTCGTCAGAAATTATAAAGCCTCCATTCTCACAGTAGAATCCACAATACACCTCAAGTGCTCCTTTCACCTGAAAGAAAAAGAAAATCCATTGGCAATGATATTAAAAAATTAGACTTTTGAATTGACGAGATTTAATATTAGACCTTGAAACTTTCTTCTCTTTCATGAAGAGAAGGATATCCTGTGAAAGAATTGAACCTCCCGACCCTTGTAGCATTCTCTTCTGGACAAGGTTCTCCTGATTTGTAAAATATTCTTTCGGTTGAAATATTGGAACCAGCAGATGGAGGGAAATCAAGACGTATTAGCTCTTCATGACTCAGTATCTTCAGACAAGCTATGTTCAAGAAATTATTCAAACCGCAGTTTATTTAGAAAACAAAAATCGACTATGTACACACTGTTGATAATTCCTTTCTTGAAAAAACATTATGAATACTCAATTCACACTTTAGTATTAACTGAGGCAAGCATTTCCCTTTTAAGGGTAAATGTGTGCTTAGCAGAAGCTTAACTCCCCCCACCCCCCACCCCCTGGTACCAGTAGACATTTCAATTTGCCACTTTCTTCTACCAAAATTGCAGAAAAGATGTTATAAAATAACCGACTAGAAGAGACTTACGTTCTCTCCCACCACGAACAGCTCTAGTGACTGGATCGAGCCGGTTTAGATTGCCAATTGAGCCCTCCAATTCAGGATCCTCTCTTGATCCCTTATCCAAAGTGACCCGACCAATATCAGGTGCTCTTCTCATGTGCTTAGAGACCTTGAAAAAGAGAAATACAGAAGCCGCAAGGAAGAAAACGGGCCACCACCGGATCAGAACCCGAGAAAATCTTCGGAGTGGTCCGGGCCGTGCATTACGTCCCGTTTTGCGGCGCCTGGGCCGAGGGGGCAACCGGACGCGACCAGAGAGGTCGTCTTCGTCGGAGATGGAGATGGAAATGCTGTTGATCATCGGGGTAGGGTTTAGTAGTCCGTTAATAGAAAGAATTAACACAGTCCGGAGAGCAAAAACCGACCGGCGACCCGACAACCGGTTTCATGGGAAGAGAATATATATACCTTTTCATTGGTGTAGGAAGATAGTCTCTCTGGCCTCTTCAACGAGTGTATGTTAACCGCTTTGTTTGTTTTGTGCTATGGTCTATGGAGATGGAACAGCCAATTTTAGGAAATAAAACAGTGACGAAATAGATCGTCCTATAATTAGCGTTCAGATAATTTTTTTCATGATGGATTCGACAAATAAATACTTTTGAAGTTCATAGTTCCCATTATGAAATTAAGCAAAACAGTTTGAATAGTGAGACACTTATTTTCTTGCTCTACCACTCGCAATGTTTCATTCGATCATATTAAGTTAACCAACTGATACAACTTTATTGCTTCAGAATAATGTTAACATGGAATTCTCCTTCAATAATTTATAAGCAGGCATTGCAGAATACGATAAAAAAAAATCCAGGCACGTCTGGAGTTCGCATGGCTGGACACTCCGATACAAATCAAGCAGTGTATTGGTGCTACGTAAAGTTCCAGACCATTCAATCTCAAATGGTCCATCCTGATCTGTCCTGAGCAGCTCCCCAATGTCTCCATACAAAATTTTGAGAGGAGCCCAAGTGCCCAACCCGAGTGTACTCCATTTGTTTCGGCTCACTCGTTTCAAAGTCAGTACATCAATAGCCCAGTAAACATCAACAAATCAGCAACACAAAGTAAACAGCAGTCCAAATTACATTTACTTTTACATCTGGTTTAGAAAGACCTATTTCAAAAGGATGAAACAAATAAGCAAACAAAATGACAAATACATAGACACATCAACGCTTGGAGTACTGAGGGGCCTTGCGGGCCTTTCTGAGCCCAGCCTTCTTTCTCTCGACAACACGAGCATCTCTTGTAAGGAGTCCCTCTTGTCGCAGGGGCTTCCGGTTCTCTTCACTTATTTTAACCAGGGCTCGTGCCACACCTAGACACACAGCCTGGGACTGGCCCGACAGCCCACCTCCATGTACTTTGATAAACATGTCATACTGTTTCTCTAACCCGAGAGCTGTCAGTGGCGTTGTCAGATACCTAAGATACAGAGGGCTCCCTTGGAAATAATCCTGCAATGAAATTAGACCAATTGTTAGCGTCTCATAGATAATATAAGATATATTGTATTAGTTCTGATGAAAATGATCGTGCCTTGGAAAGAAAGTAAAATCAAACTGAACTGGAGGTAGTCCCAAGGAATAGGCACAATCAGATTGAATATTAATTCATTATTTATTTTCCCCTTCAAAGACAATGCAACTTAACTTTCTGCCCTAGGGCTTTCATTTGGGCTTCTGTCATATGATCTTCCTAAACAAACTAATCTGATTCATGTACAACATCCTTAAACCTTACTACGTGCTGTAAGAAAATTAAAAATAGAGAAATTATTTTGTAAGAAACCAAAAACTTATGCATTGTAAGAAATATTATAGAAACAGAATATTGAGTTCTATGTCAAAATCCCTACTTGAAAGTTGTGCTATGGTGCTTTGCTATGTAACCATCAGTTGCATTTCAGTTCTAAATCTCAAATAAAGAACTTGAATGACCAATCCAAGCTGCTCAATGTGATCTACATATCCAAATCTTATACAAAACCAAAATTTACATATTAAGATTTTTACCTTTTTAATAGGGAAAAAATTCACTGATTTAGATAATCTGCACTTTTCAACAGAAATTTCTTTCTTTCTATCCTAAAAAATATATAAACACATTAATTGGTTTTCTACAAGATGCAAGCATATAGATGTAAAATGCCTGGGATTTCCTATTTGAGTTTTGAATAACACAACTATTTAAACCAGCAAGGCCACCTAACAGTTCTAAATTTGGTTATTGTTTACATAAACAAACTAATAATCAAATTAGTAGGATGTTTAAGTGAGTTAAAATTAACTGTAACAGCCATTAGGCTTCACACCAAATTCTACTAAGCTGTCCTAATGTATTTACTTTGCCATTGCAAAATGATAAAGCCAAGGACATCAGCAACCGGTAAAGGCATGTAATGTGGTAATACATGGAACAAGAAAGTATACTGCATGTGGCACCAGACCAATGCCCCAATTCAAGGATTAACATACCACCTTACCAGTACAAATATGTACTAGACCTACCCAAAGCATATAAAATTCATAGAATACCATTTTATTAATCAAAATTGAGCATTCTGCAGTTTGATAATCAACCGTGTGTGCTGGTTCCATAGGTAAAATAACACAATTCTTTTATAAAATTCAAGGCAATATTTATCAAACTACAGTCACAGATACCAAATTTTTCCATAGCATTACCTTGGCATCACGGTAATTGACAATAACCTTGCCATTACCCTCCTGTAAGACTACTCTGGCAATAGCGCACTTCCTTCTGCCAGTAGCGATTATCGGCTGAGCAGCGATACCACCTGGCAATCGAGATTTCATATACTTCTCCACAGTCATCCCCAATGGAAGCTCCGGGATTAAAGGAGTTATCCCGCAGGCCAACTCCGCCGCGTCCGCCAGCATCTTTCCATAGGGCTCGCCGTTCGAGGCTAATGCGGTGACGGTAAAACGGCGAGAGGGAATGAAAGATATAGAAAGAGGTTTCGATTTGGGTTTGTGAGAGAACGAAAGAGAGCTGAAAGAGGATGCGAGTGAAGAGATAGAGAGCGCCATTTTTGCGGTCTCTTGGAGGTTCCCACTCCTCTCTCCTTTATCTCCACCTTGCGGATAGGCTTGTTTGGAGTTGGACACTGGAGAAACTGGAGACGATGAAAACGGGTCGGATTCGAGTAAGCCTATATTTTCGTCAAATAATGGATACCCATTAGTTCGAAAAGAGCAGAAAAGCGATTAAAAGAAGGCCCAATAAAACCCAGATTGTAGTGACAGCCCATTTGTGAGAATGTCAAAGTCTCAAAGAGGCATCCCCATAGATAGATCGGACGGTCCATATGTCGTTAGACCATTGTAACGGCTGCCCAATAATGGTTGGATGTCATCTGACGGTTCAGATATTGTCTCGAACAAATGAGAGCAGCCGGAACCGATCTTAGCTGTTGGTATCTTGTATCTTCTTCGTTTTCAATTGGGAAAAGGAATTGAGGGATCGAGCAAGGGTTTTAGGAGACATGGCACTGACGAATTTTATTCTGACAGTGGTTGGAGTAGGCGCTGTGGTGATGCTCTTGCGCAGTGACGTGAAGCAGTCGGCGACGATATTTCGTCGGAACGTGCGTCAGATCCGACAGTGGCTCGAGGAAGAATCCGCCTCCGCTGCCAAGTAATTCCTCTTCTTTAATTTCGACTTTATTTTCTATTATCTGTTTGTTGTTTCAAGTGCAAAGCCAAAGGGGGTGTGTAATGGGAGCGGGATGCTAAAACAGTGAGGAAGCTTGCTTTGGAAGATTCAGCTTCTTGTTATGCGTATTATTCAGCAGATATGTTCTGGTATTGATTTGGTATGTATGAGTTGACTTTATTAGTTCATTTGATGGAATATTATGTAGTTGACGGCAAGCTAATTAGATAGATGATTCCAATGGACAGAGGTTGCAAAATCAGAATTTTTTTTATATAATAAGACCGGTTTAATTTTGTATTATGTAGCTCTATTATGCTGCCTTTTAGATAATCACTTTGATTTTGAATTTTGCTGATGATTGTAGAAATGCTGAGCGGTCTGCACCCAAAGAGCTGGATTCTTCATCTGTTAAGAAGGATCTGCCACCAAAAGATGAGAAGCATTAATCTGGTCAATTGTTGTTCTCTTTTAGCCTCTTTTTGTAGTTTATGCTCGTGTAACAGTCAGTTTGCACCCTGGAACAAGAGTAAGGAAGAAATTTTGTAGATCTTGAATAAAAGAAGGCTGATGTCGAACAAGCTTTTCTGTAAGTTGAAAGATCTAGTTTTTGTTGATCACATTTTATTTTTGTTGAACATCCCATGGAATGTTGGAAGCGTGGTTAATATTGTAACCATATAGAAGAAAAGAAATTGATAATGGAACTGAAGTTCTGTAAATGTGATTCTTTTTCCACCAATTGTCAACTTTTAACAGCCTGTGTCATCTTAGGATAAAAAAATAAGTATCATTTTGTTTAGTACTTTGCATGCCAGAATTTGGCATTCATGTCAGGGTTCATAATTCATCACTGAATAAAATATATATGCAGAGAGTCTGTTTAACTTTCAAGATTATTTATTATGGACACACACACCAATGCTATATATTGAAGTAAAGACACTGAAATTGTATTCCAGAGAATTTAGAAAAAAGAAATGGAAAATGGAAAATTTGTAGTTCCAGTATTTAGACTGTGGTATCCATAAGTTGCAGAAAAATAAGCCTGAGTTCTATTTCTGACAAACCAGTAAACTGATTGCAGACCAAACTGTACTTTTCGATCTCTGATAATATACAGTAGACATTAAGACATATATGCAACCAGAACCAGGCAGTCAAAACTTTGTTGAAAATTTATGGATACAAAACGACATGTACTCAGGAACAATCACCATTTCACCCAAAAAGAATGCAATAAGAAACCACCTAGGTTATAAATGTCAATCTGCAGACTGCAACACTAAATAACAACATCAAATAATGAAACAAAGGGGCAAGCTGTAGTCCATAGAAAGGCTTTCATTATGCACTGTGTCATCCTGTGCGGCAAGCTGTAGTCCATAGAAAGGGTTTCATTATCCACTGTGTCATACTGTGCGCAGCAGTCGGTTATGTGCCAGGATACAAGAATCAAATAGCCTCTATCATGCCTCTCTCTAGGTCGCATGCCGGTGAGGTTGCCCAGGTCCTATCTGGCTCAAGCTCTAGTCATATGGGTGCACTCGGCTTGCACCGGCAAACAAGCATAAACCAGCATCTACTGTTCCTCTCTTGCTACATTGCCTGCAGGTGGAAATAAGATTATAAAGGTCTGTTCAATAGTTGGGTTTTGTGCTAGGAAACCATAATTCTTAGTTGTGCCGTCCCCCACTTTTACAAAAGTATCAAATGAATATTCTTGTTGATATATTTGAAATAGAGGAGGGTTCCAATGCACCCAAAATTCTATGTTCCCATTTGCATCCAATTTTTTATCTAAAATTGTTTTAAGGAGATTTTGGACTATCCGAGAAAGTGATTTTGTACCTATCTTAAAAAATAGTAAAAAAATTCTAAAAAATCTAAAATTTGGTCTCCAAGCATATTTTATTATGAATGTCATGTTGATCGGTTCGGATTGACTGTTCGGAATTTAAAAATGAAGATAAATAATTGGGTGCAAACGGGAGCATAGAATTTTGGGTGCATTGGAACCCTCCTCTTTGAAATAATAAATAATATAATTTAATTCCTACAATTTTGGTTTGTTGTATGGTTAACATCTCTCGAACTTTTAATTTGATTGCTAGATTGAGTGAAATCTGAAAATTCCTAATAGGAAGTGTTTGGGACACATTATGCACCACTGTAGAGTATGGCAAGTTCTCTTAATTAATTCTGCAGTTTACTATTGTTAGTTGATTTCAAGTAAACATGGTTTAATGTTAATTGAAAACAATAATATATATCAACCAAGTCAGTATGTCGTAGTGTCGTACCATGTGGAGCTGTTTTGTTATGTTGAAAAAACTAGTTATCTTGTGATGTTTTCTTATGATGAAAATAACCAGTAACTCAGTGGATATGCTGTTTTGTTATCAATATTCTCTTGTCAATTTCCATAACTTTTTCCTAACAAATTTAACATAGCAACCGTGATTTAATATCAAAAACTTTTCATATCTAACTATAACTTCCTATGGCATAGGTTTTCATTGTTTTTATCATTATGGCTTCCCAATTTTGTAAAGTTGGTTTCCTAAAATTATGATGTTCAGAAACTATGAAATGCTATGTTGTTGAACGGGCCCTAAGGTTACTATCGGTGCCTGATACACCAATCTCTGTTTTTGTATCGTCTCATAATGGACCTAATCTATACTAGAATATAAGTTTATAAAATATAATTTATATTCTACAAAAAATTATTGGATCTCAAGATACTTGCTCATGCTACGTCACGTTCAACATTTACAATTCAATTTGCTTATTACATTTTAAATTATCATGACGAAAACTCATATATTCTTATTTATCTCTACTTATCTAAAATGGGTTTGTTGTGTGTAAAGTAAGGTTCTAAATAGCAATTATAGCAGCAGTGGGGAGATAAAAAAAAGTTATTACGAATAGCTTAGTTATAGCGAAAACTATCATATACAGTTTTTTTTTTCTTTTCAAAATTTATATTTTATATTTCTGCTAATTATCAAAATGATCAATATTAAAGAATTATGATAATAACTAAATGATAACTATTCTAAGTCTATATATTTTTTTTAATCATAGAAAAAAAGAATCTACAATGTAACATTATTTAATAGTTCATACTTCATAGTATTACAGATTATAATAGAAGAAGAGTAATTAATTTTACTAGTGAAATGAAGTTAGTATACCTATTTGAACATCTTATATATTATAATAATCAAAATCTGCTTTCAATGAAACGAATGACAATAATTTTATAAGTGAATATTAGACGAAGAGCAAGCAAAAGAGAGAATTAATATTTGAATATTTTATGATATAGAAAATGAGAGACTAAATTGCAAATAGAAACAAAAGCACATGGTTTGTTTTAACATACTTATCATAGCAGACCATGTAGCATCAGAAATAGAAACAGAAGCCCATGTAAATTGCAAAAAAAAAAAAAAAAAAAAAAATTGTAGCACAGTGGTAGCTATAGCGCGTAGAAGTAATAACGGTCAATTATTATAGCTAGCGGTCGTAGCTCAATTAGCTCACTTTTATCTCATAACTTAACTTTTATGGTCTGAAAAAACTATAGCGCAGCCTAGCTATTTCGAACTTATACATATCAGGTATAATTTATGTTCATATACGATATATTTATTTCTTTTACCATAGTTGTTGGATCTTAATTTTGATTAGACAGGCATTGTACAATTTTTTTTTTTCTAAATTGAACCCCGCGATAACTGAAAAAGTGTAAAATAAAAAAAAAATTAGAAAGGGTAAACAGAAAGTTTTAGTTTGTTTTTTTAATTGAACCATACAATACATTCAAATTGAGTAAAATAAAATGAAGTTAGAAAAGGTAAACATAGAATTCAATTGGCAGGTGTATTATGCATACCGTACAACACAATAAATTGTTTTGTCAAAGTATAATAAATTAAAAAAAAAGCCATTTTAAAAAAGTTAACTTAAAAAGTATAAAATAAAAAAAAACAATTAGAAAGAGTAAACAAAAAGTTTTAGTGTATTATTACAGCTATAGCAGTCGTAGCTTAATTAGCGCACTTTTATCTCATAACTTAACTTTTAAAGTCTAAAAAAACTATAGCGCAGTTGTAGCTAACTATTTAGAACATATACATATCAGATATAATTTATATTCATATATGATATATTCATTTCTTTTAACATAGTTGTTGGATCTTAATTTTGATTAGACAGGCATTGCACAATTATTTTTTTCTAAATTGAACCACGCGATAACTGAAAAAGTGTAAAAAAAAAACAAAAAACACAATTAGAAAGGGTAAACAGAAAGTTTTAGTTTTTTTTTTTAATTGAACCATACAAAACATTCAAATTGAGTAAAATAAAATTAAGTTAGAAAAGGTTATTCAATTGGCACGAGGTGTATTCTGCATACCGTACAACACAATAAATTGTTTTGTCAGAGTATAATAAATTAAAAAAAAAAGCCATTTTAAAAGTTCCATTACCGGGATTTGAACCCGGGTCGCCTGGGTGAAAGCCAGGTATCCTAACCGGACTAGACGATAATGGATTATTGATTCGTTTCATGGTTTCTATAATTTGTTAGATAAATACGTATAAGATTTCAGTTCCTCAACTGAAATTAAACATTAGGACAAGATACCTCGAATGATTTGGATTTATTTTCATCTGCTGCATCAATCTAATTGGTCCATGCACATCATTTCAACACATCATTAATCAGATAAGATCAAGAAAGGAGATCAACGAATTCAATTACCAAATGATATATATTTTTTTTATTCAAATTGAAATAGCGAATCTAATTCATGTGATGATTACAATTGCATTGCAATTAATTAGATGCATGGAATTTCATTAACGAATTTTGAAATTTTAATTAATGCAAAATAAATGACATCGATAATATGAAAAAAAAAACTTTAATGGCATTATTTTTTTTGGGATTTTAATGCATAAACAAATCAATAAAGTTTTTTTGTTTTAATTGTAGCACATCAAATAACTTCATTTTTCTATTTAAAAGTAAAAAAAAAAATTGCTGTCTAAAATTTTCTACACCAATTTGACATAAAAAAATATTGCCATTGTACTCTATTAAACAAAAGTGAGGCTATGGTACTATGCAAATTGCATATTGACCCGTGCTATTGATTTAAATTTTCGGTTTGAAAGTTCTGAAAATCAATGTGAACCGTTCAACATAGTCTCCATATCGAATATGTACTTGTAAACTAAAATTTTATATTTTTATAATTTGTTTACTATATTTTAGATGGGTAGAAAATCACTTGATCTGAAAATTTTGTATCACATAAAAAAAAAGTGATTTTCTACCCATTTAAGAAAATTTAAAAAATAAAAAATATATAAAATTTAGTTTATAAGTACATATTTATATGGAAATTATATTAAATAGTTCAGATTAGCCGTTAAATTTTTAAAATAAAAATATTAATCCGTAGTACGGACCAATTCATAATATGCATATATAGTACCATAACTTCACTAGTAAACAATCAGCATCCGCTAGTTGTATGAATAATGAGTATGGCTAGTATAACATCAGTGTCATTTCAACCTATATAACACCAACTCCAAAACCTATTGAATCGACTTCCAACGGTGAATCCAAACCATTCAAACCGATCTACTTCATTAGTTGTGTGTTTACATGCAAAATTTATAATTTTTCAAATGTATCAAGTCAAGCGGTCAAATGTGTGAGTTTTTAAGTTAATTTTAATACATTCATTTTTCAACATTGTTACCGCTTGATTTGATACTAAAATAACTAAAAAATAAAAGAAATTGCATGTAAACACATCACTCATAAAGTAAATCAGTTTGAACAGTTTGAATTAGTCGTTTGAAGTCTATTCAATCGATTTTTAAGTTAGTGTCATATGACACCAATGACATACGGTTGAGGGAGTAGGAAGGTGCAAGACATAATGATACTACATGCGATCACTTGCACACATGATTATAGAAAAAAACATCTGGCCCCTTTCCTAACCGCATGGATCTCATATTGGCAAAAATAGTGCATTTTTATGAACCGTGATGCTGTCGGTTCAAAGTGGCACGAACAGAATCATTTTTATGCGCTAAATTTCAACTCACATGTTTGAGCTGCTTGCGTAAGAATCAATTAAGTAGGTAGTTGCCTAGAATTTGTTTATAATTAATTGCAATTATTAAAGTCAATAATTTAGAACTTTTCTTTTCTTTAAAAAAGCACTTTAATGTTAACGATGGAGTTTTAGCAACAACTTTCTATCAATTGGTATATCATTTTTTTCTTGTGAGAAAATATGGAAGTCTCGCCTTTCAAATTTTCAATACCCATGAAAAATATTTTGTCTGAATATTAAACCTAGATGAGGATTATAGTCGGAGTTCGGAGTGTAGAGTCTTCATTTCGATCGGAGTGTGACGGTGAGTAGGTCCGATCGTCAAAACGCGGTGACGGTCGAAAGAGCGGTGACGGTCCTGGAGCGAGATGAGCATTAAAATGTTATGATGATTATGAGTGTATCTAAGTAGGATTAGAAGAGTAGATCTAGAAGTTTAAAAGGTGATTAAGGGTGATTAGAGTAATTTTGAGTAATTTAGAGAATTTAGTGAGAATAAAGAAGTAGATCTAGGAATTAGAGTTACTTGACTCATTATAAATATGATTTTTATCAATCAAATTGTTAGTAGGTATTAAAGTCACTAACCTTCAAAAAAAATATTAAACCTATGAGCTTTCAAATAAAAATTGTTATTTTTAACTATTTTAAAATATCATTTTAAAAACACTTCAATTTCAAATATTTCAAAATTTCAAAATTGAAATATTTTGTGTTTTCTTTTTAAAAATTTATTTCTGAGATTCATGAGAACTAGCATTTAGTCTAGTGGCAAATGCAATGTTCTCACACAGCATATTTGAAACCCGGCTGAAATATCTGTCGTGAATATTTAGTAGTTGGAAGGCTTGACTCCCAATTCTTTTCTAAAAAAGGTTCTGAGATTGATATTCAAAATTCAAACAGCTAACATGACACTTTTAAATTTAAAGATCTCAACTTTTATATGACTATAATATATAGATTTCTATATTTTAAATTTTCAACTTCCGAAATTTATTCTTATAAATGTAATTAACAATATATATATTTACAAAATACTCTTCTAAAACTCAAACGAAAAACTTGATAATTATAATTCGAAAATTGAAATTCCATAAATTCTTAATTTAAAAAGAACTACATGGCCAATATATAAAATATGAATTTGCAATTGTATTTTGTTAATTTTAAAAAATAGCATCAACTACCACTTTTATATTCCCAAAATTTAAAATTTAAAATGGCAATCCTAGAACTAGAAGTATGAACGGCGGTAATTCAAATTAAAAAATTATGAAATTACAAACATCGTATATGTAAATTTCAAAATTCAAATTTTGATTGAAAAATAAGTGAACGAGAATAACAAAGGAGAGAAGCAATGAAGAAGTTGGAGCTCGTGGGGAGAATTTTTTGTTTCAATTATTATAAAAGAAAAATGTTTTGTAAAATTTTCCGGATATCAAATCATATATATGACTCATGCTTTGGCATACTTTTGAAACTTTTTTGCATAATAAGCGCATGTTTAAGTGTAACGCCATCTTTCGAAATTTATTTAATGACATTACGTCCCTTTCTTCGGTCTTTTCAAAGTATAATCTAGCATTTCCTTTTTTATTTTTTTTGCAAGGATGATACTTAATATTTCTTCAGATCTCTCGGCTCTTCCTTCTCGTGGGGTAAGGAGAATGAAGGAAAGAGTAGGAACCGGAGTCAAACCGAGTTGATCGGAGTTGAGAGTGTGATATTATCGGAACTCGGAGCACAGAGTATATACTTTTCTCTCGAGTGGAGTGCGACGTCGGTCGAAAAAAAGCAGATCTAATCATAGAGAAGAATGAAATTAAAGTAACAAAATAATTAAGAGTATGTATAAGTAAGATTAGAGGATTATAGTAGTTTAAAAGATTTTGTTATAATAAAAAAAATAGATTTAGGAATTTGAATCATTTGACTTGTTGTAAATACATTTTTATTAATAGAATCGTTAATAAATATTTAAAGTCACAAATTAAAAAAAAAAAATCTTCAAGTAACATAAAAGAATACCTCACTGCTTCAAACATGAATGGAGTCAAATATAAATAAAGATTATGAGTAGTTTTTACATAGGTCGATGAAAAATAGATATCTTACCAGAGCTACCATACAAGACCGAATTCGATCAACAGATCTCGGGATCATTATATCATCTAAAAGATACATTTCGTGTTTGAATTAAATTATGCCATCTAAATGAATTTAAATGCTCTTCGTGTAAATTTTTTATTATCCATATATGATACGTAATAAGTAGTGTTGTAGGAGGAGATCAGCTTTGATATAGTAGCAAAGGTAACACTCTTTGTGTAGGAAATTGCAGGTTTGAAATTCGAATGAAATATTTTTTATAGATATCAAATTGTTTAGTGATTTGAAACTCCAACTTTTACTTAAAAAATAATATTGCAAAAGCAAAATGTGTGTCTAGTGAGATTTTAGTATTTTAGCTTTGAAACACTTATGAAGTTTGTTTTAAATTTACTCAACTTAAAGCAACTTAAAATTTCATTTAGAACTTAATATTGTAAGCATTAAAACATCAAAGCACTCAACAAGCACATGATGGTTTTTAATTTTTTTTTTAAAGACTTGGTAGCGTGGTGGTTTTTATATTATTGGGCTTGATTTCAATATTGAAAGCAAACCCTGTAATTTTTGGGATTGGAATAAAATTCAAATTCATGAACTTATTTTAATACAAGGAATAATATGCTATGGGTACGTTTGCCGAAAGAAAAAAAAATGAAACACAAATTGGACCCGCAGTTCCCGATTGTGCGTGCTTTTGCCTGGGGAAGCTAGTGCCAGAACCTTCCCAATTACGCTCTCTTCCCTTCGATTATTGTAATATTTAATTTATATTTTGATATTGTAATGACAAGTAGGCTAGAGTTTTCTTTAGTTCATGAGTTCATCAATTTTTTTTGTGTACTTAATTCTAAATCTATTGAGTTGGCTTCATATTACAAATTATAACTGTTGAAATTCATCTATCTTTCGAATGATGTATCTATTGTTGTTGTAAGCAATCTTGTGTGTTTTTTTACTAATTTGCAAAATATATACACATTGAATTTTACAATTTTTTTGTTTGAGATGTATGCAGGTTAAATTGTTACGTCCGTATGTCAAAGCAAGTTAAATATACATATCATGACAAGTTGGTGCGATAAGTTACGTCCGAAGGTCAAAGATACATAAACAAGTCGGCGTGACAAGTTGTGCAAGATAATAAGATATATGATTTCCTTGAGCTATAAGGAATGATTCGATACAAATAATCTGATGAAAGATTGAAACGAGCCATTTGGAATGTCAGATATTGACAATTATGAAGATCACACTTTACCATTTTGTTTTATCAATTTCAATTTTAATTTACATCACACTTTACTATTCGAGTCTAGCCGTTGCAATGCCGGAAGCCATAAGCATGAGCTTCATACCCAGCATAATTCGATATAAAAAATAAAGTAATCGAAAGCAATTTGATGGACAACTGCATCAAAATTTGCACGAACAAATTCAATTTTGCATAGATAAAGTGTAGACGAATTTTGATGCTAATCTAACTGTCCTCATTTAAAAATCGGAAATAAATCTGCTGCGATTCTCTGGAATCGCAGGGTCCTGCTTGTCCAAATCAAACCATTTATTTTTTTGAAATGCACGAATCTCAAAGCAGTTGATTTTTATGTACGAATCGTGAAATAAATTAATGGTTTGATTTGGACAAGCAGGACCCTGCGATTCCAAAGAATCGCAGCAGATTTGTTTCCTTAAAAATCGCCATGATACGGATTAACAACAACGTCTACCTATTTAAATTTCTTAATACTATTTCCGAAAGAATATCGAGACACGGTAGCACTGATCTCTTTAATTTATTGAAAGAGACTTGGAGACCCCATTTCCCATTGTTAATTATTTTTCCTTGTTACCTTTTAAATATTCTTAATGGGAAGAATCAGTTCGATTCGAAAACTAAAGTACCTCTAGATAGAGAACGATTTAAATTTTTGTACCATTTGGCGTCAGTACGCTTTTATTGCCTTTCTTTTGCTTTTAAGTCGCACTTATTTCGGTGAATGCAGCTGCAGCCTCCAGGCGTTTCAAATCAATGTTTTCTCAAAAGAAAAACAAGTATTTCAGTTTTCAAATCAAAACTTCTTGTCCGAAAATGAGATGGCACCCGTCTTTACTGTCCGGGAATAGAATCTTTTGGTGCGTTATTTTGTGTGCATCGGACGGTTTTAACATTCATCGAGATTCATCTCTTGTCAAGTTTATTTTTAATAAAAATGTTTCGGTCGTATGTTCGAAATTCTATTGTATTGTTATCAGGGTTACTTGAAAACTTTAATTCTTATCTCAAAGAAAATCCACTTACTATAAATCATACCGCTGCAAACAAGCACGCAATATTGCACATATGTTAAATTTGAACAACATCCAAGTACTAAAGAATATAAATGCATATGATTTAATTCCAATTGTACGGCGGTAACATTGACATACTCAATGTCATCAAGATAATAGAAGTAACTGATAACAACTGACATTTGACATCCATATTTTTTCTTTAAAAATTTGTGACTTTAAATGATAACTAATAAAAAATATATATACAACAAGTCAAATAATTATAAATTTTAGATTAAATCTTTTATTTTTATAAAAAAATTATTTTTCTAATCTTACTTATATACTCTTAATAACTTTATTACCTCTCCGCGATCGGATCCGCTCTTTCGACCATCGTCACGATCCGACGATCATATATGTTCACCGCCACACTTCGATCGAGATGTAGTAGACTCTACGCTATGAGCTCTGACGATACCACGTTCTCAGCTCCACTCGACTCGGATCCCTCCCTTCTCCCTCATTGTCCTCTCCGCTCGAAAAAAGTAGAGACGCGAGAGGAAAGAATATCAAGTCTAGAGGGAAGGAGAGGTGTGGCTCACCTCCTGTGGTAGATCTAGAATTTGGTTTCTTCTTCTTCTTCTACTAACGTCACACAACAACTTTGTTTATGAAAGATCGCGTTTCCAGTTCTGATTAGTTGACTTTCACGTCTAAAAGATGGCTTATTATAATTATCAAGTAAAAAAAATTGTAAATTTAATATTTAAAGTTTGGCTCAGATTGTGTATCAAATTTGTTGTAATTTAAAAATTATTTAATTTCAAATCAGGTTAATAAAACTGAAATATTAAATTTCCACATTATACAATGGATGATCTATCGATTTTCAAATTCATCAAATTTAATGTACAACTAATGCAAATAATTAATAGAGAGCATATCTATGTAGGGATGTAAACAGTCAGATACGGATAATTAGTTATGAAACTATATGTTTATATCCTTATCCGTTATAAATTTTCAGATATGAATATGAATACAGATAGTCTCAAATACATATACAGATCAGATAATTTAGGTAATTTTCCGAACTCGGAACCAGATGAAATCAAATAATATCCGACCTGTTTACACCCCTATATCTATGTTTACTCTTTTCTTTTTGATAATTTATTTTAGTTGTCATAATTATCTAATAAGTTTGTTGTTATTATAAACTAGAGAAGGATTCAAATGCCTTCATTTTTTGTGCCTTCACCATACCTCTATTTTTAAAACATTTACACCTCTAAATTTAAAATATAAATGTCAAAATAAAACTGTTAAATTTAATCTATATGATTTTCACTTTGTGCTCATAAAAAATTATCACATTTCGGTTTTATTTTTCTGTGAATCAATAAGTTGAAAAATGAACATCAAGAAATTATACACATCAGTACATTTTTACAAGCTCTTGATGACAAACACAACAAAATTGAAATGTCATAACTTTTTACACATGCATAGATAAAATAATATAGATCACATATAATGATTTTATTTTGACCTTTTAGTTTTAAGTTTTAAGTTATTGAAAAAATAAAAATAAAAATATAATAGAAACACAAAAAATAAAATTATTTGAACTCTCCTCAATAAATTATCCTATGTAAACTTAAGATATTTGGACTGGAAGAATTATCTACGAGTGACTTTTCTTTGGATTTAAAAAAATTGAGCTTCAGAAAAGTCGCCTCTTATTCTTGGTTTTTTTATTTACAATATATTTTCATACAAAGCATATGAACATGCTTAAATATAAAGTTCATATAGCTCACTTCTTCTTTTACGAAGTAAGAGATCATGAACGTATGCACGTGTAGAGGTATTTAGCCGAGGAGGGCTCAAATGTCTTCTTGATTTCGTTGATTCTGTTCTTCAATCATATTTACATTTTTATTTTTATTTTTAAAATTCAAATAATCAAGCTGAACCGTTTAACATGATCTTCATATTAAATTATTTTTGGAGACCAAATTTATATTTTTCTTTGAAATTTTTTAACTATTTTTTAGATAGGTGCAAAATCATTGTTTCAAAAATCCTCGACCGTCCAAAAACAATGATTTTTAATCTATCTAAAAAATTGTAAAAAAATATCCAAAAAATATATAATTTATTCTCCAAATACATATTAATATAGAGATCGTATTAAGTGGTACATATTGACTATTTGAATATTAAAAACAGATATAAGGATGTGAGTCATGACTGTGGCACGAAATTAATAGGACATTTGAGTCTTCCACGCATTAGGATTTTTTTTTCTAGCCAACTATGCTATCGATCCATCTTAGAAAGAATGTAAATTACCCTGCTCAATTGAAATTAAAATTAAATATAAAAATGAAGCTAACATGCATGAAACTTATTGAGGACTAATTAGTGAAGATTATCTCGGCTTTTGAGAGACGAGAACTGAATTTTTTTTTTTTTTTTTTATGAATCATAAATACAAAAATCAATTTTAGGGATCTAGTATGCAGGGCCAGTCCTGAAGATTTTGGGTCCCAGGGCGGGAGAAAAACTTGGGTTCTTTATATATACAATTTTTTTATGAGATAAACTAATACACTTCTATAAGTACTTCAACACTATATGTTTATAATTTTTTTTTTTGTATTTTCAAAGTTCAAACAATAGAACTGAACCGTTCAATATTATATCCATATTAAAATGTACTTGAAGACTATATTTTATAATTTTTGAACTTTTTTTACTATTTTTTAAGATAGATAGAAAATTCATTAATTCAGAAGATTCTGGACCATAAAAAATAATGATTTTCAGCCCATCTTAAAAAATAGTAAAAAAAATAAAAAAAAATGGGATAAGGTTTGGTCCAAATGGCTTTGGACCCGACACCATCAAAAGCCTCTACAAATAGTACAATTAAGGTCCTAACAGTCGATACGAACTGCTCAACATGATTTTCATATTAAAATGAGCTGAGAGACCAAATTTTATATTTTTTGGAAATTTTTTATTATTTTTTTAGATACGTACAAAATCACTGTTTTTGTACCATTCAGAAATAGTGATGTTGTACGTATCTAAAAAAAATAGTAAACAATTTCCACAAAACATAAAATTTGGTCTCTGAGCACACTTTAATATGGAAATCATGTTGAGCGATTCGAATCGACTGTTCAGACTTTAATTGTATGATTTTTAGAGGCTTTGGACGGTGTCCAGTCCAAAGCCATTTGGACCAAATATTATTTCTTAAAAATATGTAAATTTGGTCTCCAAGCACGTTTTATTATGGATATCATGTTGAACGATTTGGATAGACTATTTGGACTTTTAAAACATAAAAGCGACTTATAAGCATATGATGTTCAAGTATTTATAGAAGCCTATTAGTCGGTCTCATTTTTTATTTATTTTTAATTATACATAATTTTTTTTATATATATACAAACTATTTTTTTTTCAGGGGCCTCTTGAATCTTGATGTCCGGGGCGGTCGCCCTGGCTGCCCAGCCCCAGGGCCGGCTATGCTAGTATGATTGATTAGTTTTTTTTTATAAAAATCATAAAAAACGAGCTGACAACTTGCCTCCCTGGAACGAAATAGCAATCCGTTCTACAAAGAGAACGAGTTGATATCACGTTCTGGCTTTTTTTTTTGTTGTCCTTCCTGGAAAGATTCCCTTCACTTTACGGTTTGAGATTACCTCCCAGTTTCTTTATAATTCGAGCTGACAGAGGGGGCCGTATTATTAGGCTTTGAGATTTGTGCCAAGTTAAAAAGAACGGTCCAGATCAAGTAATTGTAATAAAGTTTGTTTTTCGTTGTAGTATTTTTTTGGGCTGAGGGAACGAGTAAGAGTCCGTTCTTCGACCAAATTCTGCTCTTTCAGATTTTCTGTGGCAACAACTACTTTGTACTGCGAAATTTGTCAAGAATGAGTTGGCAACTCGTTCTGTGAGGGGTGGAAACGAGTTGCTAACTCATTTTTTATGGTTTTTATAAAAACTAATCAATCATACTGGATCTCTAAAATTAATTTTTGTATTTATGGTTTATAAAAAAAATTCACGAACTCTGCCACACTATGGAAAAAAAATATAAATCAGACAATATCAAGTTGATTATGAAATAATTATCTTAGAACTTCGTATCATGGAAAAGCTATTCAATTAGCACAGATGCCTCGCATGTCACACTATAGTCTACCGATGTTTCATGTAATGAGTTGCCAAATGCCTGGCGCCAAACATATAATTTAACGGACACTATATAGTTGTTTAATTCATTTAAAAAACAACTAACTGTTAATGATCTATTCACTCAAACTGCTATATATATATAAAAAAAAAAAACTTAAATCCGCTAACAATAAAAACTTCATAGATTTTGTACAATTGCTTTACTGTATGGTCCCATGAAAGAGCAAATAACCTAATTCATTACTGCTTCCCCCAATTTAAAACAAATTGGATCATTTGGTGTCTCTTGCATTTTTACACATGTTAACGTCGGACTTAGAAAGTACTTTTTACACTGCTATATAATGAAATTTATTAAATTAAGATCGGATTCCAAGAAAAGTTTGGTGAACTGGCAATCTTTTAAGTTGCACGGACTTCAATGACACAATTTTTTTTTTGTCATAATTTATTCTTCCCATGTAAGAGATCCCGTTTGAATTGAGAGAGGTTATGAATTTTTGTTGGGGAACTTTTACGCCTTTTGTTTTCAGCAAATGACCCTTTTTCTCAATTAAATTAATCTTGATCAAGGAATAAAGATGAAAAGCAACTTGCTTTTAATAAGCGAGACAACTATTTTGTTGTTTCTTCTTGTATTGATGAAAATCTTGAAGAAATTGATTAACATTTAACAATTTTTTTGGAAGAAAAGATAAACCTGCTTCACATGTCTGTTTTATCATGATTCATTAACAACAACGCCGCATTAAAAAGATTACGAGCCATCATTCAGTTTGCATTTTATAGTTAATAAATGATGCACAAGAGAACTATCTCGTAATAAAAAATAATAATTAATTGTAAGTATGAAGGTGATACAGAATTGATTGGGGAGATGATTGTTAAAATTTCCGAGTCAGAAAAAGTCCCATCCTTTCCAATTTCGTGTTTATTATTTATTATTCTTTTGGCTACATGTTAAAAAAAACACCTTTTAGACTTATTAGGACCACTTCCTGTTAATCGTATCTCAATTCAATAAATGCAAAATCAATGCACCATAGACCATCTTCTTCATTTTTCTGAAAAACCACTATACAAAATCTTCTGTGGGGAAGTAAGTAAATAGTTTAAATTAATAGAATTATAGAACTACATAAGCCATAAGCATAAATCATGGTTCCAGACTCCAAACAAATTCCACAAGGCAGTCTTTAGTCAGGACTCAGGACTCAAGAGTCAGATTCAGTACAGGCTGCTTTTTTTTTCTTTTCTTTTCTTTTTTTTGTTTTTGTTTTTTTTTTTGTTTTTTTTTGGGGGGGGGGGGGGGGGGGGCGGGATATTTACTAAGCAATTTATGGATTAGTACACTTGATAATTTTTTTATCTACATAAATTATTAAATTTAGTAGTACGGAAATAAAGAGAGTGTATTGTTTTCAACAAATATAGGAATATCAGATTCATTGAGTCTGATCCAATATTATAAATATGACTCAATAATTCCTATTTAGTTCTAACATGATTAAATGTGGCAACAAAATTGTTTTTCTACCGTTTTTTTTAATTAGACTTGATGTGACTACCACATTTGATCATATTAAAATTAGATAGGAACTATCGAGTCCGAGTGAGGCTATGGTACTATGCATAGTGCGGATTTGTCCATACTATGGATAAAAAAAAATTGTTTTTTAAATCCTAACGGTCGATCCCAACTGTTCAACATGGTCTCCATATAAATATGTACTTTGTAAACTAAATTTTATATTTGTTAGAATTTTTTTTTACTAATTTTTTTAGATGGATAGAATATCACTTGATCTTAAAATTCTAGACCATAAAAAAACAATAATTTTTTATCCATCTAAAAAATAGTAAAAATTAAAAAAATAAAATAAAATTTAGTTTACAAGTACATTTCATATGAATACCATGTTGAACGGTTCATATCGTTTGAATTTTTAATCAGAAAATTTAAGTCTATGGCGCGGGTCAATATGCGCTATGCATTGTACCATAGCCTCACTCACTGAGTCCTATCCATAACATTGCATCAGACTCAATAAATTCGATTTTTTTATATTTATTGAAAATGAGATACTCTTTCTATTTCTGTACTACTCAATTAAATAATTTCTATAAATAAAAAATTTCCCAGTATGCTATTGTGAGCCCTACACTACTATAATTTCTAGTTCTCCTCTCTTCCATTTCTCCCTATGTCCTGACGTATAGGGCCCACTAATATGAACTTCTTCAACATTGTGAGAGCTGCTCATAAGGGTACTTGTGGGTCTCTAAGTGAGACAGCACAGTGTATGGTCCAGAGAATCACTTAACATACATACAATCTAGATGTTTCTTTTCTGAAACAGATGGGGGTTTTCAGTTTTGGCACCACAGTAAACCCGTTGTAATTTGCAGTTTCATGTCAGTCAGTGGGACCCACAGGTAACCTTCATGTGGTCTACCACGATTCCTTTAGACCAGGTCCGACAAAAATAATTTATCATATATCTCGAAGGACATACGCTGATACGAACACCCAGAACTCTTTTGTCTTTGTTTCCCTCAAACTTGAGCGGTATAAAGAAAAGATAATCACAAGATATATATCAGTATATCACAGTTCACCGAGACAGAGAGAGGAGAGAGAGAGAAAGAGAGACATGATTGCTTTGGAACAAATCTGAAGGAAAAAGTAAGCACACTCTATCTGGTAAAGCTTCTCTTCTCTTTATTTCGACCTTTATTTCTCTTTCTCTTTTTCTTTCTCTTTGAGGAACCTCTTTATTTCACTTTCATTTAAATGGAGATGACATGATGAGAAAGCACCGTGCATGCAATGTCGCATTCATTTCTTTTGACCAGTACCAGTTTTCCGTTCCTTATTAGAATTTCCCACAGAGTGAAAGCGATGAAACAGAGTAGCTTCCTGTAAGCGGAAGGAGAAGTGAAGTGAGTGGTCAAGGAGATTTAAAATTCTGGGAAATTGGTTTGGTATGTTATTTTGTTTATTTTTATCTCTGAGTTTTCATGGTTAAGTATGTACGTGTTGGTTTGCTTCAAGGTGGATTATTTTACTTTTAGCCTCCCTCTAGATTCTGTTGTTTTTTGGTCTATAGTTGTTTTTCAATGGAGAATTTACTGAAAATTAACTAACAATTCTACCAAAACTAACATGGCTATGTATTCTTATCCTTATATTTTCAGGTAACAAGGAGCTACCTCAAAGTTGAGCCCTGGTTCGATTCTCTTGAAGTAAAAAGCATCGCAGTTATCCAATTTCAATCTAGTACATATTACTCCATAGACAAAATTTGGAGGAAAAAAAATGGCAGATTTTGCTGTAGAACTCCGTGCACGGCACACCAAAATACGTAATGTCCCAATTGCTGTAACCCCAGAAGGATTCTGGTGTTGCCCTTCTCCAGCTGTTCTTCAAAAAACCATGAAAAATCAAGCACCACAAACTAAACCTCACAAAGGATCCCCACTAAATTCAAAGGCTTCTTCAGTTCAAAGAGCACCAACCATTTCATCAGAGAAACGAACGATTGCAAATTCAAATGTCGAGAACCCAAATTCCTTGGCAAATTTATCTAAAGTCACCGATAAGCCCCAACAGAAGCACAAGATTTCAGTGGGGTTTGGGCAGCGTGAGACGAGCGACTTTAAGGTGGTTTTGCACGGAAAAGATGGCTTTGTGGTGAAAATGAGTGTGCATAAAAATGTTTTATTGGAGAATAGCAACTATTTTTCCCAGAAATTTTCTGAAAATTCTCCGATGTCTTGTGCGGAGATACCGGACTGTGATGATGTAGAGATTTATGTGGAGACTGTCGGGTTGATGTATTGCAAAGATATCAAGCTTAGATTGGTTAAACAAAGTGTGCCTCGTGTTCTTCGAATTTTAAAGGTTATTTCTCTAGACAATATAATTTAAAAATTATACTTCCTTAAAATTGATCCATAATATTTATTAGTATGGATATTGTGATAATAGCTCCTTTGTTTGGTATTTTTGTTGGTTTGTGCTATAAGATATATAATATACCTTGATACTCATGTAGGCCAAAGTTAGTTAGCTAGTTATGATCATCCACCACAACTTGCATCTAGTAGCAAATGCTTAGTGGAATGCTCAAATTAATATATATATATTTAAAGGCCCCACTAATTTGCTCCCTAATCTGTAAGTCTCAAGAAGAGACCCAAATTAAACTACCGAGTTTCTTGAACCCCCTATGCATATAGAAAAAAGTTTTGTTCAACACAGTTTTAATTCTGATTTCAGGTTGCCGAATCCCTTGGCTTTCGTGCATGTGTTTTATCATGCCTAGATTATCTTGAAGCTGTTCCTTGGGTAGGAGACGAAGAGGAAAACGTAATTTCATATTTACGCCATCTCCAAATTGACTCCAAGGATGGTTATGGCATTAGCCCTTTACTAAGAAGAGTCTCATCCAATACACAAAACAATGCACCAAATAACACATTAGCCCAAATCATAGAGCTGGTTTTAAAAAGCACCGAGGATAGAGCCAGGCGTGAGATGAAATTAGTTGTCTCGAAACTTCTAAAAGAAAACAATAGTTCTACTAGCAGGGCTATCGACATATCCACTGAAACCTTGTATGACTCATGCAAAGTCTGTTTGAACTCGTTATTGGATCGATTCAGACAGGCATCTGAGCCCGAATTTGCAAACCAGACAATGGAGGTCAGAGACCCAGTAAACAGGGGGATTGTATTGGAAGTCGATAACCTACTTTGGTTGCTTGAAATTCTGTGTGATAGGAATGTTGGTGATAATTTTATAACAATGTGGGCTGGCCAAGATGAACTAGCAAGTCTCCACGCGAAGCTACCAACCATGTCACGCCACCTTGTCAGCTGTGTCACTGCCAGAATTTTTGTAGGTGTAGGAAAAGGAGAGGTTCTTCCCTCAAAGGAGACAAGACAACGACTGATACATGTTTGGCTGCAACCACTTATAGATGATTATAACTGGTTGCAACATGCATGTAGGTCGTTCGACCAAAAGGTAGTGGAAGAAGGAATCGGAAGAACGATACTTACTCTTCCATTGGAAGAACAACAAAGTATATTGCTTACGTGGATGGGCCGGTTTCTAAAGGCCGGTGATGCGTGCCCTAATTTGCAAAGAGCATTTGAGGTTTGGTGGCGAAGAACCTTTGTTAGGCCATTTGTTGAAGAAGGTAATAGAAGTTGATCGCACTAAATTCGGGGCAAATGTTGGTAAAGATGATAATTAATGAAGTGAGTTCGGATTAGGATTTTACCATGTTTTGTAATTTGTCTGAGAATGTGTGAAATTTCTCTTGGTTTCTTTTGCTGATCTCTTCTCTAAAGCTACCAAATTTCAATTGAGATTGATTAGTGATGTATCTTTAGTTCCCATTTCGGAAACAAAAAATTATGTATCTTTAGTTTTCTTGTGTCAGTGGTTATTACCATTTAATCCTCTCTCAGTCCAATTTTCTATGTTTAGAAATGTAAAATTTATTTTGTGGACAAATCACATGAATGGACATGTGCTTGAAAGTTCTCTCATGCCATTTCTTCTTTTGTTTGATGACGTTAAAATAATATGTAGAAGTTGTACCAACAATTGTTTTTTCGTATACGTTGAACTAATACCAAATTGGGCCAATTTTGTAAATTATCTGCTCCCCCTACTTTGGTGGGTCTAGGCCCATAAATATTTTTTTAACAACAAAAGAAGAAACCGACGAATAAATGCATTTTGTCTTCAAGGTTCCACAGTCTCCCCTCCCGGATAGTAAAACGGGTCGATTATTTCGTAAAAAAATCATTCGTCACAAAATATCTACAAACATCGAGTCGCATAGTTGGTATAAAGCCTAGGGGCTTGTGGAGCGTAAACTTCACATCAGTCTCTCTTTCCCAATTGCTGATTGATATCTCCCCCCCCACCTCCCTCTCTCTCTCTCTCATGGAGGGATCACAAAAGAGTGGCTAATCTCAATTTACCGTAACAATTAATTCAGCTGTGGGCTCGGTTAGTTCCATTTTCACACTATTTCACTTCAAGCACAATGGTTGTTTTTTTTTTTTTTTTTGGGTTTCGCAGTTTACTGAGCTGATCTTACATCTCTGCCGCAAGTCTAAAAGGAATTTTAAAAGTTGAATGCGACACAGCTCCTTATGGGCCTGATTAAGTAAAATTACAAAATCACCAGTTTTATTTTTTTTAATGTTTTTGACATAGCTTTCATTTACCAGGGTCTCTTCCGTAATGTTTAGTAATTGTTTTGAAAGGAAGGGTGCTAACTGTGAAACTTCATTTGTTTTTCTCTAATATTTTAATGTTTCGTGATAAATTGGCGATGTTGCGGCCGAAAGAGAAGGCTTTGCTCTGTCTGTAACTTTTTTGACTTATTTACACGGTGCTGATTCTGATACTCGTCATCATTCTTGTTTTCTTTTGTTTTACTTTTCTATATAATTAAATTTTCTCTGTGTCTCGCTTGGTAAACAGATTGCATACACAAAGAAGAGCTGATATAATAGTTATGAATGCTTTGTGCTAGCCACTTGCTTTATTAGTCTACAGAGCTAATTGAGGTACTGTTGATTCTAAATTGATTTTTTTTTTAGTTTATTTGAATCAGCTGATGCTCATTTAACTTTGTTTTGTCTCCCAAAGTTGTATTGAGTTACTGATGAAGATAATTGGAAATTTTATTATTTGGATTTAGAATTATTGTCTGTGATTATTGAAGACTTACATTTATGCACCAATATATTGGGAGTTTTGTCTATTGTTTAACTTTGTGTTGAGGAAACATTGGTAAACCCACTAAACCTGTAAATTATTGAGAATTACTTAGTCAATGCTTATTTATAGGTTGGGTAATTATTTATTAATTTATTTATTTCTTCTGTAGAGAAATAATGGGATGGCTGAAGAAAATATTTAGCGGTTCGGACAAAATTACACGGTCACACTACCATGAAGAATCAGATGACGACAGAGACTCAGATGATCACATTAAATCACCTGTAATAACATTCTTTTTTTCTTTCCTTTTTTTTACTTATTGTCCGGCTGTTACATAAATTCGAGGATTACAGAGGGCCAATAACACACTCTTAGTGTTGTGCTGTAAATTACAATGCACCAAGATGTTAATCGACAAAAGTAACTGTTTGTTTCTCTGCACTTTTCAAGAGCTGCATTTTGTTTTACTGACTATTGTCAGTGTGCATAATACACCAACAATTATGTCAAGATTAACTGGGTTTACCAATAAAGAATCCTCTTTGTGCTTTAAATTATTACTCTTGTTGGTCCTGTAAAATCAAATATTTCTTGAAAGACTCAATAATTTTGTCCAAGGATAATGGATGGAAAGTGAATTACCATCTAGGGAATGAATAGTTCAGAATCCAAACAATCATACCTTACCATTTAAAGGGGTGTTCTTTTTCTCGAATTACCAGAAATCTCTGGTTTTGCTGCCAATAATTTCTATTTTCTTTTGGTGGAGAAAAACACCCAGGTCTTATTATCAGTAATTGAAAGCCTGGATACGTTCATCTGGTTCTCTCATGCAAATAAAGGAATGCAATAAATTTTGTTTCAGAAAACTCATTTTTTCAGCGATTTAATTTTTCTAATTACTGTATAATGGAATGAAGGGTTCACGATCAGAAACTGACAATGAAGAAGTCGATCATGCCATTGCTCTTTCTTTAGCTGACGAAGAACATAAAAAGGGAAAAGCAATAGGTCTGTTCTTTTTTTTTTTTTCCTTTGGATAGGGATCCTCCATTGACAACGGATTAGTTTGATAATCTTGACAACCATAAAAAATAACTTATAATTTTGAAATCCAGGAAGTAAAATATAATCTATATTTATACCCCATCATATACATGAAAATGATGAAATTTGATGTAAGTTTCACCATTCATCAAATGACATGAAATTTGCAACAATCCATATTTAACGGTATTTGATGGAACATCAAATGATTTTAGAATTGCATGAAAATTGATACACAACCAATCTATAAAGAAAATAACATGTCTATAATTATTTTCTATTTCTTTTTTAAATGATTTGAGAAGACGTTGTCAAGGTTGTCAAGATAAGGCAGAGCCCTAATCCTTTTTCTTCCTATTTTATTTTCCAGAATAATAGTTCTAAATTTTTATTAAATGTAACTTTTTGTACAGTCTTCTCAATGTCAAAGTATTAAAAATGCACCTCTGAAAGCAAAGTTCATGCATTAATCCTCCCAAATGCTAAAAAACAATCATGTGCATATGCCCCTATAAACATGAAAACTCTGTCTGACATTTTCTCATGGTTATCTTCAAATGAATGAAGAACAAGAGGGACACTGTTGGTACTTATCTAAAGATATTTGAGAGGGAGGGTATGTCCTGATGTTTCTATTTGGGTGTTTAGCAAGGACATGCATAACAAAAACTGTTCCTTGTCATGTGAAAGAAAACTAAGAAAAAGAGTTGTTTTTTCTAATATTATCATTCATTTGTTGGATTAATTTTAGAAACAAGCTCTCATGCGGATGAAGATGAAGTGCTAGCCAGGGCTATACAAGAAAGCTTAAATTCTGAGTCACCCCCTCACCTTACCGGTCAATTATACCAACCCTTTCCTTATCTTGTACCTATAGAAACATTCAGGTATGTTTTTAATTGTAAATTTGGAATACTTTATCTATCAGCATTTCTTATATGGCCTGAGAAGATATAACATTTTTCTCTTTTTGGGGAATAAGCATCATTTATAGAAGATACAGTTTATTTCTGCAAATTAATAAATTATCTTTTAATACTTGACATATAGTAAACAAGATACTATTTTCCAAAATTGGATTTCACTTGCTGTTTTCAAATTCTGCTTAGGACTGCGGTGTATCTAGGTAGGATCCTTGTGTAATAGAACAGACTTGTTTTTTTGTTATTTCATTTCTTTCTATTCTTTTCATTTGTCTTGTCCGGGATGCAGGGTATGTGAAGGATGCAAAGCTCCAATAGGCCAAGGGCGTTTCTGTAATTTTATGGGTCATATCTGGCATTCTGAGTGCTTCCGATGTTGTGTTTGTTTGGAGCCGATGTCTGAGGCTGAAGTATATATATTGTTACTGTCAGAAGTGTATTTCCTTTTTGTACATTCAAAAAATATTGTAGATTGATTATTCTTCTCTTTGTTGGGAACAGGCCATGATGCATAATGATCGTCTCTATCACAAGTCATGCTACAAGGAGCAGTATAGGCCGGTTTGTCATGTTTGTAAGAGCTATGTATGTGCTTTTACCATTTTTTTTAAATTGCCAATTAGGCCTGGTAAGAACCATCTATCCCCTTGATACGGGGTGATTCTTGACATCTATTAAATGTATGGTTCCCAGAAAAAATTATAAACTGTTCATCCACAGACACCTATACTATTGTTATTTCCAAGCATCACAGTGGCTAGTAATAATCTAATGTATATTCGTTTTGTCTATTGAAGTTTTTAAGTCTTGGGCTCTTGGCTTGTCTGTCCCGTTGGAAAAGAAAACAGTATGTTTTGTTTTTCACATAAATAAACAGTCTACTGTTAGGTTTATTGAAAAATGAATTGGAGAATAAATGCAAAAGGAGAAATTAGACAGAGAGCAGCTAAATTTATTGGAGGTGATCAATTATATTGGAAGATATTAATTCAAAAGGCATATCTTTGGATTATTGAATGTGTTATATTTGTCTCTTAAATTTTGTTTTCGTCACAGAAAGTTGGTGTTCATGTCTACTGTGGGTTCTTTCCAATTATGAGGCCATGGTGTTCTTTTTCAAATGCAATACACAGTCATGTTGTTTTGCAAATGAGTAGAAACATGGTCAAATAAAAAGTTAAATGCTTTTCAAGGTTCAAAGCTAATAGTTTTATCTTTTTTGTTCAGATACCAACCGACAGACATGGCAGAATAGAGTACCGGGTGCACCCATTCTGGCAAGAAAAATTTTGTCCTTCACATGAGAAGGATAAGACGCCTAGGTGTTGCAGCTGTGAGCGAATGGAGGTTTGTGAAATTAGTGTAGCACCCTTTTTATTAGTGTAACTGAGGAAGTGACTTTCCTAATCCTTTAATTGTTGAAGTCATGAAAAAACATCTTTCTCTGTGAACAATTACAAACACTATGTTGAGAAAAGGTCTTTATGTAATTGAAAAACGGCACAATCATTTGTCAAAAGAAAAAAAATAAACATTTTCTATTCTATCTGTGGCAGCTTTGGATTGGTAAATTAAATCCTTAATCAATGTTTGTTAACATGTGAGATTCTTTAAAAATACTCTTTAATTTAGTTATTTGCTATTATGAAAATGCTTTGCTTACTATATCTTCCCTTGTCGGTTTAATTAGCCAAGGGATGTAAAGTATGTGACCCTAGATGATGGCCGAAGGCTGTGTTTGGAATGCTTAAATTCTTCTATAATGGATACAAGTGAATGCCAACCACTTTATCTCGATATTCGTGAATTTTATGAGGGCTTAAACATGAAAGTCGATCAGCAAATCCCTCTCCTCTTAGTTGAGCGAGAAGCCCTAAATGAAGCTATGGAGGGTGAAAGAACTGTAAGAATACTTGATTATTTATCTGTTTATTTTTCTTCTGTTAGTTTTAATCCAATGTGCCTCATGGGAGAACTTAAGGGACTATCCTGTTAGATAATTGAATGTACACATTCCTTGATAAACAATGTTATCCCACCATGAAATGTAAAATATGCACTTAATGAAACTTAGCCCCTTGTACCCAAACTATCCTCCTTTTTGGATTTACAGGTTGAATATACCCAAAGTACCCTAACCTAGCCCCTTCTATATTTTCAGGTTGACGTAGATTGTTATTTCAGATTTTATTGGGGCATACATGAACTATTCTGATTCAAAAGCGATATTTACTGTCTTTTAATGTGCTGTAAAAAAACTTACAGGATTTCCATCATCTTCCTGAAACAAGAGGTCTTTGTCTAGCTGAAGAGCAGATAATCAGAACTGTAAGGTTTTGAGTAATTTAGCAATTTTACCTTAGATATTGGATTTTGTTTTTCTAAGCCTGGAAAGAATTATTTCAGATTCTGAGAAGACCAAGGTTTGGGCCTGGAAATATTATCATGGATCTCATTACAGGGCCATACCGATTGGTAAGGCATTGTGAGGTTACAGCTATTCTAATATTGTATGGGCTACCAAGGTAAGAATCGATATATGTAATATATTATCAAAATTCATATTTACCGTTATTATCTTAAGAGAGCATCATTAACCCACTTTTTATTAACATTTCTTTGGTGTTGGTACAGATTATTAACAGGGTCAATATTGGCTCATGAGATGATGCATGCATGGCTTCGGCTTAATGGTACTTGCTACAATATATTATAATGTAGAGATAAACTTGTAGAATGATTCCTGCATCTTAGATTAAAGAGATGTAGAAGTATATTAATTATATATATTTAAAAAAAAGTGTACGAATAAAATTGAATGCTCTTCTTATTTATTTCAGATTATAGAGCACTTAGACCAGATGTGGAAGAAGGCATATGCCAGGTACTGGCCCACATGTGGCTTGAGTCAGAAATCATGGCTGGTTCCAATAGCAGCGCGTCGAGCTCGAGTTCGAGTTCGAGTTCGAGTTCGAGTTCATCTAAGAAAGGAAAAAGGGCTGAATTTGAGAGGAAGCTCGGTGATTTTTTCAAGTTTCAAATTGAGGCCGACACTTCACATGCTTATGGACACGGATTTAGAACTGGTATTCGTGCAGTTAATAACTATGGTCTCAGGCGCACTCTTGATCATATAAGATTTACCGGTTCCTTTCCTTAACTAAAGAGATGAAATAATCGCCAGTTATTATGCATTTTGTTACTCGTCAATAATCAATAAATTTACAGAGAATGGAACAGTAAATAATAAGAAATAGAGAAATGACAACAATGTTGTCTAATGATTGATGTGATATGTGTTGATTTATATACTATTTTATTTTTATTTTCCTTTAGTTAGATGTGTAGTTGTTTTGAATTGCAGAAGAGATGGTAACATGTTTTGGCGTAATGTCTAGGGGATGTGACAGACATATTTATTTTCCACAAGCCGCCAAAAATTAGATTAGACACAGCTCGATGATGCCTACGGGTCAACTATAGACAAAACTAAGTGCACTATATAGGACTTCGTAGTTTACAGCTTCCCTATAAACAAGTATTACATATTTTTTTTGTGTGTGTGTTGCCATTCAAATGCCCGTAGTCTTCCATTCCATCTTGAAACTTTTTAGAAACAAGTATCACATTTCTGTTTGTGCTACAGAAAGGCAGATATCTATGTCTATTATCTGGTCTGATTCGGCAAAAGCCATTGTCGATTAGTTGTCTGGGCCTGCTTTCCCTTGCACCAAGAGCTACTTCTGCACCTTTTCTTTTTGGGAGAGAAGGGTGTCCGATGTCCATCGGACCAAACTCGGTTCGATGGGTGGTTTCTACCGTCCGATCCACTTCAAGTTTTGTGTGCATGAATATTAAAGCCAATAGCACGGAAATTAAAGTTATGCGCACAGATCTTGAAGTGAATCGGACGGTAGAAACCACCCATCGAACTGAGTTTGGTCCGATGGGCATTGGACACCCTCCTCTCCCTTTCTCTTTTTATCTCAAAACAAATAAGGATATAATGGGCCAAGACAGCAAATCAAGCCCATGTGCAACACTGTATTAGAGCCCATTTTAATTGTTTGCACACCACATACAAAGCGATTAAAAGAATTTTGGAAGATTATCTGCCCCCATGCTTATCCCAATATAATGCATTCGGTTCCTTTTCTGATTAAATCATTTAATTGATTTTTATGATAAAATTTCCCATAATTATAAGATTTAACTTGTACAGCCAAGATATATGCCATTATTGACTTATTGTAGGCAGCAGTCAATAAAAGAAAATCAGTACGAAACCTTTACAAGATATGTTTCTGGATTAGTAGTCATTTGAAAATCATTCCGTTAATAAATTTAGATATTCTTGATTAGTATTAGAACTTTAATGTGATCCATCAAATGGAAAAAGAAATGAAATGTATCTTAAAAATGATAGATTCCTCTTAAAATAAAAATCTCATATTCTTCAAATTTGTAGCTTTTCTTCTTCTTCTTCCACCTTTATCCATGGAATAAGGCCATGAACTTTCTCAGCTGTCAGCATTGTTTTCTTTCGGTAAGATTATATTATTGAACTTATTAATGACTAAAGGATCATATTATATTCTGATTTATATAAGTTACTCATAGAATACGAATTCCTATCATAAATTATTTATTCCAAGCAACTCATTTTGATATTTGTATCATACAATGCAGATTCGTTTATTTGCTTCATCTCTGCCATGAACTGGCTCAGAGGAAACTACCATGAAGAATACAATTCAGAGGTTTAAAATATCATACTACTACCTCAGTAATATATTCTAATTCATTTCAGAAAACTTGATTTTAATTAGATTTTGAAGTTCTTATATTTCGGTATAATTTGATTTAGGGAGGCGAGGATGGAGACATCGAACTTGCCATTGCCTTGTCTTTAACAGAACAAGAAAGCAAAAAGGGAAAAGCTCTTGTTGGTATATATTACTTTCGTTACAACAATAATTTTATGCAATTGGCTTTGAAAATAAGATAAGCATTTTAATTGATCGTATTAATCATTTCAGAAAGTTCCTTATATCTGGACGAAGATGAAATGCTAGCTTGGGCATTACAAGAATGTCTAAATGTCGGGCCGCCGCCTAAACAAATTTTGGTGTAAGTGAAAATCTCCGGTACATTCAGCTGTTGTTCCTTTCTTATCTAAGAAAATTTTGGTTGTTCAAGGCAGATTTTGTGTTTTTGTACAGTACATGTGCAGGTTGCAAAACTGAAATTGGTGAAGGGAATTTTGAGAATTTTATGGGTGATACATGGCATTCGAAGTGCATCAGGTGCCATGCTTGTAGCCAGTCAATATCTGTAGCTGAGGTATATTATTACAAGAACATTCCAAATTATGCCCCTCAACGGTATCTATTTCATATTTACTTCTTCTTCTTCTTGTTTTTTTTTTTTTTGGAATAGGCCTTTAAGCATAAGGACCGCCTCTACCACAAGTCATGCTATGACCAGACATGTGAAGTTTGCTTGAAAAGTGTAAGATTCATCTATCCATTCATTATTCTTTTGAACCATTTCAAATAAAAATCATTTTATTTTAGTTCATTTTGTTTTCCTATATTCTACTTGCATGATACCATGATGATTCAACCTCAATGATACCATGAATGAAATCTTTACTGGACCTGTGTAAACCATCCAGTGTATTTGTCGTGAGGTAGTTGATGAATACTAAACTTCCAACCGGTACTTGATAAACATTAATGTTTAAAAACTATTCATTGCAAAGGTATGATGTTCTGGAAAAGTGAAATGTACTAATTAAGCTGACAACCACACTTTGATACTTCCTGACCATTATTTTATTTCAATCTGTATAGCTTTCAGCAAATCGGCTTGGTAGAACACAGTACAAATGTATTCCAATTTGGAACCAAAAATATTGTTTGTCACACGACATGGATGGCACACCTCGGTGTTGCAGTTGTAGTCGACTGGAGGTATGTGTAATAGCCAAAATAATATTATTGGTTTAATGAGAGCAAAAAAACTCTAATAATCACCAATTGAGCTATTGTGGCACCTTGACACCTTGTGATTCTATGCATTACTCTTGAGGCCTTAAAACCATCATATAATCTGTCTCCTGGCCAATCACAACGCACCATGACAGTTCCTGTGGTGGTGTTCAACCTTCTGTGTTGTGGTTTTTCATATTTATGTCATAAAACCAAAAAGAAGAAGAAAGGAAGTAGAACCAAAACGAAACCCAGTGTGTGGTGCCAAGGTTTGTTTACGATATCAAAGATTTTATTCATAAGAAACAAAATTGCCTTCCCCATTTAATTACAAGAAATTAAGGAAGAAGAAAAATCAAGTTTCTTTCATTCTGGAAAAAGTATTGATATCTCTTCAAGTTGCTTATAGGAGCAAAAATGCACATGCTTATGTACATGAAGGATCTGCCATTTGAATTCCAAAAAGGAAGATTTGGAGGTGAAGCACTAATTAATCAGTGCTTTGCAAAGAACCTTTCACCTACCATTTAATATTATATTTAACTATTTGAAAGGACTCCCGCAATTTTTATACAGTTAATTCATATATCTTTTTTGTTGGTTCAAATTAGCCAAGTGAAGTTGATTATGTGACACTAAATGATGGCCGAGATCTGTGTTTGGAGTGTCTAGATTCTGCAACAATGGATAATGTTGAATGCCAACCACTATACATGGATATCCGAGCATTCTTCGAGGGCCTAATGATGGAAGTTAAACAACAAATTCCTTTGCTTTTAGTCGAGAGAGATGCACTAAATGAAGCCATGGAAAAAGAAAAGGCAAGGAAAACAGCACACTTTACACACAAGCGCACACACAACAATTTATTAAATTACTGAATAGATTGTGCTATTTTGTTTATCTATTTTATTCACCCTTCCTTGAGTAATTATTAAATGTACCAGCAACATTGGCTGCCCATTTGAACATGTCCAAATATTAATTTATAATTCCTATTCACATGATTGTGGATAAGAAAGGGTAATGTGGTAATTACTTTTTGGGAAACATCGAAGATAATTTAAATATGTAGTTTCCTACATAAAGGGATGTTTTATCACATAATTTTGTTGATGGATTTACAGAATCACCACCATGACTCTCTGACAATAGGCATGTGCCTTTCTGAAGAACAAGTCATCAAAACTGTAAGAGTTTTCTAGCAATTTTCAAATTTGGGCCATAAATAGTTAATTTTTGCTCTGTTAATTATAACTTACATTATTTCAGGTCGTGACGAAGCCAAAGATTGGACGAGGTAACAGGATCACAGGCCTCATCACAGAGCCGTACAAAGTAGAAAGACACTGGCAGGTTACAGCCATTCTGGTATTGTATGGGCTACCAAGGTAAATTTAATCTACATTAACTATGTTTTATTTGCTTTACAAATAAAATTGTTTTTTTAATCAAGTTCACAACATTTACATGCGGCAATTTGAAGTAATATTGTCTCAATTTTGCCAATGCAGACTATTTACGGGATCGATATTGGCTCATGAGATGATGCATGCATGGCTACGTCTCAATGGTATTGCATGAGCCTTACATAATTGTATATAAAATGTTCTGACGACCTCGTTGGAATTTCACAAATATACATTGTATTTATCTTTAATGAACTTCTTTCTATATTGTTTTCCTCTTTAGGATATATATGCCTTGAACCTGATGTTGAGGAGGGAATTTGCCAAGTAATGGCGCACATGTGGCTTGAGTCAGAAACTATGGCCGGCTCCATAAGCAGCGCCTCAAGCTCGAGTTCGAGTTCCTCAAAGAGAAGGGCAAAGAGTGAATTTGAGAGGAAACTCGGTGCATATCACAAACTTCTAATTGAAAAGAATCCCTCACGTGTTTACGGAGCTGGATTCAGAGCTGCAATGGCTGCAGTTAATAGATTTGGTCTCAGGCGCACTCTTGAACATATTAAACGTACTGAAGCCTTGCCTTAGTAGTTAGTGTAACTGTCGATTGGGAGAATTAATATAACTGTTAGGTTCAAATTAGAATTTACTTGAGAATTAGAAAACTTATAGAAAAGAAATATGTAGGTGAATAAGAGATGAGATAACTGGCTATGTTTCTCTATTGCATAATTATCCGAGATACTTTGTGATATACTGATATATGTTACCAGGAAAAAGACCTATCTGATGCTTTTACCAGTAAAAGCTTAAAAAATGATGCATACTGCACTGCACACCCTGCATAGAAGAATATATAATACAATATAAATACGCATCCCCTCTGGTAGTTTAGTCAGATGGGTATTATGGGACCATCCAATGCAATTGATTCCCGGTTAGCTTTGTAGGGACCAGTCAGTTTTCAAATTCAAGAGGCATGGTTAAGGTCTATCATAACTTAGTTTTCTTTTCTGAAAAATCCTTCTGATAATTCATTCTAGTTGAAAATATTTTCAAGATTCCAGAAAATTCTGGATCATCTATGTGGGCCATCATTAGTTTACTTTCTTTTGGTCACAGTGGCTGCACATTAGCCGTTCATGCACAGATTTCGGCCGCAGACTATCGTACTCTGAACTCTGAAGCATGAACTTGTAAGCATTTTATACCAGGACGATCGGGTGTTTTTATCAAAAGCAGGGATTGATAAGTTAAAAACTTAGTAATCTCACAATAACTTAAAAGTTTAAAACTTAAATGTCAAAATAAAACCGTTAGATATGATTGATATTATTTTATTTATCCACATATTAAAGATCAAGACATTTCGATTTTGTTTTCATTAGCATCAAGTGTTTGTAAAAATACACCGATGTGGATGAATTTTGGACATTTATTTGCCAACTTATGTGCATGTAAAGAAAATAATCTAAATCACATCTAACAAATATTATTTGACATACAAATTTTATAATTTTTGTTATTAGAAAATTAAAAAATGGTGGCATCTCAACCCTCCTCAAAAAAAAAAAAAAAAAAGAAAGAAGAACAAAATTAAGGTCAACTTAATTTGATAACTACTTGATCTAACTCATCATCCGATAGAACTCGTGGAAGTCAAGCTCTCCATCTCCATCAACATCATACACGCTGATCATGGCTTGGCAATCAGCCACCGACCGCTCATCCCCGAGCCGACTCAGCACCCTCTGTAGGCCCTTGGGTGTTATTCGCCCCGACCCTTTCACTGCCTCAAACATCTCGAATGCTTTCTTCAAATCCTCCTCTTCTTCCCTCTCCATTAACTTCACAAAGTCACCGAAGTCGAGGTGGGAAATAGTGTCAAAGTCAATCTATCAACAATATAAATTAACACAGTTAGTTGCAGGGGAATATGGGATTGAAGTTGATATCTCTGGTTTATCAATGGCTACCTTTTATTGATTTATTTGTTTATTTTGGACTAATGATTAATATAATGAGATGTATTCATAAGAATATTTTGGTCAAATCCCTATATTGATATAACTTGTTTAATTTTATTCGACTAAGCTTGTCCTTTTTTTTGTTGAAATTAGGTCGAGCGGCAAAATGCCACACACCGCAGTAACTTTATTAAGATTATTCTGACGTGTTTCCTGAGATAATGGGGGCTGAGTGTAAAATTATTTGATTAAGCTTGGTTCTATTTTAAGTAATTAAAGTCAACGATATGAATTTTCTAGCTTTGTGCTGTTGCCTGTAGCCATATTATTATTCATTATTCACACCATTGGACGAATCATTTGGGAGGAGCTACCTGCCTAAGGCAAATTACTTATCTTATTCAAGAAAAAAAGTACATTTTTCCTTTTTAATTATGTTCATTAATATATGTGAGTGTGTGTGTGTGTGTCTTTATTTGACAAAATTATGCCCCACATCCACATGATGAAAAATCGCATTTTTCTGTGCAAATAAAATATAATAGCTTAGTGATGATGATTAATTATGTACTTTTTATTTTATTTTATCGTACTCTCCGTCCCTGATTATTGATTTCCAGCATCAATATAGTGGAACTCACTGCAACAGAGGAGGTATGGTTGATTGAAATTATACACAGAACATAAATAATAATAATAAAAAAAACCTTTCCCCAGTTAATTTACAAATCTTTGAGATAAAGAAAATGGTCAATACCTCATCAGAGCGCAGTTCTTCATCCCCCATGGCGGAGAAAAATGTCGATAACTCATGACCAGAAATTTTGCCATCTCTATCGCTGTCCAAGTGCCGGAAAACTTTCTGTAATTCAGCCAAACGGCTTCGGCCGTTAGACGAAGAGGAAGCATGAGAAGGAGAGGAAGCATCTGAGTTGGAACAGAGCATGGGGATCAAACCGAGCTTGAAGCTCCTTTTGCGCGAGAGCTTTTTCGAATTGGAGTGTTTCGGGTTTTTCAGGGCTACATTTGCCATGTTTGTGTTTGAACTTTGAAGTTTACTGGTTAATTGGTTCTCTAGATTGTGGTTACGGTTTGGGTTTTTTCGAGTGAGTTGAGAGAGTATCAAGTGTCTAATTTATAGAGAGAGGTTTCAAGGATGTAGTTTACTTTGGTGTATAATTAATTATAGTTCTCAGTTTGCTAACTAATTAAGTAGATAATAATATGTTAAGCGGTTACTTTTATCTGCATTTCAAGAAAACTGGAGACTTCCTTAATCATTTTCTCAGGATAGAAAGCAATCCATAGGCCCATGGACTACAAGGTTATTCTTGTACATATGAAGAAGTGCGTTTGGAGAAGTACATTAAGGTGCTTTTAGCTAGAGTAGAGTTTGCAAAATGTTTAATTGTAAACGTCTTTTATTTTTATTATTTTACTTGCTAACAAAGAGATAATTAATATAGAAATACTATATTATTTAAATCCGATATTTCATTTCACTTTATTCATTACTATAAGTATATATTAATATTTAAAGTTATTTAATATGGATTTCGTTTTTAATTTGATTTTACCTATCAATTAATACAAAGAAAACAAATAGATTAATGAAGGTAAATCATGGGAATCATTATTCAGAATTCAGAAGAAAGTTGTTTATAGTTTTTTGAGAAAATTATTACCCATTTGTCTAAGTTAAATGCGACAAGCAATTGTGAGCCATTCTATTACTAATTAAAAATAACTCGTTGCATGCAGATTTAAAATTATTTTATGAATGATAAAAGATGTTAATCTCGTCATATACATGCATGGTTTATATACATATATACCATGCTTAAACTTAATTTTTGGTGGTTGTAAAGTTAAATAATCATTAATTAATATAATACATCCGAACGATATTCCCAATATTAGAACCATCAATTCCTTTCTATTTATCATCTTGACGTACATAATAGCAATAGCAAAAATTATTTGGAAGCCCTTAACATAGTTAATTATTCTCTTTCAAAACATTCTTTTTTATTCCCATGATGCAACAATCGAACTTTGATATTAATTAATACATCAAATCTAGATTTTAAAGAACAACTTCCGATTTTCAATCTTGCATGTTCAAGTTTGCTTAAAATTCATAGTTCACCATGGGTACAAGAAATAATAAAGGAACTATATTTATAACTAACAATTAATTAGGTGTATTGATCTGTCCATTTCAAAAAAAAAAAAAAACTCACAATTACCGACATGCATAATGCTTGTGTCGTCACAAATCAAGTCAGTGATTTTGATTTATCATCTGAAATCTAAATGTTGAATTTTTAAATCTTAGATGCAACTTCAATATGATGATAGGATATAGACCTAGCTAGCTACTAGTCAAACAGATTAGATCCGGTTAATTACATCATCAATTTCACTCACATAATTATAATGTAAACGAAGCTTCACAGTAGCTTCGCAAAAGCAGTTGCTACTTGCTTGCGTTGCCTCTATTGTTTGTTGCGCTATTGTGCAATGACATACTCTAATTAGATAAAAGAAGATAACCTATTCTGATATCTTTCTTTTGTTCGTATGTAGAAGAGAAAAGTGTAGCTAGCTAGCCCATCTTTTAAAAAAAACGGAAAGAAAAGACGATCTTTAATTGGTAGTCTCCTCCTTTAGTGGGAAGCTACATGGTTTTTCATGCACGCGCAATATTTTCTCAGTTCTCTTCATCACGTAAAAAGTGCATGTGTTTTGCAGAATATGCAGATGGCTTTTCTCAGTTAAAACTAAGAGGAAGGTGCCGCCACCTTTTTCAATCTGGAGTTAAAGATTATTTATTTAGGATAAGGCTTAGGTATTATGAATAACATAAGACCTTTTTATGCTATTGTTTAGAAAAATATATTGTATAAATTTCAAATTGCGATCTAATTAAGTAGCTCAGTAAATTGGTTATATAATGAACTTGTAGAATATTAATTTTTACTATTTTTGAATTTTTTTACTATTTTTTTATAATTTATAAAATATGACAAAAAATAGCTTAAAAATAAAATAAAATTGTCAATATTTTTTGTCGTCTTTCATAAATCATACAAAATAGTAAAAATCAGTATTCTACAAGTTCATTATATAACTAATTTACTGAGCTACTTAGATCGAAATTTGAAGTTTATACTAAGCCTTGCTCATTTATTTACTTGCTTTTGAGATTTTTCAAACAATTTAGTACCCCTCTATATGTATATTGGGATCAACGTTTAATACATATCATTCATAGAAATGGAATAAAGCGTTCATTTTGAATACATAACTGTAAGTATTAAATTTGTATATGTATTCTCCATCGCAATACTATATATGTTGGCCAAACTTTGCATTAACCAAAAACAATCGAAAATAAAAGAAACGAGCTAGTAGTTTCCTGCAATTTTCTTTTATTAGTAATCTATCAGCCTTTTGACTTCATTACCGAAGTTGCATTCATCCATTGTTGGTAACTTGGTATACGCTTTTTCACGTACAAAAAGATGATGCTTTTTTTAAGTCAAGACTTGGGGAACTTCTTTCTCGTCTTTTTTCGTAGTAAAGCATATGCATCGTCCAATGATTTCAGGCTGCATGCTGTTGTATTTCCCTTTGTAATTTTTTGGGTCGGGGATGGCAAGGCTGCTGTCAATTTGAATTAAAGAAAGATTAATTGGAGTAAACGGATTTTGGATAAGAAAATGGAGAGCAGTTTGGGTTGAATCCGATGGGCTCCACAACCGAAACTCGCACTGATATTAAAGCCACACACATATCTTAAAGCGGATCGGACGGTTGTGGAACCCATCGGATCCAAATTTGAGTCCGATGGGCATTGGACTCAAATTTGGATCCGATGGGCTCCACAACCGTCCGATCCGCTTCAAAATCTGTGTGCACTATTATTAAAGCAAACTTGCACGGATATCAAAGCAAAAGGCATCGTTGCCGAGATTTGAATGAACTTGGTACATTCATTTCGTACATGAGGCTTCCTTTGAAATTGAGATAATTCGAAGATGATTTTTATTTATTTATTTAATTATTTATTGCAAAGAATAGTACTATAGTTTTGTTTGTTTCTTTTAGTTACGATACAAATTTTATGTCAACTTTGTAAATTATAAACACAGATAATAAACATGGATATAATTAAGAACCGACTTTGGTCTAGTGACAAAAAATATAATATTTTCTATATAAGATATCGCATGTTCAAAATTTAAATGGAGGATCTCTTATGAATATTAACCTAATTGGATGACTTGACTCCAACTTTACTAAAAAAACATGGATATAATTCTAGGTATAATGTGTACTTTGAGGTCCTTATATCGACTCAGTAATTATATTTTTGTTTGCTTTTATAACTTAAAAATCTATAAGGTTTTTGTTTATTTTTATACTAATATCGGCTGAAATATATTATAATATAAGAGAACAAAAACAATTCTCATAAAAAAATAACATATTTTCATAAAGAAAATAGACTAATGAAATAATAATAATTCAACAATAAAAATATAGATAAATATATTTTCATACAAGGGTAATACTCAATTCTTTAAGAGGAGGGTTCAAATGCCTCCATTTTTTGTGCCTCCATCATGCCTCTATTTTTTAAAATATTAATAACTCAAAATTTAAAACTTAGAAGTCAAAATAAAACCGTTGGATATGATTTACATTATTTTATCTATGCACATATAAAAATTATGACATTTCAATTTTGTTTTGGTTGTCATCAAGAGCTTATAAAAAAAAGTACTAATGTGGATAATTTCTAGACGTTGATTTTTCAACTTATTGATTCATGTATAAACAAAACCGAAATATGATAATTTTTTATGAGCACATAGAGAAAATAACATAGATCACATCTAACGGTTTTATTTTGACGTTTATGATTTAAATTTTGAGTTATTAGTGTTTTAAAAATGTAGGCATGGTGGAGACACAAAAAAATAGAGGCATTTGAACCCTCCTTTATATGACTTCTGAGCTTTCTTTTTACTGGTATATACCAGTTTTTTTCTTGTTAAGTTGCTTAATAGGGAAACAAGAGAAAAAAAAATCATCAAAATAAGTTGTATTATTTGTAGGTTTCATATTATAACACCTTTTGTTGTCATATTATGGCTTTTGTTATTTTTATAAGAGTTATTTTCATCTCCTAAGGATTTATATACATGTGAAAAATAAATAATAAAATCATGCTTACTTAAATGAGATCATTAAATGAAAAATAAGATTCCTTATATGATAAACAATGGAAAGAAATCAAGACATGACCAATCAATCCAAAAAATTCTTAAATGACATTTAGAAAATGTAAAGAAATCAAGATAAAAAGAAGGTGGACTAAATAAATGTAGACTTGTGGTGAGTACGTGTCTAAAATACATCAAAAAGATGCATAGAATCAAACAAGGCATACTATTTGATCGGATGACTTATATTCAATTCGAAATTTTATCTTTTAATCACAGCTATTGGCGGATCATAACATTCACGTGCTTAATATAAGATAAGAGATGACTGTATTGTTTAAGTAGAAGGAATGAGTCAATTGATACTCTCTTCTTCTTCTTTTTTTTATCTTTGTATTTATGTATGAATTTTTATATAATTTACAGTAAAATATCATGGTATTATTAAATTGGTCCTCATTTTAGGCATGAAAATTTTATATGATTGATCCATAATGTTTTTTTGAGTAAAGGTTGGAGGTCAAGCCACCAAATTATTTAATATCTTTGTTATTACAACAAAGAATTTCTCCCATCTGAATTTCGAACACATGACCTCTCACATAGAGGCCATGTGCCTTAGCCACTAGACATCCATAATGTGTATTTGATCCTCAAAATTCGAAAGTCTAGCTCCACCCCTTAGACTGTGTTCCACAACCAGGAGGGAAACCCTCATTAAAGGGAAGGAAGGGGAGAGGCAACGAGGGAGGTGAACCTCCGAACAGTGAATTTACACTCTAAATCGGAAGCAACAAAGCTCGTCAAAACTTCACATAGCACTCCCCTCTCTTCTCCTTTGATTCCCCCTTCTGGGTGCATAAGCTCGGTCAGACACAGTCTGGCAACATCATAACCTCCGCACAATGTTTTCTTCTTCCCCCATATAAGTGGAATTTTTTTATTAAATAATTTTCAAGAATCTTATTTTATAATTATTTTTATTTTGCACAAAATAATATTTATATGGAAAGTTTGACTATTGAGTGTTGAGTCAGTTAATTTCTACATTTCATCATCTGATTTAAACTCCAAGAATTGCAAAATGATTTTATTTTCAATGACGTATTTTGGGATCATCGCTTAAAAATCCAAATAAGAAATTTTGAACTTTTTTTTTATATTTCATGATGAATGCATCTACAAATTTTTATAATTTATTTTTACAAGATTGAGAGACAAAAATATATATAGTATCACACTCAATTAAGAACTTGTATTTGGTTTAATGGCAAAGACACATGATTCTCATGTAAGAGGTTATGAATTTGAAACCTACAAAGTAGAGAAATCCACTTTAATATAAACAGAAATTGAAAGTGTGTTGGGTGACTTGACTCCTAGTCTATGATTTCAAAATATATTCGCACTAAATTTATCTATTACATTTAACTTAGATCTAATTATCTTGTGGACGATTACAAAAAAAAAAAATCTCTTATAGACTGTTCATCTTAGACTATACAAACTAAAGAAAATTGAAGATTTAATTGGTGATGCATTGACAAGATAATAATAAAAAATATTACAGATTAAATGACAAATACAAAAAACTATTAGCAATTATATATGCTATTTATTTCTCGTAAATGTCTTTTGTTTTCTATTTAAACATTTTTATCCCCAAATAACCTTAAGAAAAGAATGTCTCATGTAGAGTTATATTTTCACATCTGGGTTTTGTTTTGATGACTATATAGAGTTATAATTTAGTCATACAAAATATTTGATGATCATCAAAGTAGAACTGAAATATTAAAATATTCAACATGCTTGTAGAGAAAAATGACATTGGATTACATCAAATAGTTTATTTTGTCATTTGAATTTTTCATCATAATTTATAAAATATAATAGACATATTTAATGGAGATAAAAAAATAGAGACATTTGAGTAATTCTCCCATCCAATGCATACTTTTTAAAATATTATATACATGTGGCGTTTTTTACTTTTGTTTCTTTTCTTCATATTAGCATCTCCCTTTTCTTAGTCATAAAATTAATCATTTTCTGCTGAAATGGAGGTAATGCCTAAAAATAATCCTAGTCCGAGAAAACTTTGTCAGTTAAAATGAATTGTTTGCAAGCAAGTTGGTCGTTAAATTAGAAATAAAAGCATGCGAGGTAATCAGACGATGGATGTTAATTTACATAATAATCAATGCATGTAGCACATCACATGAATGGACGGCGTCATCACATGGTAGGGAATCAAATTGGGGACAATATCTCAACTTCTCTGAAACTCATCATTGGCAAGAAGCATTGACATTTGACTATCCGTTTTGTGCTAATTTCGCAATTATATTCAGCTTGTTGTACATTTATTAATTTACACACCTCTGATGCATACTTGTCCATGACATTCTATCCTATTTGAACTCTTTCTTTGCACAAGACAAAGATAACACAAGATATGAACAGTTACACAAGATCTTCATATTTATTCATGACAAAAGATAATACAAGATATGAACAGTTAAAACAAGATCTCCATATTGATTCTTACGTACAAATTTACCAGCTCTCTCTTCTCTCTGTTTTTTTTTTTTCTCATTATCAATGGCCCACATTGTATCAGGAAAAAACTTAATTTGAGCTCAAGTTTTTATGGTATTAACAGAGGCATACATATAGCTTATTACAAAAATTTTGGTCAAGTTCACATAAGTATATAAGAAATTAATATTTTAATTAATAAAATAAGATAGTTAGATCAAGGTTACAAATTTGCAGTCAATAACTGCCATGTTCAGTTCTTTCAGTTAGTTCAGCAACTACCATTTGGCAGTCATAAATTAGTTATTTAATAATGTTCGAAAACATATATTTAATCTTCTCATCATATGCATGGATCAGCGGATGAAGTGCTGATCAATACCTCATAAGTTAACTATTAAAATAATCTATGATTTACTTGATTCCATAAAGATTCAGTGAACTAGGGGCATACAAACTATAAAAATATTTTTTGATTACATAGAAAGACAAATTTAAATAGAGAATTGCAAAAGCGACTGAATTTTGTCTTGCATAAAAGCTCCTTTTGTTTTCTCAAAAACCTATGTTCTGAACCCAAATTCAATTATGATAACCTGTGTTTTTGCCAACTTAAGCAAATATACTTTTTTGCAAGCAATGTTCCTTTAAATCCTTCAATTTAATAAAAGGTAAGGGAATGTTCTTGAAATTTTCAAACAAGGGGCCAGTCAACGAGCAATTTACGAAAAAAACGAACTTTCTTTACAATATACAGAGAGAGCGCCTTTCTGGAAGCTTCAATCTCAAATAATAAAGCTTTTCGTACTAAGTCCCGATTTTTTTATTAATCATAATTAAATAAAAAAACAAGTTTGTGGAAAATTCAAAAAATGTGTAGAACGGGTCGGTTTATTCTGTCCCACGGATGGGTCATTTTAACCTGTCCTACTTAATCCGCCTATCTAAACATCTAAACAAACTAAACAGCAAAAAAAAAAAACACTAGAAATGGGTTCAACCATCCCGTCCGGTAAAAAAAAAAACACGGGATGGTTACCAATTGTCCCATCCTGGAAGCAAATAAGTCCCGCAAACCTTGTGGTTTTTCTTTTTTTCTTTTTTGATGCCGAATGGGTTGGTTTAACTAGTCCCGAGTTTTTTTTTTTTACTGAACGGGATAGTTGTATCCATCTCTGGTATTTTTTTTTGCTGCTTAGTTTGTTTAGATGGTTAGATGGGCGGATTAAGTGGGACGGGTTAAAATGATCCGTCCGGTGGAACGGGTTAAACCGACCCGTTCTACTTATTTTTCGAATTTTCTGTGAACCTTTCATCTTTAACGATATTTTTTATTTAATTTCGATTAATAAAAAGTCTCAAAAACAATAAGCAGCAAATGGAAATATAGGTGGTATAACAGTTCAGTACTAAAAGGTTCCCAATAATAAAGCTCACAATTAACGGAGACTTCAAACTTTGCACGAAGGCTCACAATAATAGTAGTAAATGGACGTTTAATAAGAGTATTTATTACTTTGCCCATTTTGTAAAACCAACTCTATATTTTAAAAGAATTCAAGCCGTCATATTTCTATTCCAAGCGGTGTTACTGGAATAAGCTAGAATAGCGAAATTTGAAATAAGTTGACGAGAATAGAGAAAAAAATAGTGATTTTCAAATTAGTGTAAAAATCAATGTTGTAAAATGCGGTTTTGTTCATGCATGCGGATGGCCACCGCATATGCGGAATTTCATGCGGACTTATATATGCGGATTTTAAACTATATATTAATTTATTTCCACTCAAAACATGCAATATATTCCTATTAAAAATTATTCAAACAATAAATTCGCACATATGCGGACCAATATGCGGACATATGCGGCTCAATCGCACATATGCAGACCAATATGCGAAAATATGCGGAAATATATGGTCCAATATGCAGCCGCATATGCAAAACCGCATATTTGAGACCGCATGAAAATTTTCATGCGGTTTTCGACTGCAAACGCATATGCGGTCCATGCGGCCGCATTTAACAACACTGGTAAAAATAGTGCTATTCGGATTAATAAAAATATTGTTTAGATTGTATATTTGAAATAATGAATAGTGTTAACAATATGCTAATTAAGAGAAAAAATAGACAAGTCGAGTCTCAAACGAATTGTCACGATGTAGAGATAACAGAATTGATGTCAACTTTGTCATTTTGAGATTGTGTTGACAGAAATTTAAGAAAGAAATTATTTTTTTTCTCTCTTTTCACACTTTTAAATAGTAGTTATTTCAATATTTATAAGAAATAGATAATGAGGAGGGTTCCACTGCCACCATATTTGATGCCTCCATTGAACCTCCAAATCTGATCCGTTCATCTATAATTTGATCAACGGACCTGATCAGAAAAAGTTTCAGCGAAAAAAATTGTTCCAATCGTCTCCAGTTCACCTCCAATTTGCCTCTCTCTCTCTCTCTCTCTCTCTCTCCGTCACTCTTTCCCTTCCCCCGTTACATCCCTACCAGTGCCCCTCCGTGCGCATCCCCCCCATCCTGACGCTCCTCCGCGCCCCCATCCAGCGACTCTGCCTCCCGCCCAACACAGAGACCTCCATTTGAGCAGTCCCCTGCGTGCTTCCTCTTGCAACCTCTGCCTTCCTGTTTTTGTCCCGGCGCGCCCCTCGTCCCCGACCCCTCCGCCGGCTGCTCCATGTGTTATCTCTTCTCCGACTCCAATTAATCTCTCCTTTGCGTTACAAGGAATCCAAAGAGAATCATGTAAGTCTCTCTCTCCCTCTCCTCCTTGTCTCTATGCTTGAGAATTTTCAAAATAAAAAAAATGCATGTAGCCCTAAAAATTCAGATATGTTGCACATATTTCAAACTGAAATTTTTGGGTAAATTAGATCTGTTTTGTGTTAGTTTTTACATAATTCACATCTATTTCTAATTTCTTATACATTAGTGATTTTTGCAAGTTGGCTAACTGTATACAGGACTGATTGTTCTGTTACGTCTAAATTTGAGGCTTTAGCATGTATTCTAGTAATTTATCTAGTGATTTGTGGCTATTTCAGATATGTTTATCATATATTTTTCTAGTTGGGTATATATGTTAAAGGTTGAAGTATGAATTGTTTACATCTTTGAATGTGATATCATGAATTGAGTACCATTTGCTAGTCTCAGTACAATAATAATTGGGTATAGATTTGTATAATTGTATGTATGAGGGTTGGGACCTTTTGATTATTCAAACAAGAAAATAATGGTTTATGGCTTTATTTTTAATGTGCAGGTTATGTGCAGAATAGTCTAAGTAGGTGTCATAACAAAAGAGAACGAGGAGCTGCTAAAATTTCTTCATTTCTTTTTATTTCATTTTTTATATTTGCAATAGGTTCAATTCACAAAGATGAGGGTGGGTGTTTCATCACAATTGGTTCTATTGAATTTATATTGATGGTTTCTGCTAGTACAATTAGTTGTGGTTTCTAGAAGGCTATTAAGGATCACAATCCAAATTTTTTGTTTGTCTTTTTACCTGTACTGAGCCAAGAACCATGGTGCCATATTGCCATTCATGGCTGTTTCAGGAAAAAAAAGAACCTCTAATTTCAATTTTTGGGCACCTCAGGCAAATGAAAAAAAAGGAAAAAAAAAATGAAAATGAAGTTGGTAAATTTACCCAAAATACATCCAGATGTAACATAGATAACATTTAATGTGGCTAATCTGAAGAATAAATTCATTGTTAGAAATATTCTGAGCAAAATGGGCAGGCAAGACAATGGGCGCTTGTGGTTCTACTTTTAGAGTAGATTTTGTTATGCATTATCACTTTTCTATCCTTTAATTTCTACCATTTTGAAAATGCTACACCTTACTGAGAGATAACAGGGTTTGCAAGTCAGACATTTTTTCTGGTAACTACACCTTCTGAAACGGGTTCTGAAAGGGGTTAAATTTTTCTGGTAACTACCATTTTGTGGTGAATTTTAATTGCTAACTTTTGGGTTAAATTTGCAAATATAGCAAATATAGTATGTTTTTGTGGTGAATTTTAATTTTGCAAATATAGCTAACTTCTTGTTTGCTGGCTTTTAGTAGAGAAGTATTGTTGGTTAATTTCTATGTTTAAGCATGATTTATATAGAACCATTGCTTTGCAATTTGTTGTGATTTATATAGAAGCATGATTTCTATGTTTAAGCATGGTTAATTAAAAGCTTGCTCGAAAGGAAAGAACCATTGCCTTGCAAATTTATAGTGACAAGGAAATTGGAAAGTGACTTGTATAGAAATGAAAATGTATGATGTCCAAGTAGAGCAAGTTATATTATCTATTTGACAACCGTCATCATTTGCAATTCATAAAACATGACTACAATTCTCGAATTGAAACTTAGATATATTCAAATTTGCTACAAGTTCACGCCTTATTATAATTTCAATCAACGATGTCCAATGCAATGGAAGTGCATCAACAAAGAAAAAAAATTCAGACTTGCGAGCTTGATAGCCTGCCAAATAGGAGTATACAAAATCAAGATTGAAATTTGAAAGCAGACAGATTCATACAAAGAGAGATTTGTACAAGCACATAAAATAAATTTGCAATTTGCAACCTTTGGTACTTGTTTGTTTCTGATGTGTAAATTTGCAATTTTCAAAAGCAGACAGATTCATATAAAGAGAGATTTATACAAGCACATAAAATAAATATCTTCTTACAAATGCACAAGAGAAAAATTGACACGATTATAAAAATAAATTGACTACTTACAACATAAGAATATTTTTACCAGAAAAAATAATTTGCTATCACCAGCATTTTTCTAATCCCACTATATGTCTCCAGAATTTCTCCTCCTTTGCCCATCAATGGTGGAGTTTATGTGCTAGGATCACTAAAATAAACAAAAATAATAATAATTGAACACAAATCACGATGAAGAATAAGCATTCACTCTTGATTCTTCGATTTTCCCATTGAACAAGCTCTTGCATCTCCAATTGCTCATCTCTTCTTTTAGCTATTTAGAAAAATATGGCAAGATAATTAGTCTCTACATAATGAAACAAGGACAAGAAAAGGGTGAACAAGCTCTTGCATCTCCAACCTCTCTGATTTCTATTCAATTTATATCCAATTTTTGGCAATGTACATATCCAATTTATCTCCAACCTCAAGGTTGTACATATCCAATTTTATTACTGGTTTCATTTATATCTGTTGTTACCTAAAGCATCTAATTAACTCCTTGTCTTAATTCACTTTCTGACTGGGCAGACTGGTATGGATGCCTCAGTTCATATTCACTTTTGTGACTAATAATATATTACTGAAACTAAATTCATACTCCAGTATTTGTGCCTATACAAGAAACTAGCAATCTAAGAACAGGCGGAGGGATTGAAAAATAATTACTTTCACATATATACTAGATTTTAATTTGAATGTATCAAAGTTCTCATTTCTGGACTAAAACTATAGTTTCAAGAGGATCTAATGCTGTTACTTCTACTAATGTTTGGGTATCAATTGGTACAGTTGATACTTCAAGGAGTTCAACTTAATCAAGCAGTCAAGAAATATTCAGCAAAAAAAAAAAAAAAAATTACCAGTACAAATCCAAATTCGAGGTGAGAAGGGATCTTGAGAGAGAACTGAGAAGCCTCCTTGATTTCTCGTTCGCAAGGCAGAGGATCGCTTCTTCTTCAAATGATCTAACAGTGCGCCTCTAAATTTCCTCTTCCGAATGTAGGGCTTCGTTAGGTGGCACGAGTGAGAGGCGGCTCGGGGAGAGTTGTGCGAGAGAGAAAGAGGGCGGCGAAGGGGGTCGTATTTTTCTGTCGCATAAGGCGGTCGGGAGCGGGGAAGGAGCGTGGGGGGAGAGGGGTGAGGGTGGGGAGGGCGCGGAGGGGTGCTGGAACGCACGGAGGTGCGCCTGAAGGGCGACGACGGGTCAGGAGGCGTTGGGAAGGGGAAGGGGGCGCCGGCAGAGAGGAAGGGGAAGGAGGGTGCCGGCGGTGGGGAAGAGGAGGGGGTGCGCTGGGAAGGGGAAGAGGAAAGGGGCCCTGGGAGAGAGACTCGTGTTCTCTAAACTGGAGACGAGTTAGAAAATGAATTTCGTTGAAGGAAATGCTAATCCAGTCCGTCCATGAATTAGTTGATCTACGGTTTAGATTTGGAGGCAAAATTGAGGCAGGAAAAATTGAGGCAGTGGAACCCTCCTCATAGATAATAACAGCTGTTTTAGCTATTCTAAATAGCAAAAAAAATGTTATTTAGATGCATGTTGCTATTTCAAATAGAAGAGGGTTCATCCAAACATACATCTTTCAAGAAAGAACTAAGATATCACTTTTCACTTGCCGGACTTTCATCATATGAAAAATTTACTAATTTATTCCTCAAATTTACATTAAAACACTTGTATTAATGATAATTACTTTCTATATTTGTTTAAAACGGAATGTGCAATAGGGGAAGTTTGCAGGGTTGATTCGAAAGTAACCTTCCCGTTGAAATTAATGGTACCGAAATAGTATACTATTGGTATTTGGTAGTACTGGCCTTGATATGAATTCATTTTGGAAGAAATAAATTTAAGACATCTCAAGTTTTTTTATTATCTGAGACACACAACAAATTTATAGATATTTGCAGAACGCAAAAACAGCTTTCTAGTACAAGTGATTTCAAATATACAAGTCTTTGCCAATATTGACGGCACCAATATTGGTATCTCAAAACCTCCCAGCGAAATTCCTTACTACTTACCTTGGTAGCCACTACCAAGTGTTAAAAAAAAAGAAATTCCTTACTACTTTTCTATATGATAATTATTTTTAGTTACAATCATCCTTACAAAAATAAAATCTCTCATCAAACGAAACTAATAAAACAAAATCTCACACTTAATTTTTTTAATTTTAAAGAATTACCAAGAATGCTCACTGATCAACCAAGAAAGGAATACAACCATACTCCAAGTTTTGCATGATTCAATATGGGAAATTGGGAACGGAGACGAAAGAAAATTGGAAATAGGGGGCCTGATAATTAGTAAAGTATGATTTTAATTTAATGAAAAGTGCCAAAGAGTATATGTATCAGAAAAGGTATTAAGGTGTAAAAGAAAAACACAATTTTCCATTTCACAGGGGTGGGTGGTTTGGCTCCTCTCTATCGCCCTTCCTTCCGCCCCATTTCAAAATTATTTATAATTTTTTCAACCATCAATTGCATCATTTGCACTAGCAAGGTCAGGCACTTTACAAAGCAACCGATTCATCTCCTGTGAAAATTCAAGCTTGGCTCGGTTCGTCTTTCCTCCAACCACAACTGTGCTCCCGTCTTGTAGAGCCCATATCTATATTTCAAATCAAAATAAAAAATATATATATATATTCTCTATTGCATCTCTACTGTTACCTTGTAAAGTATATATTACCTGAGAGTGGGATAGAAAGCTGATGCAAGTTGTAAGCATCAAAGCACCAAATCCTGCATATACAACTGGTACTCCTGGGTCCGTCTGATAACAATGAAAACATGGAATTTTAAATTTACATGTTTTATATATAAAGGCATCAGATTGAAATGAACTTGAGATGACTTCAATCTATTTATTTTTCCAAAATGCAAAGTCTTTTGGTATTGAAACTTACTTTCAAATCAAGGCCAGTACTACCAATAGCATCTTCTATGACAATTTTGGTGCCGTTAATTTCAATGGGAAGTTTTGAGCTGGGCCTGCGGACCCCAGCAAATTTCCCCTCTTCATCATACAGGACAACTGACTGTAAATCACGTGCCAGCATAGATCTACAATTCATCAATGAATATATAATCATATTTTAACTTCTAATCTATTTATATTTTGGGCAAAAGTACCCTCTAAAAGTTTTTCTGTTGATGAATTTTCTAGCTAGCAGCTACACCAAATAAGTAACTTAGTTAAAATACAAATTTATCCATGCATTAACAAATTAAGGGATAATTGCAAGGAAAGTTGAAAAGCCTAAACAGTGAATTAACAACCATGAATCATATAATAAATTAAACTGTATGGTGTGAACTTACATTCCTTTGACTCCTTTAGAAGAAGAGTCAGATTCACTGGTTGGCAAGAATGTGCCAAAAAGCTTAAAATCACCACTCTTTTGTAAAGGAGCGACAGCTAAATTGAAAGGCCCCTCTCCGTTTTTCAAAATTTGAAGAGCTGAAATTCCCCAGTCGGTTTGATAAATCGTGATACCTCCATATCTTAACGGGTCATTCACTCTAATAGTTTTCCTTAATAATTCCTTACCCTCAAGATTGAAAAGCGATATATCGGTGTAAAACTGTGATACCTAGTAATGTGCAAAGGAGAGTCAAAACCTTATTTATCTTTAGAAAAGCTTCTACAATGATATCACAGGTAAAATGCCTATATTATTATGGACAGATTGCAAACAACTAATATTCTAGACCAAAGAAGATTTAGTACTTCATTTATACTTACTTTCCAGGGAAAGCTCTTGAATTATATATTTCCACAAGTGTTACCACCAATACAGTTTTTGCTAGTCATTCCATTGTATTTGCCATAAATGGCAAATACAATATTCCCATGACATTTGTGCAAAGAAAAGAAATATATTGAAAAAGATACTGGTCCATAGCAAAAGATACCTCTCCACTCTCATAATACTCCATATAGAACCGGTTCACATGAACCTCGGTGTTAAATGAATCCAAGGCATTGGAAAGAAATCCAGTGGGAGCCATCACATCACCTACTACGAAATTAAGACCTTGAGGCACCATAATGGACCCTTTAAAGCTCCCGGCTGCAGTAAGTGTGGCCCCACCCATGATTAGGAGCATTGCTATGTGTACCCCAATTGGCGCAAATCGACCTGCGAGCCCTTTGAAAGCATACAAGCTCGGCCCCTTTAGAAATACCTATTATAGATGGTAATTAGTCATAACATACACTAGTCAGAAAAGGGAGAAAGAAGAAGAAAAAAAATAAAAAGTAATGGAAATGCACCTCATAACCGTGTCCCATTAAGATAGCACCCAAGTCTTGAATGGAGGCATGTGGACGTGAATCCGTAAATTCTTGCTTGCGAATGGTCTCTGGCGAACTTACAAATGACCATCTGCAATGGTACAGTCAAAAGAATTTAATTATTCTTCTAATTTTATTTTAAAGAACTCTACAAGCAACTATTCCCCACTGCAAACTCTATCAATTGCACAAAAGGACCTAATTTGATCCAATTTTGCTTCAATTAACTAAGCATTAAATACCTTCTAGCAATTTTGACAAGAGGTATCTGAGTAGTGTAGCTACAAGCCATCAGAGATGATGCAAGAAGAACCACTAAACCCAAGAAGACAGGGGATGTCCACATGTGATCGAACCCAGGGTACACGATCCATTTCCATGTGAAAATTCCCAATATAGGGCTCTCTTCAGGAAATTTGTTGGAATAGAACTCCAGCGACTCCCCTTGCTCAATAAATGTCGCTGCATTGCAATTTAGATAATCTCAACTCTCAAATTATTCCGAGTATTGGAGCATTCCTGTAAATTAGCAATAATCTCAAAATTGAGTTTATTATACCTAAAGCCATGAGCGATCCAATCACAGCCATCTCACCAATGGCGAGAGGTAGGTTAGAAAGCAGCGCTAGAACTCTCCTTGGTACTCTCTTAACAAAACGCCACACGAAGGGCGACGAGGAAGAAGGGGAAGAGGTGGTCCCGCCATCTTCAGTGGTGACGCGGCGATCACTCTCTTCCAAGACCGGCGGTGCAGCGCCGAAGAGCACGATCTTCTTCTTTGGGTTAGGTTTCTGTTTCGTGCCACTCTGGTTGCATCGGATCCGGATGGAGAGACGGAGATGGAGATTCCGAGAATTGCAGAGATTGTAAAGAGAGGAGGATTTCAGAGGAGAGGTGAATTGGGTTTTGAGAGGGTTTAGTGCGGGAGACATCGGAGAGATAAGGTGGGGAGGAGGAGATGGTCATTTTGGGGTGTTTTAGCGGGAAGAGAAAGGGTTCGTTGTGGATAAGGTGGGGGGATGGGGTATGCGTGGCCGCGTGGGTACGGCTAGAAATTCTCACTCCGTGGTGAATTGTTAAGTTTAGATGAAAAAAATATTAATTTTTAAATTTCCATGGAAAAATATCTAAACAGTCTATTTATGATATTTATGATAAGTATATACTTTGTTTCTCTTTAAACAATGAGAAAATTTCTAGTGCATCCATCAAAAAATTTAAAATAGTCAATTTCTTTATCAAAATATTTTAATATCTAATATATTATATACCCATAGAAATTTAACATTATTTCTTTTATTCCTTTTTATTCATTAAATCTATTATTTAGTTTTTTAAATGATAAATTGACATATATACTCTTTCCTCTCAAATGGAGATGTCTCTCGTCTCCTTTCTCTATTCTGTCAAATAAAATGGTGATGAATAATTGAATATACCCATAGAAATTTTGCACCCTACCCACACAGATACCAAACTGACACAAATAAATGAAAGGCATCATTGCTGGGTTTCTTGTGGTATGATCTTTTAAATTAAAGATTGTCATTGGTTTTGTCTTGTAGGTATGAAGAAATGTTTTGGATCACTTTGTTCTCAACTCTAAGCAAACTCTAAGCAAGCTATGAAGAAATCAAATATCCTTTATAAGATATTTTAGTTTCTTTTTCTTTATAAAGAAGTTCCATTGACTAGATGAGAAAAAAAAAAAAAAAACTGATTTTAAGATAGATAGTGGTGATTTCGAATGATATCAGAAGAAGAAGAAGAAGAAAGAACCAAAAAAGAAAGGCAACGGAGATAAATAGAATCTTCATAATACCCAGTAATTTCCTAATTTACGCATGCTAAGAGAAAAGGAAGCAAAACCGTGAACGAGGATTGTTTCTCAGAATTTCAAATTTGATTTGGAAAAAATAGATTATATTTGTCACCATATCAAATTAACTAAAACATTAAATAAAACCAAGAGGCAAGGGGCATCTTCAATTGAAAGGAATGATATATTTGTCAATTTAACTTTTAAATTAATTAAATAATAGATTTAATGAATAAAAGTGGATAGAAGAAAAAATGTAAAATTGTTATGGGTATATTGGATATGAAGATGTTTTGATGGGAAAATTAGCTATTTTAAAGTTTTGATGGGTACACTAGAAATTTTCCCTCAACAATTATCTAATTCATTGAATAGATTCAACAGCTGAGGAACAGAGGAAGAACAACCTACTGCCTATGGACTGCTCTTGAGTCAGATTCTTTAGAACGATTGTGTTATGATTGGTTATGTAGTTTTTATTTTAGCTTATTACAGACTATATACACATCGTATGTGCTGTTATTTTATTGAGGGGTCTATTTTGGATTAGAGTGTGTGCCCTTGGGGATCTTGAGGGGGAATATTTTGGATTGTTTGTAACTTTGTATGATAGAACATATATTTTTTATGATAACAAAAACAGTGGTGGTTCTTAACTACTAAAAAGTTATTTTACAGCAGAGGTTGCTTGAGAGTAACAAAGATTAATTTTAGTAATGGGCCAGCCCACATAACTTATTTCATTTAAACTGTTTGACCCGCTAATAAAGCCTTTTAAGAGGCCCGTTTTACAATATCCAACTTGTCGTCCTAGAAAATAGAAATGGGAACTACAGAGCCTAAAAAATTAGAGCTATCATTTTCTTTGCAACTAATAAGAATCTTTATCTTTGTTTTATTCAATACCAACAAATACAATTTTCTTTAATACCAACAAATACAATTCTTCTTTCCAACTAATATGCTCGTTACTAACGAATAATAAACTAAACTGGATCAAAAGCACCCACCCCCAAAAAAAATAAAAATAAATGAAAAGACATAATTAATATCACAAACTAAATCCGGTATGATTAAGCTCATTTTCAGATGAAAAATACTGTGACACCCCAGATGGGATAGAGCACAAGAAAGATGAGCCCAATAGTGTTGGAGATGCCGTGGGGCTTGGCGAAGCAGTTGCGGAAGCCTCCGGAAGCTCTAATGTGCTCTTGGAGAAGGTACACACTGATGACAAGACATATTAGCACACCGACAATGCCTTCCCGAATTGTATGTGCGATGAAGTCGGGAGCTATCACTAGTAGAGTTCCGAGTGCGTTTGGAATCTCCGACCATTCTGCACTTGGCAGATGACACCTTGTTAGTAATCTTCTTCATAGTATGTTTTAGAGTAGCAGCATATTTTTTTTATCCAACCTATGCTTTGTTACTGTATATATGTGACTGTTTATGGATAAGTTTAAACTATATTATAGGATGATACACCAACCTTTTCTCTTTAGGTGCATTCATGGTCATATATGCATGCAGTACTTTTGTAGTTATATCATATGGAAATTGATCTTCATTTAAAAGTAATAAATTTATAGGGACAGAACATGACATAAAGTTAATAATTGATATTTCCTGCTTTGTCAGTATATTGGTAATTGTTATAAACAATCTACTGTATTTATAGTAATATTACTTTAATTATCTCTGTATAAAAAAGAATTTTGTTTGAGCTAATAATTAATCATATATAATAATGAGTTCATGATCTGTGAATAAAAAAAAATATACCTGGGGTATTTTGAGGGAAGAAAAGGCGAATAGTAGTGAGAACAAAAGCAATATAATGCCCAACCTCGCCACTGCAATTAAAAAACCATAAAAATCCTTTAAAGTGATCTGTACTTCATTCTCTTTTGGTCAACTTGGATAGATCAGAAATTAAAGAAATTAAATCTGCACAAGTAAAAATTTGGAAAAATGAAAAGATATTCACCTGAGGATTGCAAACGGCAAATTAGGAATGCTACAGAAAATGTAAGGCACCAAAAGAGCAGTGAACATCTTTGTTTTCAATTTCGTGTTGCTCAGTACCACCAAAAATCTATATAATCCATAAATATATTTTTAATCAACAAATGAGAAATGAAAAAAAAAAATACAAATTGAAGTAGCATTACAAATTATACATATATTAAAGGAAAAATGGAGGAAGATTACACACATGCCAGCGATGGATGCAAGAGACTGGAGCAAAATGGTGCCGACAACGACCAGGCTGAGGCCACCACTGAGGTGAAAAGCATGGCTCACCAGCTTACGAGCAGCTAATCCCAGTTCGTTCAAATCTGACCCGATAACCTCGGAATCTGACATGTCTGTCGTCATGGCCAGGTACTTCTCAGTTCTTCCCATCTTTTGTTTACTAAAATTCTGAGAGAATTGATCAGTGATCACTGATCAGATGGGAAGAATGTCAAGGGGGTAAGGTTAGAGATCGAAGCAGGCGAAATTGGTTTATACTAATTATGTCAAGAGTATTGCTATTTATATAGAGGTAATATAATGAAGGGGTAGATTCGCTTTGCTGAGAACAGAAGACGGAGGTAGGTGTGGTACTGTGGTCAGAGGTGCGCACTCGCGCAGGAATGTCAACATACGGAGGTTTATGTTCGTTATCCTGCTGTGTTTTACGAAGCGGGTCACATGTTTTGATTTTCTTGCCCGTTACACTTGATGTTGGAAAGATTACACACAAAAAGAAATAAAGAGGTTGTTATAGACTGAACCTGTCGTGTATATATGATTACCGATTCAAATTAGGTTGTAGACTTGCAGTCCGCGCGCCATAGTAGACGGGCGGCATAACGGAAAACTTATTCCAAACCTAATAATTATTTTAATAATTTTGACAATAATTTTCTTAAAAAATTATATTTATAGATTGGACATATAGATAGCTTAATAAATGAATTTTATGTAATTTAAGTATTGTTTGGTAATGCATTAATGAAAGTTAATTTTAGACTTTAAAATTTAAACTTTTTTTTATGTACAATGAAAAACCTACATGGAATCTAGTCAGTTACTATCAACCAGTAATTGATGGGATCCGGATTCCAAAAGTAACTCAAATTTTGAGTTTAGATTCGGACCGTTTGATTAAAATTCAGACTAATTTGTTTTGAGGGAGACCTCGAGAAATTCTTTTAATATTTGTGCATATTATGATCGGACGATGGGAATTTAAACTCAAACTTTGAGTCACTTTAGGAGATCCAAATTGGGTCCGGATCCTCCAAAGTTACTCAAATTTTGTGTTTAGATCTGCCCCATCCGATCAAAATTCGAATCAATTAGGTGGAGGTAGAATGTACATAACCTCTTTAATATTCGTACCCCAAACTCAAAATTTGGGTTACTTTAGGGATCTGAATTCATCCAGATTTCTACTGATGAGAATTGAGAGGAATTGTTGGCAGCTAGGAAATTTAACGGAAAATAATACCTATTGGAATCTTTGTTTCATAGACATTGATTGCACAATTTGTAAAAGCTCTACTGATACAAATTTTTTTATCATTTTTGCATAAAAAGTGATAGAGATCGTATATATCTATCTTTTAAATTTACTTATAATATAATGTATCAAACGTTGAATTAAGTGGCATCTATATTATATTTTTTATGTATTTTCTGGCAAAGATTTTGGCTCATCTCAAACGCTTCGCTTTGAGTTCGTCAATCAATAAGAAACTGCTACGACTTTCCAAAATGTGATTTTTTTTTTCTCTTAAATAATTTACACTTACTGAAAAAACAAACTTTATGGTTGAGTTATGGGCAAACTGATGCTCAATAATTACTGAGTGAAGTTAATATGAATTATAGTTTATTAAAGTAGTTGATGCATTAATTCTAAAATATATTGGATTGGATTCAAATGTCTTCGAATCATTCAAATTGATTTATTCAATGAGTGATAAGTCTATAAAAATTTTGTTAATTTTGTTTAGTATAAAACCACGTAGTAAAAATTTATTGAAAATAAATTCAGTAAAAAAACAAATAAATCTATATTGCTTTAACTGTTTGACTTTTGTACAAAATAATTTTTAAAAATTGAAATATAAATTATATTCGTCGGTTAAAAAAATTTTACAATTAAATAATTTACTGGCCATTTTAATAAGCTTAAATACATATTAACACACTCATAATATATAATTAGCACGCCACTAAAATTAATTGTAGTCATCGAAAAAAAACTGTGTTAATCTGTTAACTACTTAACTGTGAACGACTAGGAAGTCGTATTTCATAGCAGCCTTTTTCTTCAAAGTCTATATTCCATTTTCCATGATATATCCCCATCTTAATAAATGACAAAAAGATCCGTGACATTCGACGCAACTGGTAGGAATATATTTGAACTTCCGAAAATCTTGTTGAATTTTCGTAAATGAATCAATCATTCAAATTAGGAGAACATGTCATAACCAGGTGGAAAATGTGATCAATTTTGCTGACAGTAATATATTTCTAAAATTAATGTTTGAACTTCTGAAAATGTTGTTGAATTTTCGTAAATGAATCAATTATTCAAATTAGGAGAACATGTCATGTCCAGGTGGAAAATGGGATCAATTTTGCTGACGGTAATATATTTCTAAAATTAATGGGTTGCTCGGCAACACCTCTTAATCCACACTAAAATTAAGTTTTAAGAAAGATTAAGGAACCGACGATGTTCGGTTGTCTTAATCCGTGAGTGATAATTAAGAAAACTAAAGGAAGGGGTATAGGTGCCTTAAGACTCGGACAAAGAATTAAGATCCGGATAAAAAGAGACTAAAGGATGTGATCTTAATTCAATAATTCATGCCAAGGTTCTAAATAGCAATTATAGTAGCATAGAGGAGAGACAAAAAAAAAAAAAAAAACTATAACGAATAGTGCTACTATAGCAGAAACTTTCATACATAGCTTTTTTTTAATTTTCAAAATTCATAGTCTATATTTCTACTAATTATCAACATAATCAATATTGGAGAATTGTGGTAATAACTAAATGATAACTGATCTAAGTCTATATTTTTTTCAATCATGCAATTAAGAAGGAAAAAAGAAATATACAAGGTAACATTATTTAATAGTTCATACTGTTAGTTTGTAATAATCTAGAAGTCAATAATACGATAAATTATCATAAAGCTTTGTTCATGAATTGAGTGATTAATAAACTGTCATTTTGTTACCTTGAGTATTATTGAATTTATGGATCATTCCTTTATATGAACTAGAGTCAATAGTTGGAATTGTGAAACTCCATAATATTAAATGATATATATACTCTTAAAAGTCTCTAACCGAGATAATTAGCAGGAACACTAAATTATCGTTACAAGGTTAGAATGTGGATTAAAAGATGGTCAAGTTTTACAGACCATTGACATGAGATGTCATTTTAATCACATAAATACATGTTCTAGGAATATGGTATTTGACAGACCCCGAATGAAACATTAAATGGAATTGTGTACGTGTCATTAATGTTTTCATTCAGTGTTAAGTTCTAAAGTATGAGGTATTCATCTTTCCTACTAAGAGATGTGTATGTGTGATTGTTACTTAACGCTGTCGGTAAAACGCAGTCATAACGGTAGCTTTTCGGTATACATAGCTTAGTTGAGGTAGTGATGGTTTACCAAAAGTACTATTGTCCCTCGTATCTCTATACGAGTTACGGTATCACTGGGCCCCTTGATAGAGCAGGATTATCTGCATGCAGTATAATTACAAGGGTAATTATATTTGATAATCTGCTCAAGATCAAGAAAAGATTATGTTTGCAAGGATGACACACACCTACCTTGAAACTGATCTGATACTGTGAGACATAAGAATTAACACGAGTAAAATAGTTTACTGGATCGTGGTACTGTATAGTACAGCATCATCTGTGTAATTGGATGGTCATAGTGTAGATGTCAGATGCCTCCTATGATTATAGAAGTTAAAATGGTTTTAATTCTATTTACCAACATAACACAGATCCTATTGGGTCACACCGCAAAGGAGACTTATCAGAGAATCTTACTGATTAATTATAAATTGATTATAATTAATATTAAGATAGTTATAATTAATTATACATGATATAATTAAATTATAAATGTCATATAAGATGACAAGCAAAAACAACGGTTAATTTATAAGCGTATTCGATACGTTGTATAAAACCGCACCGAAACCGAACCGTAAGAAATATAATTGTTTAGAACAATTATATAGATATTTGATATAAATATCTATATATATAAATATCTATATTTGATATAAATATCTATATATATATATAAATATCTATATATATATATAAATATCTCAATGGCAATTTTGTAAATACCACAAAACCGAGGGTATTTCGGTCATTGACGAACCTCCTCAAAAGGCTATAAATAGAGGGGTAGGGGGAGAGAGAAAATTACTAATTCACTCACATCTGAACTGATCAGTCTGATCGGATCGATAAATATATTCTCTCTTTCTCGGTTTTTCTCTCCCAAATAGTGTTGGGCTAGAGAAGAAAGATATACGTAATCCACGTATAATCTTGCGAGTCGTAAATAGTGTTTTTACGGTTGTCGTGAATAGTGTTTTCGCGAAGTTTCGTGAATCTGATTTTGCGCGAGACGCAGTCAGTTTTTACGATCCTCGTGAATAGTATTTTCACGCCTTCTGTGAATAGTATTTACGGGATTTGGAAATAATATATATTTGCGAAGGTCGTAAATATATTTATTTCGTCTTTTTCTCGGTGAATAGTATTTACGGGATTTGGAAATAATATATATTTGCGAAGGTCGTAAATATATTTATTTCGTCTTTTTCTCGGTGAATAGTGTTTACGGGATTTGGAAATAATATATATTTGCGAAGGTCGTAAATATATTTATTTCGTCCTTTTCTCGGTGAATAGTGTTTTTACGGTTGTCGTGAATAGTGTCTTCACGCCTCCTGTGAATAGTGTTTTTGCGAATCCCGCTGGTCAGTATTACTGGCAGTAGAAAGCCAGCGCTCTGGTGGTTCCTGGTGGACGACCGATAGAGGTATCAGATGTCTGATACTCCGAGGCAAGACGTTCCTCAGATTCGATCTTCTCGGTCTGCTACAATCCAATTGGAATTTGGATCAAGGTATAAATATGTTATATTAATCTATTTAATTTGTAAGTAGATTAAAAGTTTTAGAAATCAATTATGGAGTAGATCTGTAAAAGGATTAAATCGAGTTTTGATGCCAAAGAATACTGAAGGTGGATCCCCTTGGAAAGTATTCTGACATACCTCGTTTAATTCTTGGCTTAATATAGAAGTAAAATTTTTGTTTTACGTTCTTTCCGCATATTAAGCTAATCAACGGTTTGGACCGTCCATAACCCAACAGTGGTATCAGAGCACCAGGCTCTCCCGCTAATTGATTTTCTAAAAGTTATAACTTATGCAAATAAGGTGCATATACCGCAGATCGGTTTAATTCTTAGATTTGCAGCTTAAGTCCAAAACCGATTAGAAATGAGATTTTCTTGGTTCGGTTTTACCGACTGAGAAAGTTAAATTAGATTTAAGCTTTCTTTATGCTTTCTTGTGAAATGTAAATTTTTACATTTCTTGGATCGGTTTTCCGACCGAGAAAGATAAAATAGGATTTTATGCTTTCTTTATGTTTTCGTATTCAGAAACTTTCAACTGCGTTTGAGTATATCTAAGAATGTGATGAAGCAATAAAGTACCTAAAGTAAGAGCTGTTAATCTCCACCCGTAAAAGATAAAGGTTATGTCAAGAAAGGTGTCTTAGGACTCTTTCGACTAACCTCTTTTACGTGTCCTGATCAGCAGGCCCAAACGGGGACTTTGTCACGTTACCAAATTACTCTTGCGCTTTTGAAATGGCAAAATGTAACTCTTTCGCCTTTTGAAAAACATATAAATTGTTTATGTGCTTTTAAACTGTATAAACAAGAATTGAGCATTGCTGCAAAATAAAGAATTAGAAACTGATAAATGATATACCTGACTAGGTCCCGTATATAAGTAACTTAGATTTACTAATTTGATGAAAAAGTATAAATTGGATTTATCGCTTTTAAAGTACCGTGAAAGAACGTGATGTCAAAGAAAGATTTGTGAAGGAACTCACGTCAATCTTTCTGGCAGACGACTTTCACGTATCCTTAAGAATGTCTTAAAATTAGTTTAAAGAACTAACTGCTTAAACAAACCTAAGCATGAAAAAGTATAAATTGGATTTATCGCTTTTAAAGAACCGTGAAAGAACGTGATGTCAAAGAAAGATTTGTGAAGGAACTCACGTCAATCTTTCTGGCAGACGACTTTCACGTGTCTGTAAGAATGTCTTACATTCAGTTTAAAGAACTGACTGCTTAACAAACGCAAGCATGTGAAAGAGGTTCTGATGCCAAAGATAGACTGGAGGTGGACACCCTCGGTTGTTTATCTGACATACCTCTTTTAAAGTCTGCTTGCACTGTTAAGCATAAACACAAACCCATACGAATTAAGTAGTATGCCCTTCCTACTCTATCCTTCTCACACCATTTTTCATTGGTTGACGGTTCTCTACTCAGTAGGTGTCGCCTTTTACATTTGGTGGTCAAGGGTTATGTACGACATATCAAACCAAATAGAGTGAGGTTACTTACCAATGATTTCCAAAAAAGTTTTGGGCTTGGGGCAAAGTCTTCGTTAAAAACACGTGATGTTTTAACGAAACCAAGAATCACAAAGCAAGGTGTGATTAGCAAGGTTGCTTACCTAAAATAACTAATGGCTGAGTCATGCGTAACAGCTGGCTTGTACATTGGTGAAAATAGGGATCTTGGACCTACTGCAAAAGGGAATAGAACAAATTTGCAGTGGGAGTTTTATTGTTTAAATAAAACATTACATGAACAAAGCTAAAATCTTTACTTTTAACGTTGTAGAAATATGGTTAAAGAATCGTCTTTCTCTTTACGCTCCTTACTCGAGAAACAAATAACGAAAGCGAAAAGGGGCTCCCAAGTACAAAGGCAAAGGGAAGTTGGTTCCGATAGCGAACACTCTCATGATAAATGTTTCTGCTGACACTGACTGCTATTATTGTAATGGCAAAGGTCACTGGAAGAGAAACTGCCCGAAGTATCTTGAAGATCTGAAAATTGAGAATGTCTCAAAAGCTTCAGTCTCAAGTACGTTTGTTGTTGAAGTTAACGTTGCTACCTCTATTAATGATTGGGTAATAGTTACCAGATCATGTGCTCATATCTGTTCGAATATGTAGGCACTAAGGAATAGAAGGAAGCTACGTAACAAGGAAGTACAACTCCAAGTTGGAAACGGAGCATTAGTTGCAGCCGTAACAACTAGAAGTGTAGAGTTGTACTTGCCTAGCGGGCTTTGTAATGGAACTTGAAAATATATATTTTGTTCCTAGCATTTCTAAGAACATTAGATGTTCTATATATAAAGATAAGGTATATTATGGATCCTCTTGTATGATGAATGGTCTGTATATACTGGAAATGGAAAAACCCATGTTCAACATAACTAACAAACGACTCAAAACATCTCATGAAAGTACGACTTACATGTGGCATTGTTGCCTTGGTCATATAAACGAGAAACGCATCAAGAAGTTGCATGAAAATGGACTTCTTGGTAAATTTGATCTTGAATCAATTAACACATGCGAATCTTGTTTACGTGGAAAAATGACCAAAGCGCCTTTCTTCAAGAAGGGCGAAAGGGCAAGTGACTTACTAGGTCTTGTACATACTGATGTACGTGGACCTATGAGTACTTGTGCAAGAAATGGTTGTTCTTACTTTATCACGTTTACTGATGATTACAGTAGATATGGTTATGTCTACTTGATGAGACATAAGTCTGAATCCTTTGAAAAGTTTAAGGAATTTAAGGCTGAAGTAGAAAATCAATTAAACAAGAGTATTAAGGCCTTACGATCTGATCGTGGAGGCGAGTACTTGAGTTTTGAGTTTATTACGTACTTAAAGAATGTGGGATAGTCTCACAACTCACGCCTCCATGATGAGTAACGCCACTCTTCCAAAATTGTTTTGGAGACACGCACTAGAAACTGTCGCACAAACAATAAATATGGTTCCATCTAAGTCAGTAGAAAAGACTCCATATGAGTTATGGTTTGGGAAAGCCCCAAATATGTCTTATCTTAAAATATGGGGTTGCGAAATATTTGTCAAACGTCCGACGTCTGGCAAACTTGATCCCAAATCTGACAAATGCTTTTTCGTAGGGTATCCTAAGGAAATGAAAGGATATTACTTCTATCACCAGTCCGAGAACAAAATGGTTGTTGCTCGTTTTGGTATACTTTTGGAGAACCAGTTTCTCGCAAAAGGAAGTAGTGGGAGTAATGTAATACTTGAAGAAATTCAAGATACATCACACAATATAATATCTGAACTAGATCAGATAAACCCACCACTTGATACTTTGGCTGAAGAGCATCTGGAAGAACCAAATCCACAAGTAGTTGTGGAGGAGGTTCTAGTCCCGAGCTCAAGTACTTCGACGCAAGTTGAAGTAGAACCGGATCCGCAAATAGTTGTGGATCAAGTTCGACAGCCCGAAAGTCAAGTGCTACGTAGGTCAACAAGGACAGTCCATGCACCTGAGAGGTACTTGGGACTGCACGAGGTCTTAGTATTTGATACTGAAGATTCTCTGACCTATGCGGAAGCAATGGATAGGCCTGACTCTGATAAATGGCTGGAGGCCATGAGATCCGAAATACAATCCATGTATGACAACACGGTTTGGAACCTAGTTGTACCACTTGATGGGGTGAAACCCATAGCTAACAAGTGGAGTTTTAAAAGAAAACAGACATGAATGGTAATATGACTGTATACAAAGCACGGCTTGTAGCGAAAGGTTTCAAACAAATTCTGAGAATTGACTATGATGAAATTTTTTCGCCCGTGGCTATGTTTAAGTCAATTCGGATATTCCTAGCAATTGCCGTATTTCATGATTATGAAATATGGAAAATGGATGTCAAAACCGACTTCTTAAATGGAAATTAAAAGAAGACGTGTATATGATACAGCCTTCGGGTTTTGAAGATCCAAAGAATGCTGGGAAGGTATGCAAGTTTCTTAAATCCATTTGTGGATTGAAGCAAGCATCACAGAGTTGGAATCTTCGGTTTGACGAAGAAGTCAAAAAGTTTGACTTCGTCAAATGCGAAGAAAAACCATGTGTGTACAGGAAAACTAGTGGGAGTGCCATCGCCTTTCTAATCTTGTATGTAGATGACATACTCTTAATAGGAAATGATATTCCTATGTTGCAACAAGCTAAGTCTTCATTAAAGAAAGTTTTCTTGATGAAGGACTTAGGCGAGGCTGTCTATATACTAGGCATAAAGATCTATCGAGATAGATCGAAAAGACTTATAGGATTAAGTCAAAGCACATACATTAACAAAGTGCTGAATCGTTCAGCATGTAGGATTCCAAGAAGGAATTCCTGCCAATGAATCATGGTGCACAGCTTAGCAAGACTCAGTGTCCTTCGACAACTGATGAGCGAAGCATAATGAGTAGAGTGCCATACGCTTTGGCTATAGGCTCTATCATGTACGCCATGTTATGCACTCGCCCTGATGTCTCGTACGCTTTGAGTGTGACGAGTAGATATCAGGCTGATCCAGGCTTAGAGCACTGGAATGCTGCAAAGAATATCCTTAAGTACTTAAGAAGAACTAAGGATATGTTTCTCGTCTACAGTAGTGACTCCGAGCTCGTAATAAACGTTATCACCTGATATGAAAAATCATAAATAGAGGTGACGTAAAGATATGTAGAGTTGACATAGTCAGCAACACAGCTGATCCACTCACAAAACCCCTTTCTCAAGCCAAGCATATGATGTATAATATTGCTATGGGTCTGAGAGACACATAGGCAATTGGCTGTGAGACTTTCTTTAGATCTACGAGATTTTTAGAATATTAGAGATTTGTGTAAGTAGGGCCTACGATGATTGGCTCCTAGCTTAAGTGGGAGATTGTTAGTTTGTAATAATCTAGAAGTCAATAATACGATAAATTATCATAAAGCTTTGTTCATGAATTGAGTGATTAATAAACTGTCATTTTGTTACCTTGAGTATTATTGAATTTATGGATCATTCCTTTATATGAACTAGAGTCAATAGTTGGAATTGTGAAACTCCATAATATTAAATGATATATATACTCTTAAAAGTCTCTAACCGAGGTAATTAGCAGGAACACTAAATTATCGTTACAAGGTTAGAATGTGGATTAAAAGATGGTCAAGTTTTACAGACCATTGACATGAGATGTCATTTTAATCACATAAATACATGTTCTAGGAACATGGTATTTGACAGACCCCGAATGAAACATTAAATGGAATTGTGTACGTGTCATTAATGTTTTCATTCAGTGTTAAGTTCTAAAGTATGAGGTATTCATCTTTCCTACTAAGAGATGTGTATGTGTGATTGTTACTTAACGCTGTCGGTAAAACGCAGTCATAACGGTAGCTTTTCGGTATACATAGCTTAGTTGAGGTAGTGATGGTTTACCAAAAGTACTATTGTCCCTCGTATCTCTATACGAGTTACGGTATCACTGGGCCCCTTGATAGAGTAGGATTATCTGCATGCAGTATAATTACAAGGGTAATTATATTTGATAATCTGCTCAAGATCAAGAAAAGATTATGTTTGCAAGGATGACACACACCTACCTTGAAACTGATCTGATACTGTGAGACATAAGAATTAACACGAGTAAAATAGTTTACTGGATCGTGGTACTGTATAGTACAGCATCATCTGTGTAATTGGATGGTCATAGTGTAGATGTCAGATGCCTCCTATGATTATAGAAGTTAAAATGGTTTTAATTCTATTTACCAACATAACACAGATCCTATTGGGTCACACCGCAAAGGAGACTTATCAGAGAATCTTACTGATTAATTATAAATTGATTATAATTAATATTAAGATAGTTATAATTAATTATACATGATATAATTAAATTATAAATGTCATATAAGATGACAAGCAAAAACAACGGTTAATTTATAAGCGTATTCGATACGTTGTATAAAACCGCACCGAAACCGAACCGTAAGAAATATAATTGTTTAGAACAATTATATAGATATTTGATATAAATATCTATATATATAAATATCTATATTTGATATAAATATCTATATATATATATAAATATCTATATATATATATAAATATCTCAATGGCAATTTTGTAAATACCACAAAACCGAGGGTATTTCGGTCATTGACGAACCTCCTCAAAAGGCTATAAATAGAGGGGTAGGGGGAGAGAGAAAATTACTAATTCACTCACATCTGAACTGATCAGTCTGATCGGATCGATAAATATATTCTCTCTTTCTCGGTTTTTCTCTCCCAAATAGTGTTGGGCTAGAGAAGAAAGATATACGTAATCCACGTATAATCTTGCGAGTCGTAAATAGTGTTTTTACGGTTGTCGTGAATAGTGTTTTCGCGAAGTTTCGTGAATCTGATTTTGCGCGAGACGCAGTCAGTTTTTACGATCCTCGTGAATAGTATTTTCACGCCTTCTGTGAATAGTATTTACGGGATTTGGAAATAATATATATTTGCGAAGGTCGTAAATATATTTATTTCGTCTTTTTCTCGGTGAATAGTATTTACGGGATTTGGAAATAATATATATTTGCGAAGGTCGTAAATATATTTATTTCGTCTTTTTCTCGGTGAATAGTGTTTACGGGATTTGGAAATAATATATATTTGCGAAGGTCGTAAATATATTTATTTCGTCCTTTTCTCGGTGAATAGTGTTTTTACGGTTGTCGTGAATAGTGTCTTCACGCCTCCTGTGAATAGTGTTTTTGCGAATCCCGCTGGTCAGTATTACTGGCAGTAGAAAGCCAGCGCTCTGGTGGTTCCTGGTGGACGACCGATAGAGGTATCAGATGTCTGATACTCCGAGGCAAGACGTTCCTCAGATTCGATCTTCTCGGTCTGCTACAATCCAATTGGAATTTGGATCAAGGTATAAATATGTTATATTAATCTATTTAATTTGTAAGTAGATTAAAAGTTTTAGAAATCAATTATGGAGTAGATCTGTAAAAGGATTAAATCGGGTTTTGATGCCAAAGAATACTGAAGGTGGATCCCCTTGGAAAGTATTCTGACATACCTCGTTTAATTCTTGGCTTAATATAGAAGTAAAATTTTTGTTTTACGTTCTTTCCGCATATTAAGCTAATCAACGGTTTGGACCGTCCATAACCCAACACATACTTCATAGTATTACATATTATAATACATGGAGAGCAATTAATTTTATAAGTGAAATAAAATTAGTATACCTATTTGAATATTTTATATATTATAATAATCAAAATCAACTTTCAATGATATGGGCTTTTTTTTTTTGCTATTTACATGGGCTCTGTACTTCTGTTCACATTTAAGATACTGCACGGTCTGCTATAATAAGTATGCTAAAACCAAACTATATGATTTTGTTTCTATTTGTGATTTAGTCTCCCATTCTATATCAGAAAATATTCAAATATTAATTCTTTCTTTTGTTTTCTCTTCGTCTAGTATTCACCTGTAAAATTATCGTCATTCGTTTCATTGAAAGCTGATTTTGATTATTATATATAAAATATTCAAATATGTATACTAACTTTATTTCATTTATAAAATTAATTGTTCTTCGTCTATTATTGTTATATTCGGTAAATTTTAAATCAATTAATTAAGTTAATAATTAAAATTTTGCAACCAATTAAAATTTTTAATTAAATTTGTTCAAGAAGATTAGTATTTGATGAGAAATTGAAATTTTAAAAGGGTAGGACTTGTAAACTAATCCAATTAATAGCAGAATTTATAACTTAAAATATACGAAATATTCGTACGAATTTAATTGCAAAAATTTATGAAAACCACGATGCGAATTTATAAAGGGAACGAATTTTTAATCAAGTGATCTAACCAAGTTGAATGTCAGAATTTATTAAAAACCCTTGATCCATGATTTAGCGCGAATCTTGAAACCATCTTATGTATTGATCTTTGAACTTTCAATAAAATGGAGAATTTCCTAACCGTTTGATTTATCATCCACGGATCTCAAAGCATACTCTTTCTTTCTAAAAACCCTGAAATTTCTGAACCGTCCGATGTTAAAGTCTGCACGGATCTTAAAGCACCCTCTTTTAAAACCCTACCCCTTTCCCTTCCTCTCTTTTTCCTTATCCCCGTCGTCCCCTCTCTTGTGCCCCTGTGGGCCGACCCTACCTCTCTCTCCCTCTATTCCTTCCAAGAGAAGGAAGCCGCAATTTGGTTTTCCCCCGCTTTTTGCCTCTGCTCCGTATACTGACGCCGGTCGCATCGCATTTATGCGCGATGACTTTGTTCGCACGCCTGTCAGGAGCCCTGATGCCTTGAACCACTCCCTAGTACGGCCATCTCTTTTTCGGGTTATATCTGTCTCTATCTCTCTCGTTTTTGGGTCTCTTTGCTCTTGTTTTGCTCTTCTCTCGCTCATGTGTTGAGAACAACTCTCTCTCTCTCTCTTTTCCGTTTACCCTCTGATTACTCAGAACCCTAAGGGTTCGGCTGTGTTTGTGCTTGTGATTTTGCTCCCTGGCGCCTCTTGGTGCTGATCCTGGTGTGGTGTTATTGTTGGTGTGCCGTTCTAGTGCGGTGCTCGTGATTCCCTTCTATTTGGTAATTGATTCGGAACCCTTGTTTTTCCTATTCGGTGCTTGTGGTGATTTTTGTGATGCCAGTACCAGTGGTAATGGCCCAGTGACACCACTGGTACTGGTGGTGGTTCGGTGATGTGAAAAAAACCAGACTTTGAACTGACAGGGACCATATTGTAATTAATTTTAATCTGGGGTTATGTATGGAAAATATCGGTCCTATGTGAATTGTTAAAAATTTAGGGACCTAAATGCAAACTATGGATTTTTAAAAATATTTGGTTTGGGGCCGGCCCTATATAAATATGTATATGTATATATATTAATTGTTTGGGCCTTTGTATTTTTGAGCATAGGCCCAATCCGAAAATTATAAATTATTTTCTAAATGGATTCTTGGACTTGGGCCCTGTTTGTTTAAAATAAACTTAATTTAGGCTTAGGCCGAAGATGATAAAAGAATGGAATTTTGTTTAAACATAATGTACCTGTTCGGCAGCCTTCCTTAAGGCTCCTTTATCCCTTAATCTATCTTAATCCTTCCGAACAGGTTCTCCTTAGTGGGGATTAATGGATCTCCTTAAAGGCCTCTTTAGCAATTTTCTTAAGGAAGCTGTTTCCTCGCCTTAAGAAACTGATCTAAAAGAGCCTCCTTAGCAGCCACTTTTTGGTTTTTTAAGACAATATTACCCCCGTGAGTGCGGTCCCTTAAGGAGGGAATCTTTACTTTAATATTTTTTTATTACCTTTCTCTCCCACTCCAACACAGAATCCCAAGTCCGAAGAAAAGCGTCTCCCCGTCTCTTCATCCAGATCACCGGTGCTTCATTGATGAACTCATAAAATCAACACCATAGACAGCTTCGTAGTGAAATGCTCATTCTTTTGACATCCCCTTTGATGGGTATCACTCTTCTTCAAAGATTTAAAATTGAAAGAAATAGAGGATGTTGGACTTGTAGAAAAGCAAGGTGTACAAAGAGCACAAATCTGTGAGCATGAATTAGAGCAAACAATATAAATTGTTTCTTGGTACACACAATTTTAAGAAGGATTGATAATTTTTTTTTCTGAAATTTGTTCAATAGGACGGAAGAGAGTTTAGGATTGATCTTTTGATCAATATAAATTGTTTCAATCCCTTCATCATTGCTGTTTAGTTTCTTAAGAATTTTATTATATATTTTTTTTGTTTTATTATATTATTTTTTTTGTTTATGATGTTCTTCATGTGCAAGAGTAATGGAAGAATTTGATATTTACCAGTATCAGGTTTTTTATCTCTAATTTTTAGTTTTCCGTTATTTGTACTTTGTCAGTATCTGATTCTCTTTTGTTTTCTGTTTTTTTAGAGAGAAAAGTGAGGGTCAAGCCTCAAGTTCCATACTTTTGTTTCCTGTTATTTTTGGTAAGTTTTGATTATTTTTTTTGTCTAACGTATGTATGTTGTTGAGCTTATTTTTTAATTTGTAATATTTTATTTTAATAAAAAATTATGCATGCACTCATGTCCAAATATAATATGCACCACAAAAAATGCACTTGTGATTTCTACGAATAGATTTAGAATTAATTGAGCTGTCAGGGTTAATTCCCGTTTTGCAATTGTTCTTTGTTTACTGTAATAACTATAATTATCATATATATGTAGTAACCATTAAATTTAAATAATTTAAATTATCATATACTATGTATTTAACTTATTAAATCCAACAGAGAGTAAAATGTAAAAAAGGGTATTTAAGTCTTTACATACTACAATATATATTTTATCTATACTCAATTTTCATTCTTAATCCTACTATCTTACCGAACAAGTGCTCCTTAGGAAGGATTAAATTTTTAATCCTCACCCTCTTAAGGAGGGCTGCCGAACACCCCCAATTAGTATAAGTAAAAAAAATTTCTTACACATATAGGATAGAGCACTATTAAAATTCGTCGCAAGATTGATCGGATTACGAAATAGGAAAGGTAAAAGTAGAACGCACATTTAGGAGTAGTGATTAATTAGATTAATCAAGTAAAATGTGATAATAACTATTTAGAGTTTTGAAGCCTCCTTTCGGTAGGCTCGACTCGAAGTTGTAAAAATCGTTAAAATATGAGTTGGGGTTTTGGAAATGCAACCACACAACATTTTAAAACTTCTTTCAGAAATTAAATTAAAAGGGTACAACTAAAATTCGGAAAAAGAAATACGTAAACTTAAAGATCGGGAGATGATTAGAAAAGCCCTTGGTACGATGCCTCATAACATAGCTTGAGCAGATACAAATATCCGAATGGGCAATGTATGATCCCGAAACACATTTAAATTAAAAATCAATTTAAGTTCAATAACAAAATTTTTATTTAAAATATTTGTAAATAATTCTTTTGAAAAACTTAGATAAAAACTCGTTGCTAATTAATAAGGACAATTAATTAGCAACGAAGATTGTTCTTTTTACGTACATTTAAAATTCGAGAATGGCGAATTAATGACATAACTAGAATAGTAACACGATAACGAATCTCACTACTTAGATAGAAATAGTAAGTACACGTAAAATTCGTTAAAGATTTCATCTTAAATTTTATAACTAAATTCGCACCTAAAATATAAAACAACTAAACTATACTAAATTAAATGCACATTTAATAATAAATAAGCAATTAGAATAAATTAAGTTAAGTGGGACACGCATAGTTATCGTAACTCGCGATTAATTAAGTGCGAATATTTCAACGATAGAATTTCGACCAACGATTCACTTGCGAGTCGAAAAGTGAAAATATCGTTTATTTTATCTTAACTTAGGTTAAATTACGAAATTTCAGATCCACCTATTCCATTCGAGTCTGATCCGTGGTTCGATTCGACCGACGTACCGATCGGAGCTTGCGAGGATCCCACCACCTTTCCTGAGGGTTAGCCTCCGCGTCTCCAGCCCTACAGGTGTGGGATATCTGAATTATTTTCTTTTGTGGGCGTACTCTTACCAAGTCGTTCCACCTGACCTGACATTCGCACTTTATTTTAAGTAGATGCATTAAAACTGTAGAGCATGTTTATCCTTTCTGCACTATAGGTAGAAATTGCATAAACCCCGATAAATAAAAGAATTTACTGTTTTATTAGGAGTGGAGTAAATAAATAATATTATATATTATTATTAGAATATTAGGTTATTAGATTGCCTGCTTCTCGTAGAAGGCAATATATTATTGCATATTTACACGCATGCATTTGGTGAGAGCTGAGTAGAGACTGAATGACTGCGCTCCGGCTTGTGGAATGGGACACGAGTCGGCCTCGCAGCCATTGAGCCGGGGTGTCACTTGACTGTCCGGATGGTCTTCTAGGACTTATATTATATGTACAAACTTGATTATGTATTCATTCGATCATTTTACCATTACGTGCGGGCCGGACTCGAGCCCTGAGGCACGAACGATTCTGGAGTGATCTCCACCTACATTAGGAGCTACATTGCCTAGAACGGAATTCCACCCTTGTGGAATTGTGTGTGGTGCATATGGCCGGACACGAGCTCATATGCACGGGGCCGGACTCGAGCCCCAAATCCTATTGATCTGGCCAGACGGTAGAGTTCTCACCTGCTCATGAGGGATGAGATTGACAACTTTTACGACTTGCATTGTATGATTTCTCCTATTTTATATGTTTGGTTATGGATCGTTTTAGAGCAAGGAACAAACACCGAATTAAGATATGTTCATCGGCTAGCGTGTTATTAACTTGTGAGTAGTGCTCGGTGTCACTAGGCACCGTGTATCACTAGACTCTATGATCACAGTCCTTAGACATATCTTGAGGATCTTTGATCCTATTAGCACAGCACGGGGTGACTATTATTCGTACTATTATTATATAAATTCTACACTCAGTATTCCGATACTTATTTTTTTTTTATTTGATTATGATATTATATTTCGCTTGGATTTTATTTGGGGAACTTTTGCATGTTGGCATACTAGAGTAATTGCATCATGATCATGATTAAAAGTGTTTTCTCTTTTATTAGCTATTGAGATAGGGGCACACATTTGCATATTTAAAATTTAAAAAAAGAAAAAAAAGCATAACAATATCTAATTATTAAGTTAAAGTGCTTTGAACATAGAGGACCCCTGGAGATATAGTTCTGGGTCACATACTGAGTGATTTATCACTCACCCACAAGTTGTTTCGTGGGTTTTAGGTACAGATTCTGGCAATCCATAGCAGGAGCCGTCAGTAGCTGTCCCCGAAGGCCACTCCGTTGATGATTAGGATGAGCACCTAGTTGATCTGCGATCCTGTGTTTGTCGCTTTGTATACGGGATCGACAGATCTTTTACTATCTTTTGGCTAGATTGTTGTTGTAGTATGTGACATGGATTGTTGTATTATATATATATATGTTGTTTACTGATATGTGACTGATGTGACTTGTTTGGTATATTTAATATTTTGCTTCCGCTGCGTATTAATTTTTGTTCTTAGCCTTGCGTGTTTAATTGTTAATAAACACGAGGCGAGGTTGATCACACATTAATCCAGAAATTCTGGTTTGGGGTGTGACAATTATGATATGTAATACTATGAAGTATGAACTATTAAATAATGTTACCTTGTATATTTTTTTTTCCTTCTTATTTGCATGATTGAAAAAAAATATAGACTTAGATCAGTTATCATTTAGTTATTACTCCAATTCTCCAATATTGATAATGTTGATAATTAGTAAAAATATAGACTATAAATTTTGAAAATTAAAAAAATGCTATGTGTGAAAGTTTCCGCTATAGCTGCGTTATTTGCTATAGCTTTTAAAAAATAGATAGTCTTTCGAATATATTTAAATTCTAAAATACTTTATTTTTTTTTAATTTTTTAATTGTTTTTCCTATTTTAGTAAAAAAAGTTTTCTAAAAGTTTGAATTGGTAAAATCTCCTACCGATCTTTTTACTTGTAGAAATCAACATATACTCTTTTTTTTTGTTACTTCTTTTTTAATATGTTCTATAGACAAACAAAATCATCTAAGATATGCATATATGCACTTGAAAAAATAAATCAAAATTTAAGAAATAAATCATTTCTTTATAAATTTTAGTTAAAAAATAAAAAAAATCATGTACTAACATAATTTTAGATTTATTAAATAATCAATTTTATATGTCTAACAAAACAAAACAAAACAAAAAAGACATTTAAATATGTTATTGAGTATGCAGTGTAGGCTGCTTGTACATATAATTTTGTATGAGTTCAGTTATTGTGATATCAGTGATATTTTTTTGTCTAAATACTACAAATTTCAAAACTTATTGATTCAGCTTCAAACAATGAATTAAAACTGTTCAATTCGATCTGCTTCATGAATGATGCATTTACATGCAAAATTTATAATTTTTTAAATTTGTTTAGTATCAAGTCAATCTGTCATATGTGGAAATGCAAAAGTTTTTTTCATTGATTTTAATTCATTCTTTTTCATTATTGTTTGTTCACTTGACTTGGTAACAAAATAGTTCAAAAAATTATAAATTGTGTGTAAATACATCTCTCATAAAATAAATTAGTTTGAAGAGTTTGAATTTGTTGTTTGAAATTTATTGGATAAATTTTGGAGTTGGTAAAAAATAATATTGTCACGTTAACTGGACTTATTTTATATTATTAAGCATATTTGACCCCATATACGATCATGCTGCCAGCTTCCGCCTCTTAAAACTCATCACGATGATATATGTAGACTTACGAATGAAATTCGACAGTTGGAGCACTCTTAATTGAGTTGTTTCTGATAACAAATCGCTTTTTTATTTTTTTGTGAAAGACGGGAACCGCTATTATATGTCTTAAATTATAGTTTCTAGGCCCACAGAAAAGCCCATTAGCCCAATTTTTATAAGAAATGCTATTATTCACTTTTTTAGGTCTTAAACTATATTTCTAGGCCCACAGATAAGCCCAGTAGGCCCAAATAAAAGCCCACAGAACCGCTATTATGTGAAAGACGGGAATCGCTTTTTTATAGTTTGTAGGCCCACATAAAAGCCCAGTAGCCCAAAGAAAAGCCCACAGAACCGCTATTATTCGTTTAATTAATCAATATTTATTTATAAGAAAAAAGGAAGATATTTCCACACTTCAAGAACTGCCTCTGGAAAGCTTCCATGGTTTCTACAGTTTCTTCAACTAGATTCCCACAATTACTTCCTCCAACTCCCATGATTAACAAATCGAAGCACCTTCAGTTCTGTTGCTCTGCTCCTATCAGCATCGCTCCTTCCTTAGCTGTATCTTCAAGAAATTCAACCTCTGCAACTTCAAATTCTGAAAGCCAAATACGTGAAATCGAGAGATTATGTGATCAATCAAATACTGAAGCCGCAATTCGCTTAACCGAGCAATTGATAAAAAATGGTTTTTTAATTCAATTACAAACACTCCTTCTCGTTCTCCAATCTTGTGCTGGGTCCCGCTCACTAGCCTCTGTTCGAAAAGCCCACTACCTCATAACAAGATCACAACCCCAAACTAGCAACTTAGTGTTGAGCTACTTAGCTTCAATATATTACAAGCTTGGCAGTGCAAGTGATGCACGACAATTGCTTGACAAAATGCTTCAAAGACCGAGACAGGGTAATAAAAGAAGGGAAACCTATGAAAAGGTGAGAGAGTTACATAAAGAAATCAGAGAGATTGGTTATGTACCAGACACCAGGTATGTTTTACATGATATAGACGAAGAGGCCAAGGAGCAATCGCTCATGTACCACAGTGAGAGGCTTGCTATTGCATTTGGGCTTATCAGCACGCCTCCTGGCACAACACTGAGAATCATGAAGAACCTCAGGATATGTGGAGATTGTCACAATGCAGTCAAATTAATGTCCAAGGTTGCTAATAGAGAGATCATAATGAGAGATAACAAGAGGTTTCACCATTTTAGAAATGGGGTTTGTTCTTGTGGGGATTTCTGGTGAATATAGGTTCTTGAAATGGTAAATTATTTTTTCATTAGCCAAATGGTTTGTAAGGTCATATAAGAAATTTACAATAACAATCCAGCAATCCAATTCATGTTTGAGTTTGTACATTTTGGTTAGTGTATTGGCTTGGGTTTAAAAAAAAAACTTGATAATGCCAGATGAACACTTTTAAGAGATTATTCAGGGGAAAAGGGTTTCTAAAGCATTATACAAATTATCTAATTATTTTGTTGTTTATATATCACGCTGTCTTTTGAACCATTGATCTTGATCTAAATTATGAGGTCTGCATTTACATATGAAAATTACAATTTACATTCTTTTTTTTTTTTTGGCCAAACAACTCTTAGGCAGATTTTTCATTTTAAAATATTCAAAAAGGATCAAGGTTACATGAGATACATCAATGGATAAGTGAACCCTATATAACTAATTCAAGCCTGTGATAGCTCTCTGAATACCCGCAAGTGTATCTTCAGAGTGTTTGATTGAATTAGCCATGCCAGCTCTTTGGAATCCGTATCAAATGTACACAACTCGATCTGCCTTGTCCTGGCGGCGCTGGATGCTGTCAGTAGCAGGGGAGATTCCAGCTGCAGTGGGGATAGCCTAATCAATAAGAGTTGTGTCAAAGAATAGTAAATATCCGATTCTTTCTGATATGGAGCTTTGGAGGAACTGCTTCATAACAAAAGCATTGCAATTGAGGTTATACATTTAGGTTTGCTGGTCTGTACCAGTGTGCTGAGGCATTGTTAGATCTGAAAATTGAAAATTTTGCAAGTTTTGATGGCTATACCAAATATTTTTTTTCCTGTCTCTTCATATATGGCCTCCACCCCAACTTTCTAATATGGTCATCAGGTCATCTCTCTTTAATTTCTCTCCATTTCCACTTAAATAAACATGTCTTGCCAGTTGGCATCTTCCTTTCTCTCTTTCTTTCCCTAATTTCAAAACAGTTTAATCTGGCTCTTGCTCCATGTGGCTATGAGGGAAACGTGTTTCAGCAATTAAGCTGGTATATTATATGCTTTTATTCAACAATTGTTATTTTGCTCAGTCAGCATTAACTGCTGATTATTTGGCATCTCTTCATCAACAACCATACGATATATGCCCGATAGGTGTTCAACCTAATGCCCAACGGAATATTATATTCTCAAAGCATGTGTTTCTTCATCAAAATACATACTATTTGGCCTGACAAGGACCTATAACCTTCCTCGTTAAGCACTTGGTTGTTGTAATATTACCTCATGCAAACTTGTTTGATGAAATTCCTCACCCACACATGACCACCTCCAACTTTATCTGAACTTTTTCAATTATTGCTTGGGTAATATGACCTACTTATAAATTTATAATCCTCTTTCACCAAAATTTCTTAGCAAAGGCGGATTTCTGTCTGAAGTTTTTTTACTTTAAATTTAAAGTATGTAATGGATGCATGGTTGTACTCATGATGCTGCAAATTCTGGTCAAGGATATCTGTTTCTATAGATTGTAAATGTTCTTCTCATTCCTACACTAATTAAACAGTTTGTTGCAACCTACGTATGATCTTGTTCGATGAAATTGCTATTCCACCAAAATTCTTAGCAAAGGTGGATTTCTGACCTCAGAGAGTTTGGTTACATGTGGAACCTAATGTACTAGTGAGTGTTTGTGTGTGTGTTCAAATTTTGATACTGGTTTTCATTTTTTCACATGAATTGATGATTTTGCAGGAGTTTGAGACTAATAGTATCTGAAAGCTGGGTTTGCTGCATCACCCAATTAATAAAAAAAAATGGGTATAAAGTGAGAAGAGGGGACCTTATCCCTCAACTTGGATAGTCTGAATCCCAGAACTTATTTAAGGGAACATGTCATACTTTTGAGGCTTGTAATGTAGAGAAGATGACAATTTTGTAGGAAACACTGTGCTGCTGTTTCGCCTTGTTAGCAGCTAGGCTAAGTTTTTATCTTCCTATTAATAAAATGTTACTGTTCTTACAAGTAAATATACAGCATCTTACTGTACATCTATCTACAGTACAGTTACACTGCCAAAGGTGTTTAACATAATCTGCAACCTTTCCAGCCCTGCATGGTAGCTGTTACTGAACAGCCAATTGTAACAATGATTTTTTTTTTTAATTTAGTAATTATAACTGAAAAATCAAATAAACAAGCCAATGGGACTAAAAAGTTCCAAAAATAGCCTCCACCGGATTCTGCATCCGGTGGAGCTAGAGAGGGCCGGCCTACACCGGATTGGGCATCCGGTGGAGCCATTTTTTGCTCTGCCACAGTGCTGCACGAAATATTACACAGAATTAACCCACATTGGTTCCGCAATCCGGTGGAGGTCCAAAATAATAAACTTCACATTTATCTAATTTTACACAAATTATACTACATTATACTAAACTACATTATACAAAACTACAAATTACACAAATTACACATTATACTAAACTACATTATACTACATTATACTAAACTACAAATTACACAAATTAAACTACATAACACAAATTACACAAATTAAACTAATTATACTACATAACACAAATTACACTAAATTTAACTCTATTACACAAATTAAACTAATTATACTACATAACACAAATTACACTAAATTATACAAATTAATACTACAATTACACTAAATTGAAGCCAATTGCTAATTCAACACTAAATTACACAAAAAATACTAAATATACTAAACAAACTCAATTAAATGAGTTATTTAATTTAATTCGGCCAAAATTAAAAATTATAAAAAAAATCGGATTTTTACCTTGTTAAAATCGTAGATCGAAAGAGTTTCCAATTCTTTTGGACGATCTGAGAATTTTGAAACAATTGAATGAAAAAATGATGGAGTATTTGGAAAGAATAAAAAAAATGGTGGAGAGAAGAAAGAAGGAATAGAGACAGAGACAGAGAACTCGCGTTGTGGAAATTATAAAACAAGCCTCCACCGGATGCCCAATCCGGTGGAGCATTTTTTCTGATTTTCTGTGGCCGCGGCACAGAATGGCCCGAAAATGTAATAATTAGTCTCCACCGGATTCCCAATCCGGTGTAGGAAGGCCCGAAAAAGCTCCACCGGGTTCCGAAACCGGTGGAGGCTATTTTTAAAACTTTTCGTCCGGATTGGCTTCTTTGGTTAATAAATCAGTTATAATTACCATTTAAAAAAAAAATCCACTGAGAAGGTCTCAGCAGATTGCACAAGTGTCAAACAGCTCCTAATCAAAAGGTTCAAGGGCACATATATTTCTCATGACCACACTGCTTTTTATTCGGGCACATATCTATTTCAACAAGGGAACAATTATCATAATTTTATGGGGGTTCAAGAACAAACTTTCTTAAGAAAATTAGCAGTATAACACCAAACATACCTTTTTTTTTGGGTGAAAGTCCATAAGCAATTGTATTGATTAAAAGAGTTGCAAACTTAGCTGCTACACAATATGAGACAACAAGTATTTGTGGAAACATACAGCTGTAAACAAAAAAAAACGCATAGGTTATGCGTATTCTTGTGGACACACAATTGGATCATCCTTGCTTGATTGGAGTGATAATAGCCTATTGATTGCCGTACACAAATTGCAGCCGAGAAGGCACTGAATCCAAACCAGACTAGGAACTGAATCGACCGGACCAGAATAGTCACTAATCAGCCAGAAAAGACACTGAATCAAACCAAACCGGGAACTAAATCAACCAGTTCAGGACAGTCACCTCTGGTGTTGTCTATGACGCACGGGCTTTTTGGACCTTTTACACTCAAAATAAAAAAATAAAAAATAAATAAAAATCAATGAATCGATATGTCCTTAAACTCTTTTTACTACAAGTTATTGAAGTCCAGAAAATGCCCTCAACTTTAAAAAGACTCGAGCGTCCTTATGAGTCTTTTACCATTATAACACCAAACATACCATATATGTGTATATGCCTTAGAAAATAATTGAGGGCATTGGCCCAATACACTTGGATCCGTGTATGTGGGCTAACAGCTCTGCATATTAAGCTGAGAAGCTCAGTCTGCATTCAGAGCACCTGTTCCGATATGAAAATTGATCGCATTGATATGGTAACTAACGAATGGCCTTTGTTTATGATGAAATAAATTATATCTTGCTTCCTATGTCATATGGTTTGTGAATTAATTTCTGTTTTGTGTTTATTTCTGATGCTATGCGTTCAATTTGGTGCTGGCATTTGTTATAAGTTCTCTGTGATGTTGTTTAAAGAGTACAAATATTGTTTGGATGCAGTAAAGCTCCGGCTAAGTCTAGAGTTGTATCATGGAGACATTATTCTATTTTAAATTTTTAATACATACTGGCCATCTGGCCGACCAATCAAAGAAAGAAAAGAAAAAAAAACAAAGAGGGACAATGGAGACTTACATCAGACAAATTAGCTAATTAAAAACTACTTTCTTGGTTTCCAACAAAGAGCTAGTTGGAAACACTTGTATGATTGAAATATAAGCACCAGAATAGTGGAATGTTGGAAAGTAGAAAGGATGGGCAAAGAAAAAATTAATTACCAAATCCTTGATATCGGGAAAAGGCATTTACTTGTAAAAAGACTTAAATCCAAAATTAGCCCTAATATAAATTGAGCGGTACGACCAACGGTCACAAAGCCCAATGCTTCAGATATCAAAGCCATAGGCACATAGCAATAAAGAGGAATAATTTCATTTAGTTTTGTTACTATATTACAGAAGCATGAAGATGAAGAAGCTTAGGATCAGTGTAATAAAATGCGGTTTATGCGATTGCATATGCGTATGTAGTTTTCAGTCGCATAAAATGTGCCTATGCAGACTACCTATGCGGTTTAAGCTAAAAACGAGTAAAAAAATAATCAAAACCCATTATCGGATCCGAAAATATTCAGATCTGTGGACCATAAACCATCCAGAACCCAACACTGAGTTCCGGACCGATCCAGTAAATGATCCAACGCCTCATGGCTTGATTTATAGGCGCTCAGTGCTTTGATTTTTATTTTTGAAATTATTGTGGGACTATAGCAGCGCATTGTTATACTGGTAATTTATTCATTAGTTTTCTTCACACGAAACAAAATTCACGTGGTTTTCTTTTATTTTTTATCTTTTATGAATTCACATTGATAGATTATGGATCAGCCTAAAATTGCCTTACTTTTTATGTTGCTGAATTGATTTAAATCACAACATGGATCTTGTCAAATGAAACTTATTCTATTATTAATTGGTTACGCTGCTGAATTTTGGACAAAGGATTTTATTAATATTTATGTAGTTTGGGCCAATGATTTTATTAATCCAAATTCACACGGTTTTGCACATCCGGTGTCATATTTATTATCATATTTAATATTTAATGAAAGAATTTGCATATATAAATCCGCATAAAAATCTGCATATGCAGTGGTCTTCCGCATACTGCATGAAAACTACATTTTACAATATTGTAGGATTGCCATTCGGTTAAATTCCACTCAAAGGTTGTTAAACCAGAAAAATGCATAGATGCCGATGGTCCCTAAGTTGTATATAATCACAACGGAAAACCTCCACATTGGGCCAGTGGTCCCTCTGATCCGTTCATCGAAAAGAAATATCAGAAAATGCCCCATCAATACTGCTTTAGTGATGATTTGGATTATTATTTTAATAACGCCATTTCAATTTAAGAAATTTTAAGCACCATAGTGTACTTTACCATTTCACATGGCGCTTTTTCACTTGCTTAAATCAATTTTATTAACGACGACAATACTTTTTCATTTGGAAAGAGAAAGTGCTGGGACAGATCTGAAGCAATGGACATGATACCAACACTTTTCACTTTTTTTTTTTTTTTTCTTATTAGTAACTCTCAGTGTCAGTGGTGCCATTTCCAACGTTTGCGAGTTCAGTAAAGATAAGCTTTAGAATTACATACGCATCATTAAATTTCTCCAAAATTAATTAAAGTAGATATGACCATGGTATCTTTTATTTCTCATCATCCAAAGATTTGGAACATTAATTAATTCCTTAATTCTTGGACACGCGTTGAAATTCAATCAAACAATTTAAACAAAGTACAAAGCACTGAACCAAGAATTACAATAGTAAATAACCAACAAAATATCCAAACAGAAAATAAACAAACCCGATCAAGGACTCTGCTCGATTCGAGGCCTACGTGGTGGTGCCACCACCGTTCGCTGTTGCGAGTCACACACCTGTGTCTTGAATTTACAACCAAACCGCTTAGCCACGGTTGATCCCTTTCTCACATCCCCTTCCTCACCACCCCTCTTATCAATCTTCTCGATCGCCTTTCTCATACTACAGCACTCTTTTTCAAGCTCGTGCACCCGACTCCTCATACTATCCATGTCCAGTCTCATAAGCTGGTTTCCCCTGACGGCTGCACGCCAGCTCGTCCCTACTTCCCTCGTTTGTTCACCGCTTCCTTCTGCTTCTGACTCTGCTTGTTCCTCAGTTGCTATTATTGTTCTGGTTATGGCTCGGCGAAGCTGGAGTTGCTCGAAAAAAAGAACTTGCACGACTGCTCTCAACGGTAACCGTTCATTTTGAGCGGCATGTGCACATGCTTCAAGAGTTAATTTTTGGTAGTCCATTATATTGGTAACTCTCTCCTTTTCCTCTTCTGTTATCCCGGGGTGCGCCTGATTATGTTAAGAACAATTATATAAAATAATATTGTAGATGATTGATATTTACATGCAGGTTAGGCCATGTTCACAGCATGTGTGACCTTACTAATTTGTGGCAGCAATCACCTAACCAGGGTACAACAGACAAATAAATTATTTGCAATTGTGGGGTTCCCAACAAATGACAACAAAGTTAGAGACATTCCCATTGCACATCATTACCCATCAGGCAATAGTGCATGCTTAATGACGCCAAACTTGTAAACTAAGAGATGTAGTTAGCAGACATGACAACAAACTTTGGAGGTATCAACTAATCAATAAAGAGATTTGAGATTGCTTGCATGCTAAAAGTTTTATAACATAAATAAGTCAATATATTGATGTACTAATTTACAAAATGCACCTTTAAACTATGAAAAATTTGGAAACACATAAGAGAGATCCAATATACTACTCTACAAACCTGCAAATGAGCCAACCATAATGCTGATACTTTAAAGTGCTTTTTTCTCATAAGCAAACTAAGAGATTTGAGGTTAAATTCTCATTATTATGAGCTTTATGCATCAAATAATAATTAACTTTGTTAAAATTGTACCTATGAGACAGCTTAATATAAAAAAAGTAATATTTATCTCCGTACCTTAAGATAAATGTCGATGGCACGATACAACCCGTCATCAACTATCCTACCCTGGTCAGGCAGCATAAGTGCCAGGTCACAGAACCTCTCAGGCCGGAGATTCGAATCTGTCGCTATTTCAGCCAAGTATCCATCTATCAACTTCCCGACCGGCACAAGCCTCCTTGTGACCCAATCCTCTCCGTTTTGGTCTCCGTTTCCATCTCCATTAGTCTCCAGTCCCTCTAAAAACCACCTTAATATTCTCTCCACACAATCCACATCATATAATGTCTCAACGAGGCATGAATAGTTCGGTATCAATAAATCATCCAGCGCCGCATGCTCGAGTTGGGATGCTATTTTCCTTTCCAATGAATTTCTACAACTTTCCGAAGCATGTAATATACTAACAGTTCTCAATAAACCGAACAAGAACTTAGCTGTGTTTAGGCCAGCAGATGTTTTCTCCCTTGGTAAATTGGATATTACTGTTTCCAATAGTTCTCTCTGTTCATCTTCTGACGGCAGGAGCACCGGTGCATTATGCCGGCTTGACCGAGATAATCCAGGTATAGTTCTTTTTGCGTATGAAATCAATGACCCTTCTATTAAATCAGGAGTAACATTTTTTGATTTCATGGCTGAGATAATGCGTGTATAAATAGGTAGACTTAATCCGGCCAATTCATCAACCCATGTATCTGATCGAATAACACTCTTTCGCCTAAGGGATGATGTAGTCAATCCCTTTTCCGTAATCGGCCAACCAAACAAGGAATTCAAATCAGACGAATTTGCCCTTGAGGCAATTGCATCTATACATCTTTGAATTAACCCAAATTGCTCAGCTAGGGGAAGAATCTCTCCTTCACATGATTTCAGTGCTTTGAGAGAATCCTTTAGGTTACGAAACACCGATTGGGACAGAAATCGGTCGGTCCGGGCAAGTAAATTTTGTGACGAAAATTCTTCGGTCATTTCTAAATAATCAGCTGCACAACGGAGAGGGATGGAATTGGAAGGCGTCATGTCAATTTTTACACCATAACAAAATTTGGCAGCTATTTCAAATATTTCAGGGCCACCAGGGAAGTTGGGAAGTGAAATTCGGCGCAAGTCCACTTCCTGTATTTCTTCTTCCTCCTCCAATTCGTCCTTTTCTTCCTCTCCTTCTTCATCATCATCATCTTCTTCCTCAATTTCGTTTTTGGTATCACTGGACTTCCGTTTGGTTGTGGGTTTTTGATCTAGTATGATGAGGTTTAGTTTTTTGCTTCTAGACATTAGTGGAAACTGGAAAAACGTGTTGAAATTCAAATTACATTCTTAAAAATGCGAAAAAAAACGTAGAAAACAGCAAGAAAATAAAGACAAAAAGGGAGAGCAAGGAAGCTTGTTACCTTGTGGAGATGGTAGCTCATCTCTCCGACTTCTATTACAATATCACTTGGCAATCCAGTAGTGCAAAACCTACGCCAAGTAATTAAGAAAAGACGAATTGAAAAACAAAACGAAGATAAAGAAAATTAAGTGGGGAGACGAAACGAAAAATAAAAAGAAGATAAAGAAGGTGGGTTTCTTACCAAGCTTGGCCTTTGGAGCTGGGCTTCTCCGGCGCCATTGTAGATTGATTAGTAGCGGCTTTTAGAAAACCTAAAGCAAATCTTAATTCATGTCCTTGAGCAGTTGAGCCACTGTTTTACTATCGAAGAGTGGAGTGTACTGAAACGAAGAGACGAGTTGCTGAGTTGGGTTTCTTGTGGGAATCAAGAGAGTAGGAATGACGAAATATTATATATTTTAACGAAGCGTTCTGTATCCTCTACAATAATCTCTCTAGAATATTACTAGACTCAAAACGCTAGAGAAGCATTGTACTGTATTCCTTGGTATTATTGTTTTTCTTTTTTCCTTTTTGAAAAGAGACTCATCTACTGTATTAAAGTGTAGGTCCGATGGGCATCGGACCTCCTTTGTTCGAAGGGTTTAAACACCGTTTAATATCCTTTGATATTCGTGCCCACAGATTTTAAGATGGATTGGACGGTCAGAGGCTCGTTGAACCTAAAATTAGGTCCGATGGGCATTGTACCTACTCCGTTTTCCTACAAAGAATAGAGGCAGTAGGAGAATCCAAATGGGAGAGACGCCTGACGAGACAAGAGGAACTTTGAACGCTGTTTTATAAAGAAAACGCTTTCCGTACAATAATATTTTACAGTTTTCAAACGAGGTCGTCATGGTTGCTTGATTCTCTTATTTTCTGATAAAGGGATGCAAAGATGCCTTATATTTTAGTGCTTGTGCAGCCTTATATTCATATATTTATTCAACTGTGAGATAATTTTATAACCCAAAATCAAAGTTTAGGACGATTCAATTTTGCAACTCATATTTGAAGGGTATACCAGGAAGTATGTTATTATTCTAAAATGGTGGATCAAGGAAAAGATTGTAATATATTATATGTGATTTTTTAAGTAGGAATTATGGACTTAGTGCAGTAATATATTATATGTGATTGGCTCAATTTTTAAAAGTAATATTCAAAATATATTGGAATGTACCATAACCCTTTCATAGAAAAACATATGATTTTCAGTGAGAGAGATTATATGGTTTTTTTATTAAAAGACTCGGTGCATCCAATATCTTTTAGAATGTTATCTTTAGAGTTAAACATGTGTCTCTTCGTAGAGACCAGTGTTTTAAAATTCGGTCTATTCGGCCGAATATTCTTATTCGGTTGGAATCCACATAGAAAATAAATATTTGGTCAAATATTCGGTTTTGAATATTCGGCCACATATTCGGCCGAATATTCGGTATTCGGTTCTGCATATTCGGTCGCATATCTGCATATTCGGTAGCATATTCAGTCTCTGATATAAAATATTATATACTTTATTAATTTGCATACAAATTAATATGAATTTTCATTTTAAAATCTGCATATATAAATCCAAATAAAAATCCGCATATGCGGCCGCATACTGTATATTCGGTATTCGGTGGCCTTCCGAATACCGAATAAGAACCGAATTTCAAAACACTGGTAGAGACTAAGTCTAGTGCCACTGCACTATGTGGTTATTAAAAAAATTATATTTATATAAAATTTATTTAACAATCATAGTAAATGATAAAACACATGTCAGAAACAATAAATTGATTAAATTCAAATTGTAAGGTGCTTTTTTTATTTATAGTATGTATATAAAATTTGGTAAAATTTAAAAATCGGCTGATCAGCAATGTTGTAATTCACAAAGAATTATTAATTTAGTTCTTATTGACACTTGATTGTTAACTGAGAGAATTACGATGCATCGAAAAAGAATTATTGTATTTTTTTCATATCGCACGCACAAATTACGATGAATGGAAAAAATTAAACTTGCATAATTTTTTTATACATAAAAAAAAAAGTAAACCATGTATAAATGTCAAGGTTCTAAATAGTTATTATTGCACTATCGCGGAGAGGCTAAAATAAAATAAAATAAAAACTATCACGAATAACGTAGCTATAACGGAAGTTATCGTGTATAACGTTTTTTTTTTCAAAAATTTATATTCCATATTTCTACTAATTATCAACATTATCAATATTGAAAAATTAAAGTAACAATCAAATAACAACTAATTTTAGATCTATACTTGTTTCAATCATACAAATAAAAAAAAATAAAGGATCTACAAGGTAACATTATTTAATAGTTAATATTTCATATTCATACTATTACATATTATAATAGAAGAAAAGTAATTAATTTTACATTGATCATTTTACATATTATAATAATTGAAATCAACTTCCAATTGAAACGAAGGACAATAATTTTACAAGTGAATACTAGACAAAGAACAAGCAAAAATGAATAATTAATATTTGAATTTTTTCCGATATAAAAAAAGAGAGACTAAATCACAAATAGAAACATAAGCACGGAGTTCGGTTTAGCATACCTAGCATAGCGGCAAATTGCAAAAAAACAAAAAAATAAAAAACCTGCGTGGCATAGCAGTCTGCAATAACACGTAGCGGTAATAGCGGTCAACTATTACAACTATAGTTGTTATAGCTGAATGGCGCACTTTTATCCAATAACTTAGTTTTTATGGTCCGAAAAAACTTATAGTGCAGCTATAACTAGTTATTTAGAACTCTGATAAATATTAATTAATTTTAATTTATAAAAACTTTACCTTTTCCCCGTACATCTAAATTCAAAAACACAAATTCTCAATTTAGGTAACATCTTTTCGTTTTGAGTTTACCGAAACTGCTTTAATTTTCCAGAGTTAATTTGTTCCCTCTAAGGGAAAATTTGTTTTTTGCCACTCTAAAACTTGATATTTGTCAAAATGCCACTCAAAAAACAATATTTGTCAAAATGCCATCAAAATGCAATGCCTATTTTAATTTTGCCATTATCCCTCTCTAATTTTTCAAAATGCCCAAACTGCCACTGTCAGATTTTTTTTTTGTTTTCGAATTTCAAATTTTTTCGAATTTCAAATTTTTTTGAAATTTCAAATTTTTTTGAAATTTTAAATTTTTTGAAATTTCAAATTTTTTGAAATTTCAAATTTTTTGAAATTTCAAATTTTTTGAAATTTCAAATTTTTTGAAATTTCAAATTTTTTGAAATTTCAAATTTTTTGAAATTTCAAATTTTTTGAAATTTCAAATTTTTTGAAATTTCAAATTTTTTGAAATTTCAAATTTTTTTGAAATTTCAAATTTTTTTGAAATTTCAAATTTTTTAAAATTTCAAATTTCAAAATTTTCGAATTTCAAATTTTTTTGGAAAATCAAATTTTGAAAATTTGAAAATCAAATTTAATCAAATTTTTTTTGGGGAGTCCGAGCCGGAGGCTGCCACGAAAAAATTTGAAAATTTTGAAATTTGGAAAAATTTTAAATTCAAAAAAAATTTTAAATTCGAAAAATTTGATTTTCCAAAAAAATTTGAAATTCGAAAAAATTTGAAATTTGAAAATTTTGAAATTCGAAAAAATTTGAAATTCGAAAACAAAAAAAAAATCTGACAGGGGCAGTTTGGGCATTTTGAAAAATTAGAGAGGGATAATAGCAAAATTAAAATAGACATTGAGTTTTGATGGCATTTTGACAAATATTGTTTTTTGAGTGGCATTTTGACAAATATCAAGTTTTAGAGAGGCAAAAAACAAAATTTCCCTTAGGAAGTCACATTTAAGAAAAACAACCTCCCTCCTAGAAGTGGACCATGAACAAAACATTTTACGGTTACCTTACTAGAATCCAACGCCGGGCTACGGACCTACGGTTCTTGAGATCTACGATTCTACGACCTTATAAAAAAAAAATACACGGGCTCCTTTTAACTTTTTTTATTTCTACTCCAGTTTCAGCTTTTCAGGTATTCAAATTCATCTTTTAATAGCGGTTTGTGGGACCCACTTGCAGACCTCTTATTTGTCTCAGGCGGCAGGCGGGGTGTTTATTCAATCTCCACACCCACCGTCTCAACCTCATTTAAAACCAGCAGATGGATTTATTCCTCTATCTCATTTTCTATGAAATTCAAAATTTATAATATTTTTATTTCTGAAAGATAGTAAAATGCTTGAAATCTGAATATATACTACGATCATAAATGTTGGGTGAATGCATACAGATACATAGTAAATGTTCAAAAATATCAAAATCCGAATGCTACGTTTAAATCTCTAAGCGCATTAATTCAGTCATTCAGATTTGACAAAAAAAATTCTCTAAGCGCATTAAAAGCGGGATAGACCAATTGGTTAATGTGATTTGTATAATGGTATCCGTTTTTTTTTTTTAATTTGAGGAAGCCTCTAGGCTGTAGCTCTTTCAGTATTTTAGGTATTATTTCGCTTCCCTCTTCCAAACTAGGAGGTTTTATGGTTTAGATTTTAGTCTTCTGATAATTATTAGACTGCCAAACCTGTGCACTTGTATAATGATTAGCAACTTTAGACAGTTCAAAGTTCAAAGGACAACGTATTAAAAGTTATCGAGTCAATCAATAATATTTATTTTAATCCAATATTATATAAAAACTTATTATGACAAACTTTCAGTTTCATTTTCAGAGCTTGTGATTCTTTATATTAGGAATCATTAAACGTATTTTATTAATTGTTTAGATAGATTGATAATAAAGTAACGTGGTCATATTATTATATTCCGCAGATGAAATATTGTATGGTTTGACTCATTGACTGCCGGCTTTTATGTTCTGGTTCAACTTACAACCGAATACATTAATTCAAAATTCAATTTGAAAATTGGATGTCTAGAACTTCCATCGAATCTCTCTGCTCAGTTTGAACTGACGAGGCAGATTATTTAAAGTTCCAACTTTGCATAGGAGTTATGTAATATTGGTTCGCTGTAGACCAAAAAGCACCACAAACGCAACAAAAGACTTGATTTGTGCTTGAAAAGAAGAGAGATACCTGAATTGCAAGAGAAATCTTGGTTATCCAACTTCACTACTTTTGGAGAAATTTTGATATAAGTTTTTCTGATAGAATGATAAACTTTTTTTTTGAGAGAAGAAATTTTGATATAAGTTAAGCATGAAGACAACTTTTGTCGATCATCTAAGAATAATTATTTTCTTTACATTTTAAACATCAGTTCCAGCGAAGTTAAGTTTTTAAAGAATCTTTCAAGTTTCAACTACTTTGTCTTTATGCCATTATTTTAATTTTAACGAATGAACTTCAGAAGAAGGATTTAATGGTAATTTTATGAAATTCAAATTTATGCTCAGAAAGTCATAACTCATACGTGCAATGGAGGGAGAGGGTAGTGCTAACATTTATTGTTGTTATTTATTATGCATCATTGTTATCAATGCCACAAGGTGTGTAGATTTAAATGGAAGAGGTGGTGTGGCCATTCCAGATTGGGGCAGCATTTATCTTTTTGAGCATGGTTTCTATTTATGACACAAAGACCAGATCTGTCTCCCACTATACATGGAAAGGAATTTAAAGTCATTTGAGACTTTTAACTCTAAATTCCATGAGTTACCAACCTCGTGTTACAGCTTAATTGCTCACCAATTAAATATAGTAATGAAGCAAATATTTCTGAGTGAAACTATATATTACACTTTTACTCGCAATTTATATATAAATAAAACCAAAATGTAAAGAGTAAGGTTTGTGGAACTGGGACAGGTTTAGTAGCAGGTTTATGTTTCTACTTTTTAAATCCATTGATTAGACACTTTTTAAGAAGTTCACAAGGAACCTTTTTGTTTATTTTTTTATTGTCTAATCTTTCCTTACAGTAATCATTTTGTTTATTTTTTATTGTCTAATATTTCCTTGCAGTAATCATTGAGACTTTCCCGTTAACAGTTTTTAAAGGCTAAGCCAAACATGATGTAACCTGATGTTGAAGCCTGTTTCCAGCCGTGCTTTCTTTTCATCATTGATGATTAATAAAACAATCCGCCATCAACAGACCACCTTTTTTATAGCGAGAAGAAAACTTGTTATTTTTAGTGAATATTTGTCGGATAATACATGGATAGAGACAACTCACCAGATAAGCAAAGCAGAACCCAGCTTGGCAAGCACACATGGGCTTTCAACCAGCACTAGCTTCTCCTTGCATAAATTGCAAATTAAACAGTGTTAAAGAATGATTGTGCTTACGTGAACAATTCATTCTAGTTTGTGTTTTTATTTAATGCAAACAAAGAACTATCGTTTCCACATGCTTGTCTTTGGACCCAAGCGTTATTCTCTTCCCCATATCGCTTCGTCATGTTGTGGCAGGTTGATGCACATTATTTATTAAAATACCCGCCAAACGATTGAACTTTAGTGTACTAATTGTATACAACAATTGGCACATTAGACAAATTCGACTTGTCGCCTGTTAAAATTCTGAGGGACGGTGTAAATCAGGACCATTAATCATAGAATGTTAGAAAATAATACATTGTGGCATGACAAACAGTAACACAGACAAAACTCAGGTACTCCACCTGACCGGAAATAATTCACAGAATTGAAATGCACAAAACAAGAAATTGATGCCAGATTGATCCGAACGCAACCAATAATCCAACTTTTGGACCAGACACCACAACTGTTGAGAAAACCCGATCCAAAATGATTTGATAAATACTGCACATCTGTGACCCAAATCAGAACATGAGCCAACCCAAATTTGACCTTATATCTGCATCTGCCCCTTTTAATCATTTCATCTGCATAATTGTTAGATTCTCAAGTTAATATTTGTGAAGTTTCTTTCACCACCACATACAATATGCCTAACAGCTTCACCATCCCAAATTGTTCTACAAAAAACTCTTAAGAACAAGTAACAATCCGCATAAGGTAAAACATAGTCATACAATCTAAACAGCAATAAACATAAATATCAATTAAAAACAGATGTTAAATGAAATGTAAATTCAATCCTTGTTCACTGATGAAGATTCAGTCAGAGACTTCTTGTACTTACGCTCGTCAGAGGAAACAGGTTGAACAACAGCCCTTTTTACACCTCTCCCAACTACACCCAGGTGTGTAACTGTGCTGCCACTGCTATCACCAGCTGCAGTTGAGACTGTAGGCGAATCAAAGCCGTTGGATATTGTTCCCATCTGGGAAGAAGATAGGGATTCAGATCTTGGCACAGCTTCTGGCAGTTTGAGTTTTGATTCCTTGTCAGATGACATGGCAGCCTTAATCACCTCTATTACTGAAGTTACTTTTGAGATTGGATTTGGATTTGACACAGCTTGCTCAAGGTCTTCCAGCTATATTGCATTTACAATTAAGCATGAGTATAACCCTCAAAAGAACAGAAAGAACAGAAACCATGAGTATTGATATTCTATCCTGGATATGATATTTTTCTTGGATAGTTTCCCTAATCCACCGTAGTTTTATCATTGCTGTTCTCTTTAACTTGACATAAGTGGGATATTCCAGATTATTCTGGAGAAGAGACTGCAGCAAATCTCTCCCCATGAAGGGTCATAGACATGATTTATCAAGACTTCACAGGGAGACTACATAAAATTTTATACATACCTTTGTTTCAAGATCACTCAAAATGCCAGAAAGCAGCTCAATCTCATCTTGCACAGCAGATTTGGCAGAGCCTTCTTCTGGTATTGCACAATCTGGAGCTGCCATTTTCTCCTTTAGTTTCTCAATTCGGGATTTACACAAGGAGATGGCCTTGGCACAGTACGGTAAAGCCTCCTCAAGCCTCGTTGCAGTCTCCAACACAAGACATATTCTAAAATTTCTATTTGACATTAAGGAAGTTAGGTTAATATGTTTTTTTTAAATAATATCTGAACCTACAGAAATTAAATTAAAATTTATGAAATAAAACGATTCATGGATACAGCTCAACAACTCGGCGGTGATCTGGCTCCACAATGTGCTCCAAGATGGCCAAAGCTTTCTTATAGTCATTTAAAGACATCTCAAGATCCTCTGTAAGATTCAAGATCAATCTAAGCACAAAAAATGATAACAATGTATTTCTATTCATTCAAGTGGAATTTTGCAAAGTTTACCAATATTTTACCACTAACAATAAAAAAGATAATTCACAGAAAACCAATATATATGCATTTCTTATCTGCCTAAAGCAATTGTCAGAATCAAAGAACTACTACACTACGGAAATATTCTGGTACTCTTGCTTTTCCCGAGCACCCTTTGTAATTAAATCAATAAGACAATTCCAGTATTTATTGCAGAGAACTAAATCTTTTTCTCAATATTTACAGTTGGAACTCCATAACCAGTTCATAAAAACTCAAAACCAGACTTATTAATCAGCTTAGTGCAATCCTAGTTCAATAAGAGCTAACCAAAAAGAAATTACAATAGTTAAGGGTAAAATTTGTCAGTATTCGTTGGAGGGTTCCATCAAAATGGTTCTTTGTTGCTATAAACTACTCAGAAAATATTTCAGTTGCAAAACATGAGAAATTCGGTGTTAATGCAAGTATGATAAAAATGTTTTTTTAAATTTTGCAAAAAACAAGAAGAAGAAGAAGAAGAAAACAATTTTTTAACCTCTTTCCATGGCGACTTCAGCGAGGGCAGAGAAGATGTTAACTTTCTCCAGGGTATCCTCAGGGCACTGTTCTGCAATAACCCTCGCAATATCAAGCATCTTCCAAGCCAGGTCCAAATCTGACTCATCTTCTTCTCCTTCCATCTCTCCATCTGAATCCTCCTCATCTTCTGAATCATCGCCTTTCAGCTGCCCTTTTGTACTGGATCCTTCTCCTGGTATAAGAAAAGGAACATGTTCACGAACAAATCAGAGAATACTGAAATATGAAGGACAAGCTCGCCCCCCCCCCCCCCCCCCCCCCCCCCCCCACCAGTACACACCATATAAGTTCAGTCATTGCACTCCACCTTTTAATGTTTTTCTTTTCCATTTTAAAACTTCTCAATGAACCCACTAAATTACATAACTGTGAGCACTGGATTTAGTTACTGTAGCTAAGTTCTTTATAAAAATAACCCTAACTGGTTAAAAATGTCTGGAATAAACTTAAAAGAAGAAAAAGGAAAGAAAGGTCATGTATGCAAATATCTAGTGTGCGTATAGAAGAGTATTTAAACTGTCATACTAGTCATGGAACATTAATATCCCATAATACTACATCAAATATATAAAGGATATGAGGAAGATAAACATAATTTGAATTTTTTTAAGAAGAAGATGCTCCATTGTCAAGCAAATTAATGGTACTTGCAAAAGAACACTACTATCTACCTTAGTATTATTATTTATTATTTTTATTATTATTCTATTACTGTCTACCTTCAGTCAGGAGTGTGTGTAAGTTAGCGATTTACGTACCAAAACTGTGACTTAGGAAATATTGTTTTAGGCGTGTTTAGGGGTAGTATTATAGGCTTTAGGTCGTATGACTAGGGACTTGGGATTAAGGACGTAGAACTTAGGACTTTGATCTCTACGATCTATAGTGTAGGCATGATATAGTTAGTATATTATTAGTATTAGTATTATTACTATTATTAGTGGTACCATTATTACTATTAGTAGTATTATTATTACTATTTTATGACTATCTACTTCACCTTGTGACTACGATTGGGTTTCATTTCTAACCTACCCCAACTTGTTTGGGACTAAAGGCTTGGTTGTTGTTGTTGTTTATTACTCTCTACCTTACCTTGTGACTATGATTGGGTTTCATTTCTAGCCTACTGCCCAACTTGTTTGGTACTAAAGGCTTGGCTGTTGTTGTTGCAAAAGAACACTACTAAAATGCCTGACTTCAAAATATATGGCTCAAGTTCAATAGCTCAAGTTTTTATCCTTTTTAGGGTCCGACTAAGAGCTCTCCTTTAGGCATCTTTGAAAACACTAATGCCTTTAAACATGAAGAAATAAAGAAAAAAAAATCAAGCAATTTTTGTTTTCTATACATACCTATAGAGGAAAATATCAAGCAATAGACAAAAGTTAATATTATTTTTGTTCCCATAAAGAAATCAACAGAGAGAGATGACACAGATTATGTACATACCAATACTGCACATTACTGGTAACCTATTGATCTCAGGACAAGACAATTTACTGGTTACTGCATGCTTCTTCAACTGCCATTTAAAATAAGCATATAACTGCTATCGTACCTCCTTCAGTTGCCTTGGTTTCTCCAGGTGACACATCATTGGCTGAACTGCTTTCAACACTCTTTGAGCTATTGCTTCGATCTATGACAATACCGGATTTCCCTTTCTCCGCATTAGCTGATTTGTTGGGCACATTTCCTAACGGATCAGTCTCCTCTTGTGCCTTGAACAGGAGTGCACACCCGTACTTGTAATATGCACTTCCACATTCTTTAGCTAGCTCACCATGATGCATGACCCTAATAGTTAGAGAGAATAGTGTTATACCTAACAATAGATTAACAAACTAAGCATGGAATTTAATTTAATTTGAGGTCAATAAGCTGCTTTAAATTGTACATAATAGAAACTCTGGTTTTCTTAGACCCAATATTTACCCATACAGGCAACTTATACTCAAAATTTTCTTTAATTTCCAGTGTACTCCCAACATTTATTCGAGTATTTGCAAATAAGACCTGACCATCAAGCAACAGTTCTAGCCCTACTTTCACAAGCCCTTTACTTATAGACAAGTATCTAGTAAAAACAACCTAAGCTAATTGGATATTGGTATTAAGTTAAAGCCTTAATGTCAGCTAAATTATCAATCAATTTGGCTAATTCATATTAAAATTTATGGACAAGCTAATTATCCTTGGTTGTGACACTTAGGGGTGTTCAAATGGTTCGGTTTACTTGGTTTTTAACCGAACCGGAGAATTTGGTTTAAATGGATCGGTTTTTCGGTTTAAATGGTTTGGTTTGGTTGAATTTTTAACTTAGATCGGTTTAAATGGATCGATTCTGTTTAGGTTTTCCTTGCACAGTAGTTTTTAGGTTTAAATGTTCTAGCCTACTAGTTTGTGCTCATCACCACACTCATAAGTCATGGGTTCAAGTCTCCCCCAATGCAATTTTTGGGACTAAAGGCTTGGTTGTTGTTGTTGCTGGTTCAGTTTAGGTTTTGAAAAACCGACTAAATAGAACTGACCGGTTTATAACAGTTCAATTATATTTCTGCTTTCCTTACACACACCATGCCTAAATTTCTCCGTTCAGTACGCACACACGCCTAAACCTATTCACTGACACTTTAGGTGTCATTTACCAGTACACAAAAAATGATGGATCGCTGGTTGCAAATACACAGAAATGTCGGATGCTATTGCAAATGAAGTAAAATACCGGATCTAACTTCCGGAAACATACAAAGCAGATTAGAATTGAGCTTAATGATGGACGAGAACAGCTCGATCCTCTGGTTAAAAAAACAAAGGATGTGATAGGAAATTCACACAAATCATTATGCATCCATAATCCATTTCAGAGAAAATAAATTAGTCATACTCAATGAGAAATTACTAACCACAAGATTTGAGAACCAAAAATGACATTTATAAAATTCAAAATCTCTCTGCACTGTAAACAGACTAACACACAGTACACCAAACTTGGATTTATACCAGCAGCAAATAGTCGGTGTAGTATCTGAGCTATTACTTTATGTACATTAAAAACCCTAAATCCTCACTTGATTTCGAGTGCACGGCTGAGGCAATCCGCGGCCTCATTATAATCACCTTCCTCAATAGCCTTCGATCCCCTCTCGAACAGCTCATCGGCCTCAACTAGGGTCTTGTCCAAACCGTCCCCTTCCACCCCGTTAGAACCATCTCCGTTGGAATTAGGGTTTTCGACATGAGCATCCTTCTCTTGAACTAGGGTTTCTTCGGTTAGGGTTTTAAGGTCGTCGTCGGAAGTTGCCATTGTTACTACTGACTGGAAAGGTGAGTGGGGAATGATCTGATGGTGCGGCAAGAAGTGTGGTGGGTTAATAGAAGGCTGAGATTTTGCTTTTTCCCGCCGTTTCCAAGTATCCGAAGTTCCGAACCACTACTTGTCCGCGGGACGTTGGGACTTGGGAGCCGGGTTGATCTTCTCAATTTCTCAAGAAAACGCAAAAATCGTGTGTTTTGCTGTTGCGGCTTGGGCTGATTGGGCTGAAAATGAGTGAAGAGTTTGAACCGGACTTAATTTAAAACTCGGCTCCAATTATAACTAGTTCATCTAATTCAAAATTTTAATTTTTAAGTACATCTTCATCCCACTTATAAATAAATTAATAAAAATAAAGATATTTATAATTTTAATTGTAAGAATTGAAGCGCTTGTTAATTTAACAAAAAATAAAAAATAAAAATAACAGATAGCGTACGGATGTATATTTAACTATTCATACCATATGTATATTATTTAACTACCATACCGTATGTATTGCTTTCGTAGCGGATTGCAGATAGCGGTATTATTTTCTAAAATTGTTGTGAAAAGAATGAACAAATTACGCATGTAATAAATAAACTTTATTTTTACAATTGTAAAATATTAAATGTTTTAACACGTCATAGTTTCCGTGATTTTTATTAATATCCAAAATTAAATATAAATTGTCAAATATGTCCAGAGAAGTTAGTTATTAATAAAAGTGCCCAAACAATTATTAGCCACCTTATTTTTTATTAGAACCAGCTAATTGGCCGGTTTTTTTTTTTTTTTTTTGAGATAGTTATATTAATTGTCAAGTTCATATTAAGACTATTTTTTTATATTATTTGATGTACATGCATTGACTAATTAGTAAATATTAAGCTTCGAGAATGTCCGATAGGTAATAAATGACTTCATTTAAGCTATGAGAATGTCTAATACTGTATAATTTTATTTATTAGAAAGATTGTCAATTTTTATATTTTATTTATTTGAAATTAATATTATATTAAAAAGACTACTGAGAAAATATACTCTTCACATTTTTCTTTTATTTTTAAGTCATTTTTGTGTCATCTTTCATAAATTATAAAAAATAGTAAAAATTGGTATTCTACAAGTTCATTATATAACTAATTTACTGAGCTACTTATCGAAAAATAGGAATGAAAATTTTAATCGGAAACTTCAACTCAAGTTTTGAAATTCTTCCATTTGATTTTTGGTATTTCTGAATTTTGAAAAAACCAAAGCTATTAATGACGTATGCGTATTTTTGCAAGCTTTCCGAAAAGTAGTCATTTGCTAAAATCGGATACACAAGCACCATTTTATGACCGTTTGAAGTTTCGTCATCGTTTTATGTCTTCTCAGTGAATATATCGTCTATTTTGCTTTATTCCTTGTTCTAGCCTCAGCTGTTTACGAGATATGTCTTAGATTAATACATTTACAACATACATGCACTTTAGAAATGAGATAAATAACTTTAAAAAATTAATACATATGCAATATAATAGAAAAACACATATCAAATTTGTTAGAGCACTAATAAACATCCATCTCTTTCAAACGTAATATTAATTTCAAATAAATTAAATATAAGAATCGGCAGTATTTCTAACAAATCAAATTATATAGTATCGGATATTTTCGAAACTTAAATGAAATCATTTAAATTCACAAGCAAAGAACTAAAATATCTAATATGAACACAAATGCAAAAAAAATCTTGTGATAGGTTCATATTAGGAGTGCAAACAGATCATATATGTTCGTATTTGGATCTATATTTAAAATTAGATATAAATATCTCAATATATGTACGGAACTACGTATACAAATACAGATATAATTTTAAATTTAATTATCCGTATCTAATAAAAAAAAAGAGATATCTGATCTGCATCCGTTCTATTTAGTATATGATTTATATATAACAGCAGATTTATTTACATACGGATATGATATCATTATCCAATCCGAATCCGATCCATTTGCACCCATACGATGCGGTCTTGCGAGAATTTGCATCCTCTGAGATATCTCAAACTTTGCGTCACTTTTTGGAATATCTCGATCGTTCAAATACGTTCTGCACGAATCTCAAAGCTCAAATAATACTGCCCCTACGTTCCCCCGAATAGGCATCGGACACGTCGGTCAGGCAAAAATTGAGATGGCGTATGGACCGCAGCAGAGTTCCCAAAAAGTCTCCAAGCACAAGCGTTTTAATTTTTAACACGTGGCACCGCACCAATCATCTTTTTTTTCTTTCTTCTTACTTGTCAAGTCTCAACTCTCCCGCGACTCCGCGCCGTGACCATTTCTTCATTTCCGTCGCTCCAAACCGTTTCCCCAGCCAATGGCGCACGTTGCTTCAAGTTATTTCAGCCTTCTTTCCGAGCTCGGACCGGGTCGACTCGGTCTCGCTCGGGTCAAGCCAGTTCGGCTCAGCTTCGGCCCAACCCAGCCCCAGTCCCGCTGCCTCCGCAGCTCGCATCTGCGAGCCACAACCGAGCCGGTCGAACCGCAACCTACTTCTCTTCCTACTGTAAGTTCATGATACCTTGATTGCAGTGAAACGCTTGTCTATCAGAATAGGGGGAAAGTAATTTTGTCTATTCACCAATTGATTCAATCGAATTGTAAATGGGCAAAATCTCCACCTATTGTTGTGGAGTATGTGAAATCTAAATGATGACCGTACCAAATGAAATTCATGTAACTGTGTTAGTAATGTTTTGAATACACATTCTCCCCAATAATTTGGTAATTTTTGTTATAGGGTGAACAAAGTGCAAAACCTGATTTGATCGAAGATAAGAAGGATGAAAGCAGCACAAATCAAGAGGCTGGATTTATCGGATTCCCAAATAAAGACGTGAATAGAAGAATAGCATTAGCCTGTAGCTTAGGTGCCGTAGGCCTCTTTTTTTCTTCAAGACTTGATTTTGGGGTTTCCTTAAAAGATATAGCTGCTAATGCCGTACCGTATGAGCAGGTTGTGCTATTTGAATTTTCATTTCTTTTGTATTAATAATCTTCTCTATACATAATGGCTTGTGCCATCTGGTGTTGCAAATTGGAATATTAATTGATTTAATATACCTTTTTGGACATATGTAGGCTCTTACAAATGGGAAGCCTACAGTGGTTGAGTTTTATGCTGATTGGTGTGAAGTTTGCCGTGAATTAGCACCTGATGTTTACAAAATCGAAGAGCAGTATAAGTATTCCCTCATTGTAGTCCTTGTTTCAGTTATTTATTTATTTGTTTATTAATTTAATCTCTGATTTTTCTGCACCTATAACTTTTTTTTTGAACAATAATAAGGGTCTGTCCCCCATTTGTATATTGAGGTTCGTCTTTGACTGAAAACTATCAGACATCATATAGACCATGTAAAACCAAAAAGATGTATGATACCTTAGCAATAAGGTGATATTTCTATGGGTGAAGTCCATTTTGTTATCTGCATTGACCAAGTTTAAAATTTTGACCAAATTACAACAGCTTCAATTACAGAAAATTTGTCAAAAAATCCTTACCAAGATATTGCAGAAAAACACCTATGAAGGTTCTAACCTTCAATTTCTTGATACCATAATAACTTCCTTGCAAGTATTTCATTCATTTGTCATCTGCAAAAAAGTAATCCATATCTATTTTTGTTTTCTCATTCGTCTATTTCTTTTCTTGTTTTGTACAGGGACCGTGTTAATTTTGTAATGCTAAATGTAGACAATACAAAATGGGAGCAAGAACTAGATGAATTTGGTGTTGAGGGAATTCCGCACTTTGCATTTCTAGACAAAGAAGGGAATGAAGAGGGAAATGTGGTGGGAAAATTGCCAAGACAGTACTTCCTTGACAACGTAGTTGCTCTTGCAAATGGAGACAGCGCGATACCTCATGCCAGAGTTGTTGGCCAGTTCTCCAGTGCAGAGGCACGCAAGGTTCATCAAGTTTCTGACCCTAGAAGCCATGGTTAACTGCCTATTAAGGTGTCATTTCAGATGTAAACCTGAGGTATGGTTGATTATATAAAACAGATAGTAGACTATTCCATACGTTCCTTGAAGTATTACCATTTCCTGTTTATATCCCAAAAGTTTTGGATTTCTCTGGGCCCTTAAAAAATCTGATTTACCATTAAAATTTACATTTTTTTCATATATAAAAAGAATAATGGTAACTACTTGTTACAGTTAACATCAAATGGGTGAGTCATTTTGGTGCGGTTTTCATTTTTTAAGAAAGAAAATTGACCCGTTGTTATTGGACATCAATGCCGATTGTCAATAAATCGATGCAACAGATCAAAGTATGGACCAAATGAGAGATGAAAACAGGAAAATATATAATTTAGACAGTTTTGTCTAATTTACTTTCAAGTATATTCATACTCAAATGTTTCAATTTAGTATGTCTGCTTTTCTATGGGAAAAAGTTTACAAAATTGGAAAGTTAAAAGCATGTAGAGTTACTAATATGATTTTACATCTTTCCTCTAGTAAGAATGAAATACAATATAGCTGCAGAATTATAAATGGATTACTTCTTCTTAGCAAAGTACTTCATTTCTAACTTTTATCTTTCAATTAATATAATTTGAGGTTTAATACTTGGTTGTCATCACTGTCATGTTCTAACACACATTCTTCAACTTGCTCATATTTTCCATGGATAGGATTCATTCTGATTGGCTGTGCAAGAAGTGCGATTTAAGCTTGTATATGTTCTATTTTGGTGGATTTGACCTCTGCCGCAAGAAAGAAGTTTCTTGTAAATGTTTTTCACTTTTTGTTCTTTTGGTTTTGTTAGGGCATGCAGGACTGTATTCTATAGGCAATAAGAATCTCTTAGTAAATAATTTCTATTAGTAACTGATTTTACTTGCAGAAAATTGGAAAAGAAAACCCTCTGTATATCTCCAGGGTGCATTTACATCTTGTGTAGGCCAAGCAGACATTCGTTTACTAAGGAAACAAAATGACCCAGTATTATTGAATTTAGTTTTACCCCATGGAAGAAAGTTCAAATAATGGTAGTTAAGCACCCTTTAATAAAATTTTCATAGATTTTATTACCAATGAGAAAGGTTTTTCCATCTGATTTCCTTGTTTATAGCCAAACAAGATCTAAATGTTATTTCGTCCATGCAGATACTTAGGACTAGGCCTATAGACTTAGAAGGAATATTTCTATATTACCTAGTTATTAAGAAAAATACAGCAAAATAAAGTACGAGCCATTAACATTAACTTTAAAGAGGAGCTTAATTTTTTAATTGACGATTTGATACAGCAAAACAGAATCCCCCACATAGTATCAGAACTCATATACAGCAAAACATACTCTTGTTTGTGTTTAATTTTGAATTTTGTATTTTTTTAGGCATAGTTCTCTTGCACTATTGTTTTGTTTTTATTTCTCATTCAAAGCTGCCTTTTCCAATTCGGCTGTTGTCCCAGTTTGCTCTAGAAAAACATAACACCATGATAGGACAGTAATACTTGATCTGTCTACTTGTCCTATGCAATTTTAAAAATATTGAGGGCTGATCTGTAAATAGACGTTAAGCTGGCTCATCATTCTCTCTGTTTTTTTTTGGTAGGGAACTAATATCCGGACTTATTGCCATATTTGCACATTTGTTAAGTTTCTTATCGTACAAAGATACATATTTGGAGTTTTATATTGTACTTTGTACAAGATAGTGTGATCTTTGTGCGGTTGTGCCACCAATTATAATTTATAACGTTCGAAATTTGCATCCGTTCTGAAGCAAAATGAGCTTAGTTTTTAAAAATTGTATTCTAAGCTTCAACGGAGTCTGATAGTATATGTACTCGAGAGCAATGTTATCAGAATCGGACCGGATATCGATTCGGTAAAGCTCCGGTTTGACGGTTCAATGGTCGGACCGTTGAATCAACCGATTTAATTGCTGGTTTTTTAAATACTTGCATATTTTTAGATATAATTATTATTTTAAATAATTATGTTTTATGTAATAAAAAATTCCAATATTCATATTAAACAATGTGCTATAAAGGTAAATTTATATATTGTAAATACTATTTTTTTATTGGAAAATATATTTATTGTAGCCCAAATGTAGAACTCATTCTTATAATTAAAAAAAATAAAATATTATGAAATACTTTTCTTTCATCAAATAAATTATACATTTGTATACTTCATACTAAAATTGAATAACTACATAAAAATTATTTATTTTTCTGTGATCAAACAAACTTCTAATGATCCATATTATAATTTTAAATTTTTATAAAAATAATATTGTAATAAATGTTGAATTATTTTCAAACATATAATCATTTATAAAAATATGTTAGATGACATAAATAGCTACACGGAATCAATACACATTAGGGTCCTGTTCGGTGTTATCCCATTTTTTACTGTTCACGTGGGAAAAAGAAAATTCAGTGAATTTTTTTTTCCCATGTGAACAGTAAAAATTAGTTCAAAAATTATCCCAACCCATGTCCATTCCCCAGTCCAACTCGCAGCCGAACAGGCCCTAAATTCCACCTTTTTTCCCTAAAAAGTTACTTTCTTTCTTCAAAAGCCGCGCCTTTTTTTTTTTTCAAAATTGGAACAGATGTAGAGAACCAATGCAAAGCTGGTTTGGTTTGGTTTATTAATCCAATTTTTTTCATAAAACCGGCCGGTTTAACTAAATATGTCCGGTTCTATTGCATATCCGGTCTTAACACTGAACCAGACCGTAAACCTGTCCGGTTCCGGTTTATTCCGGCCAGACCGGCCGGTCCGGTCCGGTTTTGATAACAGTGCTCGAGAGTATGCTCACAAGCCTCCGATGCAGATCCTATGCCTCAAATGTAAGATGGTCCATCAGTGCCAGAAAGACAACCCAAGTCCAACTTTTTTATTAATAGGGAAAAAAAACTAACGATAAAAGTGCTCGAATTTGAAATTTTTCTAAATATAGGAAAGACGAGCAGACGTTATAAAACCATAACCTCCAGCTAATTTAAATACCTTGAACCAGCCCATCGCTAATTAATTAAATAGCAAAAAACATAAAGGGCAATGTGAACCATAATGTCCAGGTTTGTTTATTTTTGTAACATACCGTATTCTAACAGAATAAGCTAAGCTACGAACGATAGGTACTTTGGAAATTTTGTTAGTTTAGAATTCCTTAACATGTGTTTTGAGTAAATCTAGGGTGTGACGTGCTCACCAAGAAGATTTGGTGAGCAAAACTCCAAAAATACATCGGATCGGCTTCAAATGACGAATCCAAACCGTTGAAATCCATGTACTTCGTGAGTGATGCATGTACATGCAAAATTTTGAAAGTTTAGAATTCATTTGTTACGAGGTCAAGCGGTCAAAGTAATGATGAAAAATAAATATATAAAACAACTAATAGAATAACTTATTAAAAGATTCATTACTTTGACCGCTTGACCTCGTAACAAATGAATTCGAAACTTTCAAAATTTTGCATTTACATGCATCACTCATGAATTACATGGATTTCAACGGTTTAGATCCGTCATTTGAAGCCGATCCGATATATTTTTGGAGTTGTGCTCACCAAACTCTCTTGGTGAGCACGTCACACCCTAGATTTACTCATGTGTTTTTATCGTCGTCATCATGATGAAACCATTAGCCCTTTGCTACAAAGTTCCAATTAAATTGTTAATTAATCTAAAATTTTGATTAATAATATTTTGAACTTATTGCAACTCCATGGAAAACAATAAAACAAACATGGACGTTATCGTATTAGCGATAGGTTGGATTAAGGTATTTGAATTAGTTGGAGGTTATGGTTTATCCAGCTATCTTTCCGAATTTGTTAACTTTTGTTGTTAATTTTTTTATATTAATAAATAATCGGCAACCAAGTGCCACTGCCCACTGATCAGAAAGTACAAAGAACTATCATAATAATGATATAAAAAACTAACAAAGAAGTGCAAAGTGATATGTGGACTTGGTAATTTAAAAAAAATTCAAATATAGTAACTATAGGGTTTATAAAAAAAATTCCTAAGATGATAAAAAAAAAAAGGTTTCGGCTAGACTCGACAATTTCTTAATCCAACTTTAATCTGGCCACAAACCCATTTGTACCCTAAGCAAACGATCGGAAACAAAATAGATCCATATCCGAAACATACAAACCTAGCCCAAAATTAAAAAAATATATATAATATGTAGGGGACGATCCAAAATATGAAGTTTTTGGTAAAACGGAAGACAATTTCTTACACTGGATTCGCCTCACAACAATTTTATTTTGCAAAACAAGAAATAAATATGAAAGAAACAGAGAATCTACACTTTCCACGTGCAAGCTGTGCCAACTGATAAAAAATTTACCACCAAATCAGCTACTCCTAATCCCTGACGAACTAGAAGTCAAACTTAACCAAAATTTTATGAAACCCCTCCTCAAAACTCGTATAATATAATTCTCAGCACCAGCTCAAGTCACAAGCCATGTAGTCTCCCTTAGAAGGTGGCTTTCTTGAGGGATGTGATCTTGACCGACGAGCCGAGAGGTGAACTACCGACTTCGATCTCAAACGAATCGTACCGCAAAAACACCTCCACCACCAGCAATCTTGCAATCAGCACCACAAAATCTTTGCCGGCACACTGCTTGTTATCTACCGTAGGGGACTCTGTCTCGGGCCCGTTCGACCACATTACGTACTTCAACAATTTCTGGCCTTCCTCTCCTACAAACCGATCTGGGACAAATTCCTCAGCCCGGTCAAATACCCTCGGATCCTTCGTGGCCATTGGTTGATACCTGTTGTAAAGAAATGAAAGATAAATAGCAGATTTTTAAGTGGCAATATGTATGCTTAGGTCGTTGGCAAAATATTTTACCATGCCTGTGCTGTCACAGACAGATTACATTTTAATGAGGATGATATTATTACTAAAAATGGGAGCCGGGTCAGTCTACACTCTACAAATTAGTCAGATTTTATTACATTCTTAAAAAGCATGTTGGACTGACCCAAATTCAGAACAACATATCCAAAAACAAGGTGAAAAACTGAAAATACTGAATATAACAATTTTGTTATTTTTTTGTTCTTACCCGAACAGCATTTCACCTGCTTTAACTTCATAACCAGCATCGTGGCTTTGTATCACCATATCGTGTTTGGCTCGTCCATACTGCATTGCCACAGGCGGTTCGATTCTAAGGGCTTCGTATACTACTGACTTGGTTAATGGCATTGACTCTTCGATGGCACGCATTGTGACAACCCCTCCTGAGTCACGCACGGCTGATCGGATTTCCTGTGCCAATTTCCCATGGAGTATTCCACCAGCCCGTCCAATACTTTTGATCAAATTGGGAAATAAGATCTTCAAACCACCAAATGTGTTGAAACAAATTGCGAAAACAAGGTTATGAACTGCCTCGTCTTTTGAAATGCCAAGGCTGTTGGCCTCATCCAGGACTGGCCCGGCTGATTCCCTAAAGAACTCAGCTAGCCGGTTATAATCAGATTTAACCAATGCAGGGGGCAATCTAAACGAGTGTAACAGTAAATCTTCCAGGTATGGTGGTAAACCGAGTGTGAGCAAGGGACCGAGGTTGAACAGTACCCATTTGGAGATCAGTTTCGGTGCATCTCGCCCGATCTTGGTCTCAGCCGGGTTTACACCGAACAATGCTCCGGCTAGATAATCAAAAGCTGCTAGATCATTCAGACCGCCAAAATCAGCCTTTCCCTTTTTCGCTAACTCTTCCTCAAGATTCTCAAAGAGAGAACCATAGGTGCTACGAAATTGTGGTATGATCTCCTGCCGGCGTGATGCAAGGAGGAAGAAGAGGACTTTCTTCAAAGGAGCATGGTGTGGTTCTGACGGGTCAAGGTATGACAAAACACGAAACCCTCCGGTCAGATCAGTCGACGGCATGTACGTCCCGGTAAAAAGATCCTTTTTTTCTACAAGTGAGGTGTCAAAGAGAACTGGGAAGCTAGCGGCATCAAGTAAAGCAATGACACGTGGGTCCCGGGCAACACACGGGCCAGGTGGCATGTTGACACGAAGCACGGTTGAACCGTGCTTCCTTACCCGGGACTTGAAAAAGTCATCCCGGCCTTCAAAATAGAAATAGTTGAGCCGGTCGCGTAAAGGGCCGATCAGGGGCAGCCCGTAATCACCCGGTATCTTACGGATCGGTACAGAACTATTTGATTTTGTGACGAGGGGTTGGGATTTCTCGGATAAAGAAGCAGTGATAATCCTACTATTGCGATTTGTGCGGGGATTGAGAGACGCTGTTGAGAGTTGGGAATAGGCTATAGAGGCTGTCGAGAGAGGACAGAAGGTGAGAGAGGCTGCGGCCATGGTTGGTGATCTGGTGTTCGTTTGGAATTTGATCTTATGGGTACTTAAAGAGAACACAAAAGGGAGATTTAGAAGGAGACTGGTCGGTAGTCGTCGAGAAGAGTCAGGGTACGCGTGCGGGAGACTTGTATTAAATTTCACACTGGGAGAGTGGAAACAGCAAGTGGGGAGGAGAACAGTAAAACGCTGGAATGGAAAGGAAGGATGCTTTGGGTTTGAGCAGCTTGGGTCCGATGGGCATCGGACCCAAACTGAGTTCGATGGGCTCCAAAGTCGTCCAATTCGCTTTAAGATCTGTGTGATTTGCTTTAATAACCGTGTAAGTTCGCTTTGATATCCGTGCGCACGGATCCTAAAGTATATTGGACGGTTATTCTACGCATCAAACCCAAATTTGAGTCCGATGGGCATCGGACCCAAATTTGTCCCGGTGGGTGCGGCGTAAAAGCGGCACGATCTTTCCCATCTGCATATATTACACGTGTAAATATGAGTATATGAGTTGGAAACAGGAACAAGAAAATGAGGCTGCCTGGCCGGGACCACCAAAATTAGCAATTTTCTATTCGTCTCAACCTCACTCGTTAAATCGTCGTTAGATTATAAGGATCTGTCACGTGGATATAAAATGTTTCATAAATGAGGAGCTAATTACATTTTTTTTTGTTACACTAGATTATATCTGATATTTTCAAAGTTCAAACAATTAATTTAAACGGTTAAACATGATGAATATATTAAAATGTGTTTGCAGATCAAATTTTATATGTTTTTAATTTTTTTACTATTAATTCATATAGGTACACAAATTTAATGGTACGAAAATAGTGATTTTGTAAAATACTTAATAAATAGTAAAAAAAATTGAAAAAATGTAAAATTTTTGTCTGTAAACACATTTGAATATATGATGTTGAACTGTTTGGATCGAATGTTTGAATTTTGAAAACTTTAAAAATATAGAATGTAATCCGGTGTCACCAAAAAAAAAATGCAAGTGGATCCCTTCTCTTCATAAATATAAACTATGTTAAAATTGTTTATATATTTATATTTTACTAAATATTTTATGTATAGTTCACATACATGGTAGATTTTTTGTTAGATGGACAAGCTTGAGAATTTTTTCTATAAATTACTCGGTCCATCAAATTACTACAAAAGAAAAAACAGTGTTTTCTTCTTTTAAGTGTGCCTACTACACAAATAGCGAGCTTTGAGAGTTTTTTTTATATTTATTCAATTCGTTCTTATACTCTGTGTTTCTTCTCTTCTCACAATAAACATGCAGCATACCAAATTAATAAAATAAAGATACATGAGAATATATCGCAACGAGATAATTGATACATCATACATCTCGTCAAAAGAGAAATCCAAAAGTCGGTTTTCTTTTTATCCATCCTTAATTAATAATAAGGAAGTTGTAGAAGAATGAAGTTGTTGCAATGAGAATTTATTTGCTCATCTTTGATGCGAATATTCGCTGTACTTGTATATTTGTGCTTCTACCAATGAAGTTGTAGAAGAATGAAAAAAAAAAAAACAAGAATAAGGAAGTTAAGGACAATTTGAATATTTTCAAATTTGATTTAAAAAAAAAAAGAATTGATGATTTGAATGTATATAGCACTGTAATTATAAGCTTTCTGTTTCTCTATAAAGAATGATGAGGATTCAAATGCACAATGGTTTTGTGCTCCAATTATGTTCCACATCTTTATCTCTGTTTTCAAAATCCGAACAGTCAATCCAAACCGCTCAAAATAATTATTACAATAAAATATGCTTGGAGACCAAATTTTACATTTTTTTAGAATTTGTTTACTATTTTTTTTGTAGACACAATATCGCTTTTTTTGGATGGTCCAGGATCTCCTGAAAACTGAGATTTGTACCTACCAAAAAAAAAGTAAACAAATTCTAAAAAATGTAAAATTTGGTCTCCAAGCATATTTTATTGTAATAATTATTTTGAGCAGTTCGGATCGAATGTTCGGATTTAAAAAACGGAGATAAAGATGCGGAGCATAATTGGAGCACAAAACCATGGTGCATTTGAACCCTCCTCATAAAGAATATATATTTATGATATTACAATTGATCTTACTTAAATATAGCATATTAAAAGTTTGAAATAAAGTTTAGTGATAATTAGTGTCATGAACTAAATAGGAACATACAGATAAAATAAAAAAAATATATATATATTCTTGTTTATTTTTGTAAATTATTTTCCATAAAGTTATTTCATTTTGTGGTGCATTAATTGTTTCCTTTCAAGGTTTTTTTTTTTTAATCTCATGTAATATATTTCGTTGTTTTCTTTTGTATTTTGTGTTTATTGGTCAAGATATGTAGTGGAAAAGGATAAAGAATAAATTGAATATAAAGAGAGAGAAATCCCTCAACTCTTTTTTTTTTCTTTCTTTTATGAAGGTTGGTGCGTGATTGCCACCAACAATTTCACAAATACAAAGAGTATTTACAAGCATTTCCCTCAAGGCCTCAACTCTTAACAATCATAATCGTCCTTTCAAAATTGTATTAACTCATGTTTGTGTGTACGTACGAAAACGATAAGGGTATTCATGCCTTTCAACTGAGTTGTATATGTCATCCTAGCTCTTCTGATACATGGTTTCAAATTATGAGAGTCAAATATAAATAAAGGTTAATCATATAAAATTTTCATATTATATATGGAGGTCAATTTTACAGTACCTACAATATTTTACTTTGAAATACGTAGAAAATCATGTATAATTATAAAAAAAATAAAAATAAATAGAAATCAATCACTTAACTTATTTTCGCGCCAGGTCAAATTATTCTGATACCTATTTAAATTATAAGGGAGTCTTTTTTTTTAGATTCGTGCTGCATTAGTACGGACGATGCAAAATTCATTCTACACGGGTAAGCTAAATCCCTTATCAGTCTGCTTTCTGAGTTAATAGCATGTGGATTTCGATGAACAGTTCAGTCTGAACTATTCCCGTCCTTTGCCAAAACGAGTTTTAAATGCTTCAGTTAGCTCCTTTTCTTTAACCCCACAAATTCCATTTTTCCTCACTCGAAAAATCTTAATATGAGCCAGCAAAATCATAGAAGCAACAGTAATTATAAGGGCATATTCGGCCACCAATTGGGATTGGACATGAGCAATGAAATTGAACTGAAAAGTACTTTTTACGTGAGAAAAAAGAAATTCAACTGAATTTTTTTTTTCTCACGTGAACAATACTCACACCGAACATGCCCTAAAAGAATATATGAATTATAAAGTAGAACAGTGTTTCTAAATTCACCAAACTTCTTCATGAAAAATCTTTTGGATTGATTTTAAATGACGAATCCGAACTGTTGAAATCCATTTACTTTACAAGTGATGCGTCTACATACAAAAAATTAAATTTTTTGAATTAATTTTGTATAGAGTCAAGTGGTAAAAAAACGTTCAAAAAATAAATCGTTATAATCAATTTATAAACCTTCTAATTTTGACCGATTGACTCTATATTAAATTAATTCGAAAGCTTAAATTTTTTACATGTAGACACATCACTCATAAGGTAGACGTATTTCAACAATCCAAATTTATTATTTAAAATCAATCCAATAGATTTTAGAGTTTGAGCTCACAAATTTTTTTTATTGAACTTAAGAACACCTTAGTTCTACTCATGAATTACATCCTTAAAATATTGCCACGACATGCTGGTCAATCAATTGTACAAAAATTTACACGAAAAAGGAGCGGTCATAAACGTATAAGCACATTTGAAGGGAGAAAATTATCAGACTTTTTATAGAAGTTGGGTAATCGGCTCTTAATATAAATAATTTTGTGGTTCTAGTGATTTCTAAAATGTTCAATAAAAATTATTTCTCTATACAATATGACCACCCAATGAACCATTACAAAATTAATGTCATAGTAGTTGGTACGCATCTGCATAGAAAGTTCTTTTAATTTATTTATTTTAGTAAATTTTCATAGCGAGTTGGCAACAAAATATCTTTTCTTTTTGTCATGACAACATAGCACACTGTTTAACATGTCATATATTCGTTGAAAGACGAAACAAATAATAAACGAGGAAAACGGATTGTGTCTACTACACCAGCTTCTTAATGGAATCATCTACCTATCAGGCGAACACGCATCCTCTGCATTAACTGAAAAGAGAATCTTTTGAGTTAATGAATCTCAACCGTTTAATTTTAAATGGAGTCAATCCGGCTCCTGCCTATAATATAAGAGACTTTTCAATATTAGTGCAGATCTAGTACACACGAATCTTGAAACAGATAGAACGGTTGATATTCGTTTAATCTTAGATTGCCTTTTGAGTTAATGCAGAGATACGAATTCCCTATCAGACTATCATAATCAAGCACATGCTCAAAAGTACTCGGGAGTCGGGACCCCATTACAAATTATAAAATTGTGCAATTTTTCTATCTAGTGGTACTAATTTAATGCGCTCGCTTTCCACGTGGCTCAAGCAATTATGATGCAAAAATAATGTTTTTATCCTTCCTCAGTTTCTACTTGCTAGTTGGTACCCGCAACATTTATTGTGGTCTAGAACAGAGTCACGTCAGGAGGTGGGCCATATACTGATTTCCATGAGAGCGGGATCATCCATTTACCTCCGTTTCCTGATATATACATCAATTGAACTTCATTTTAAAATGTACTTTCTTTTTCTGTGATCTGTAGAAGTTATAAGCAAATAGAAAATAGTAAGGTGTACCGTGAAATTTCGCAGGATTTAGACCAAGAAGCTTGCAAGCTGCATGGGCTAACTGAAAGGAGTCTGAAATATTATCCCCTTCTGAGCAATAGCACAGCAAGCAGGTCACTTTGAGTCCCTTTGCCTGCCCAAAGCAGATAAATTCCAAATCAGAATAATATAAATAAAGAGGTGTTTGAGTTGCAAGACTGATGGACTAGGCAGAGATTCTCTAATTATCGCCATAAAAACCTATATTGTGCTTTTTTATTCTTAATTTTTTATTTCAAATTTTGCCAGTTTAAAGTGTGAAGCTTAATTGAGGTACTTGCTGCTACAAAATAAATGTACATACCGGAAGTGAGAGCATGACCAACATTGTATAACTTAGAAAATTCTCGGGATATTATGTTTTCTGTTGCAAACCAAACTTAACCTAATTTGAGTTGCACTGATATCAATTACTCAACCACTTTGGAAGCAAGAAAAGCATGCCCAAAAAAATAAATTTAATAAATAAATAATGAACTATCAGTGGAGGAACAAAAAAGAATAGATGCCAAATTACTAAATTAGATTAATTAAGCATGCAATCTTTTTATGGGACAAATTTGGGTCCGAGGCCCATCGGACTCAAATTTGGGTTCGATGGGTAGAATTACCGTCCAATCTGCCTTTAGGATCCGTGCGCACTGATATCAAAGCGATCTTGCACGGTTATTAAAGAAAATCGCACAGATCTTAAAGCGAATTGGACGACTTTGGAGCGCATCGAACTCAGTTTGGGTCCGATGCCCATCGGACCCAAGCTGCTCTCTCTTTTTATACCTCTACAATGAATACCTCAGGTCATCTTTTGGCATTCCTAAAGGTTTTTGAGGTTCCAACTGATCTCAATATCTCATGTTTTTTGTACCAAATATTAAAGCACATGTTGGTACCAGCTAAGTTTTCATACAGATGAGACCACGAATTTAAGCTTAAGAAAGGCTTAAATTCTCCAATAAAGAGCTCAACTGGTACTAAACCATGACACGCCATCACACCCAACCCCAAAAATAAGTAATAAACTAAAAAGTGAAAGCATAAAAAGTTAAAAATGATCCAATCTTCAGGCCCTAGCCTTGTCTGCCATATAAAAGAATCCACACTTTTAGTTTTTACTCATATATTGGCTCTAGTCACTTGCCAGCCAAAAGTTAATCCTGTTCCTTAATGCATAATGTACCTTGAGACAAGTAAACAGCGCAGAGACAGGCAAGCTAGCATAATAGTCACTCTCAGTAAGTTCCTCTTCATCAGTCATAATTTCTTCAT